>LNAC01001175.1:9143-213380 GCA_002007465.1 Ailurus styani | reverse complement strand
CTCCTCCTCCTCCTTCTTCTTCTCTCCTCCTCTTCCTCCTCTTCCTCCTCCTCCTCCTCCTTCTTCTATTTTATTTATTTGAGAGAGAGCACATGAGCAGGGTGAGGGGCAGAGGGATAAGCAGACTTCCCACTGAGCAGGGAGCCTGACACTGGGCTCAGTCCCAGGACCCTGAGATCATGATCTGAGCTGAAGTCAGACGCTTAACCCACTGAGCCACCCAGGTGCCCCTGGCCTGTGCTTCTTGTCACTGCAGCACCATTCAGTATTGTGAGGTCTCATATGCATTCATGTGCAGATCCATCCACCTCTCCTGCAAATAGCCATCCCTTGGTCAGACCTTCATTCAGCCTCGGAGTATTCACAGAGAGCACCATCTTCCCCTGCAAAACCAGATCTCAAGAATAAGACCACACTGGGGGACCATTTGGTCAGAAACTTCAACAGAATAGTCTCTGGGCACGTCCTCTTGGCTTCATGACTTCTCACCCCATCCTATAAGTAAGTCTGATTATGAGGCCAGTGGAGGGGTATCCAAGACACAAGTAGAGTTCAAATGGATTATTTGGCTACTTAGATCACATTATTAGTCAGTTTGGTGAAAAATGTTAGTCCCTTCTTTCAGCATATATTTGTTTTTTTAAAAAATTTACTATTATTATTATTATTTGCCCCAGGGGTACAGGTCTGTGAATCATCAGGCTTACACCTTTCACAGCATTCATCAAAGCACAAACCCTTCCCAATGTCCATAACCCATCTACCCTATCCCTACCTCCCACCCCCCAGTAACCCTCAGTTTCAGCATATATTTGTTATGTGTAGGTACTTGGTGCCAGAGATATTGCTAAGACTAAGACATCTCCTGGGAAGAGCTTTAAGTTCTGGTGAGAGGAGACAGTAAATCAATAAATGTGCACATAATTACAAAATAATGTTTGAAGGTTATCAGTAGTGTAAAGAAAATAAAAGAGGAGATAGCAGACTAGAGATCGAAGGGTGGGATTAGGGTCGATGGTCAAGGAAGGCTTCCTTCTCTGTGGAAGTGACATTTGTTTTATGAATGCTGTACAGCTACAGAGATCTTAGGGGGGAATGTACCAAGATCTTTGGGACATGTAGGTAATGGCCTTGAGCTTGGTGGCTTCAAAGGACAGAAACATGAGCATGGAGGCTTGTGTAAAGTTAGTTGAGGTTGGAGAAAAAGAAGGGTCTAGGAGGCCCCTGGGACATTGTTGGCTCTCTAAGGGGTTTGAATTTTTTCCGGTAGGATCCTTTGGAAGATATTAAACTGGGGAGTGATAGTAAAACTTCCTGATGCAGTGCACTACCTAACAGTTAACTCAAAGTGGCCTGTCACCATTTTAATTATTTTGCCAATCTTAAATGAATTCCCCTGCCATACAGATCCCCCCTCTCTATAATAGTTGAATGTCAGAGACATATTTTGTGGACATTTCAAAGACTTAAGCATTGGTGCTCCTGGCAAGTATTGTGAAAAAAGTGGCCATATATTTAGCTATCAAATTTCATGTCTTTTGCTAAAAATATACAACCAAGAGAACTCGGAGCATAAATACAGGCATGCTCATGGTGTTGGTTATTTCATAACTATTCTTAGGTGCCAAATGTCTTCATCTTCATGCGATTTATAGTAATGTAAGTAATGTGTTGGAGACTAACAAATCAAAATCTCATTTCAGATGTGTGACATTAATGTTGTGTTGACTTATTGTTTCATGGGTTAGATTTCTGATAAAATTTCTAAAACACCTTCTTGAAAAGTGTTTCTTTCAGCAAGAAACAGTTGTTGTATCAGATACTTGTGTGTGTGCACTTTGTCGTTGATAAGAGATGGCTAATAGATTCTTAATTGGGTTATATAGCATATTAGAATGTCTCAGTGTAGGAATACCCAGCAATTTTGCTAAATTTTTTGATAGCAAAGCATTGAGAAATCGCTTGATGTTTATTAAGAGAAAACAAATGGTCCAATTTTAGTTTTTATTTATTATAATGATGTTATTTTACTATAAAAGATGTTTCCTCAGCAATAACCAGATGTGTAACATAGAAGCAGCTGCATGAAATTTTCATTTTCATGCATAATATTGGAAATCTTAGGCAGGGTTTCTACTATGTTATAGAAAATGAAATGATCTTTTCCTAGCCTGAACAGCTGTGTAAAACAGAATGATAACATCTTCTCCTGTCTCCAAGTGACCATCTGCTTTTATGGGAGTTGACAGGTAATTTATTAATTTTAAGAGGTTTGTTTTAGTGAAATGTTGGCAAATACGCTTGTAGCAGACTTTTAGGTAAGTACTATAAAGCTCTGGAACTTTTTAGGGCCTTCCTAAATTAAAGTCTGGTGGAACCTTTAAGAATCTTGTTTTCTTGCCTGTTTTGAAGAGTTCGATAAACACATTTGCTGAAGAACAATAGAATGGAGACGGCCAGCGTCACTAGCATGTTTGACTGTCATTCACTTTGGTTATGGCCAGATTTAGACATATTAACTGTTCAGTTAGGAAGGGCTTTGGGGCACTTGGGTGTATCTGACTCTTGATTTTGGCTCTGGTCATGATCTCGGGGTTGTGAGATCGAGCCCTGCATTGGGCTCGGCACTGGGTGTGGAGTCTGCTTAAGTCTCTCTCTCTCTCCCTTTCCCTCTGCCCCTTCCCCTCCCTCTCTTAAAAAAAATG
The DNA here is from genome assembly GCA_002007465.1 of Ailurus styani. Lineage (NCBI taxonomy): Eukaryota > Metazoa > Chordata > Mammalia > Carnivora > Ailuridae > Ailurus > Ailurus styani. The sequence continues at coordinate 210,675 of LNAC01001175.1, read as the reverse complement.
AAAAAAAGAAGAAAAAAGAAAAGGAAAATAAAGGTTTTATTGATTTTTTTTCTCCCATTACCATCTCATGTTGTTTCTCTTGTGTTTTTCATGCAAAAATTAAACCTAAAAAAAGAACTAAGTGGTTAGTTGCTTTTGAAGCTCTGTTGTCCTCCCTTGCAGCTGTCACTACTTTGCTAGGGTCCTTTTGGCATCTCCTCAAATCTTGCGAGAGATGTCAGCTCTTTTTCATGTTCATCTGTCACTTTTAAGGTGTCACTGAATTACCCAGGCTGAATGCAAAACGATAAGAAACGCCACAGTTATTATGCTGACTGCAGACACAATGTGGGAATTCTTTATGATAGGCCCTTACTCATGTCTTCATATTTTATTTATTCCAATATGCTTAGCAAGCCAGCCTGGCCCTGTTTTTCTCCAGGTAGATCAGACGGCTGGAAACAGTCCTCCCCATTTTCATTTGGGAAGCTTAAATATTTTTAAGATGAGTGATAATACTAGGTGAATAGAGTTGAGCTTCATTAGTCTCCCTCTGCCTCTCAGTCATCAGCTGATGCTAGAAGACTTAATCATTTTTAGCTCAGTTCCCTAGTCGGCAAAATGAGGTTTATGACATTTTCTTCTCTACTTTACTGGAATGGCATTAGAAAAATGAAAGCATGTGGTGACTCTTTATTGGATGGCATTTGCTGAATGTGGCTTTTCAGAGTTTGACTTGATTAGTTTAAAAATGATATTAATTATTATCTATTACTGCAGCTCTGATAGTGACAATGAAGGTGATGTTGGTGGTGGTGGTAGAGGAGTGGTAGTTGTAGTAGTTAATGAAAGGCAGCTTAGACTAGTGACTCAGCCTGTAGATCCTAGAGCTAAATTGTGTTGGTTCACACCCCTCTCCTGTAATTTACTAGTTGCATGACCTTAAATCTCTGAGTGTTGTTAATATCAGATCTGGGATCTGAACCTGTGCCTATCTCAGCTTGTATTCCTAATCTTCATACTGCATTGCCATCATAACAAAAACAAGAAAGCCCTTGAAAATGTTCTAGAGCATTTGAAAAGGTCATCTAACAGAGCAAATAAAAAAAAAAATAGGAGAATCCAGAGACATCCTTATCTTCTTTAAAATACTCATTAGAAGTATTAAAAAAATACACCATTGGGGTCATGGAAATCAGATCAGTTGGAGAAGATAGATTAATTGACTGCCTAGGGATTGAGATTGGCATATTGGACTCTGATACAAAGCTTGCTTGTTTCTGATCTATCAAAATCAACAGATTTCATCATTAATAACTCACTTTTTTTAAAAAAAATAAAGCATCTCATTTGCAAAAAGAGAATTTTGTCTCATGTAACTTGTTGAGAAATTGTACAACAGCTTTCTGAGGTTAACTAGTACTCTTCTCTGAATTCTCAAGTTTCAGTTCTGTCAGTCTGGTGAGGTATTTGGCCATAGTAAGAAGGAAAAAGCCTGTCCTGATGGTCAGTAGTTACAGCCTCTGAGGAAATATTGAGCATTACAAGTAGTATTCTCTGTCCTTGTTTCTCTCTCCAGAAAGAGAGAGGAAAAAAAAAGCCCAATTTAAAAAAAAGTGGAAATAATGGTTTCTTTTGGAATTACATTACAATTTATTTTATTGCACAGTGGTTCTGATAAGGTGACCTTTTGTTAGTTTAGGGTATAGGTTGGTTGATGTTGACATTATTTTGCAAACGTTGAGGATAATCTATCATGGAAGTAATTGAAATACACTAGGACACATACTGGACAGGGGAGCAAGAGTGGCAGCAAGGAGGAAGCACTTCAGCACGGCAGTAATTCGTGCGTTCTTGATGTAGTCAGCTCTTCTATTCCAGCAGCTTATTGGCATCCAGTGGCAGCTGGAGACAGATGATGGAGTAGCTCTGTTCTGAAGAACGTCCTTTGCCTGTTCTCTAAGTATCACAGTGCTCAACTTGCACTGATTTTCCCAGTATGATCATTTTTCATTATACGTTCCTTTGCTCTGTAGGAGAACAAAGAGAAGCAGAGGGAAGCAGTGAGTGTCCTCATGTTTCTTCCATGGTGAAGACCATGTCAATTCAGAACTGATTCAGGAGAGAGCTGGATCCAAAGGCTCCTTGACAGGCTAACTCAGAGGGTTGTGTTGATAGGATAAATTGAAAGGCCCTGAGGCAGGAGTGTGTGTAGAGGAATCTGTAAGGTCAGTATGGAAGGAATGGACGAACTGGAAAGAGAGCGCCGTAGGAAATGCAGTCACATTGAGGTACTGGGAATACAGGTCATGTAGGACCTTGTAAGCCATAGGAGGGGTGCTAACTTTCAGTTCGCATGAACACAGGAGCTGCTTTACAGTGGTTTTATTTATTTATTTTTTAAACTTTTTAGACAAGTTTATGGAGTCCTGTTTTACATATTATAAAATTCACCCATTTCAAATGTGTAGTTCAGTGAGTTTTAGAAATAAATGCATCAAGTCATGCAGCCTTCACCCCAATCTGGTTTTAGAATGTTTTCACTCTCCAATCATAGCCTTCATGTCTATTTATTGTTAATCCTGTTCCCATTCCCAGCCATAGAGACCCATTAATTTCCTTTTGTCCCTACAGATTTGCCTTTTTTCTAAATTGAATCATACAATATATGAAGTCTCTTGTTTCTTGTTTCTTTTACTTAGTTTAATGTTTTTGAGATTCATTCATGTCATTGAACATATTAGTGGTTTGTTCTTTGTGTTGCTGAATAGTGTTCCGTTGTGTGGATATGTCACATTTTGTGTATTGGCTTGCCAACTAGTGGACGTACAGGTTGTTCTGAGTTTTTATCGGTTGTGATTAGTGCTGCTAGGAACACGTTTGTGCAAATCTGTGTGTGGAATATATCTTAATTCTCTTAGTATGGTAGGCAGAATTTTGGCTCCATGATCTTCACTCCTAGTGTTGCACCTTTGATTATGCAACATTACATGGCAAAAGGGTTTTGCAGATATAATTAAGGTTACTAATCATTTGACCCTAAGATAGGGAGAGTATTCTGGATTAACTTGGTAGACCCAGTGTGATCACATGAGTCCTCATGAGCAGAAGGGGAAGGCAGAAAAGGAATTAAGAGTGGTATAGCAAAAGAAGTCAGAGAGATTTGAAGCATGAGAAGGATTTTTTGCACTCTTTTGACTTGAAGATGAAGAGCCATTTGTCGAGGAAATGGAAACATCAGTCCAATTGAGGGTAAGGAACTGAATTCTGCCAGTAACCAGTGAGCTTGGAAGATGACCCTGACCCCCAAATAAATATTTCAGAACTTGCTAATACCTTGATTTTAACCCAGTGAACCTCTGAGCAGAGAATCCAGTCACACCTGTGCTAGACATCAGTCCTGCAACACTGTGTGATTATAAATGAGTATTGTCTAAACTACTAAATTTGTCAGAATCTGTTATAGCAGCAAAAGAAAACTGATAGAGTGGATTGCTGGGGTAGAGTTACTAGGTTAGATGGTTATTTGATGAAAACTTTGCTGTGGTTTTGAGCAGAGGAATGCCATGATATTTTGAAAGGATCCCCTGGTTGTGCTGAAACAAGCCTGTTGAGGAGCCAAGGGCAGGAGTTGGGAGAGTTTTCAGGAGACAAGACCAGCAATGACAGCAACTCTGACCAGAGTCACTGTGCCTGAGTTGGAGTCAGGATAGAGATATGGGTGACAGAGGTGTATGAAGTCAGTTTGGCCTTCTGGGGGTGGCATGGCGGGAGGTGGCATGGCAGGTGGTAATGGTAGCATCTACCAGCCCTTGGTGATTGAACATCCCAGTACTACTAGTCAGTCTTAGATGGAATCTGAGTCCTCAGAATAGGAGGCAGACATACAGAGGTTAAAGACTCAGAGGTTAAAGAAGGGCACTGTAAGATATTTTCCCTTTCATCATTGCATATAAATAAACACCCTAATTCACCACTCTGACACAGTCTAGTTACTGGTGGAGGTGATGGAAGTTTGACAGAGGAGAATGAACAACAAAGTGAAGGGATGTAGAGAACTCTTATAGGAGAAACATAATGTCTCATGTGAAAGGTGGTTTTGAGGGTGTGGAATGCTATTTCACACAAATGTATGTGGGCTGTCTTGATACATCATGCATGTTGCAAAATATCTCTATTACTTACTATAAAGTGTTATATGCATAACTTTCAAAGGACATTCTTAGCTTGCTTGACCTTGACGGACAAGCAGACTCCGTAAGTTGGTTTCCTCATTTGGGTGCTGCAAGTTAATGTTTAATTCTCCAGGTTTTTTGAACTGAACTGATGACTCACTCATTCACCATTTTGATATCTTAAAATGCGTATGTTTATTGGTACAAGCCGTCTTTACCTGACTGAACCCATAAGCTTCTTAAATACCTTTGGGTCTTTGTATACACATTATTCTTCTCTTCCTTTGGTATATTAGTGCTTACCTTGATTCTTAGGCTCTACTGCAAGAAACTTCTCTGACCTTCCATGTTCAAGTTAGGTGTCCCTTTGAGATGCTGCCACTCCAGACATTTTCCTCATTATATGCTGTTTTGTGTGTGTCTGTTTCTCATCTGTCTCTTTAACTTGATTTTGAGCTCCAAAAGTTCAGGGCTCAGTATTTGCCATTGTATTCCTGGTGCAAAGAACTTGACACAGGAAGTGCTCAGTAAATATTAGTTACGTTAAAGTAAAGAATCACTTTATTGCATGCCCTTCTCTTTTAAAAAAATATTGAACATCTGATCTCTTAGAGAGAAAAGTATGAGTCCTAAGAAACTATGTTTGTGATTGACAGACTTCCCAGTCCTTCTGACAAATAAATGTGGCAGAAGAGAGTACATTGTATTGACCACAGACATGTGTGTGCCACCTCTGGTCGTCAAGGTCCTTTTCAGCTTAAAGAAAATGGCCATGTACTCAGCACTTTTGGTCCTCTGCCTTATTAATTTGGCTCCATCTTTGGAGTCTGCTTTTGGGAAAAGGCTGCCACGGGAAAGTGTTAAGAATGTGTTAAGCAGCATTGGTTGCATGCCTTCATAACTTCCCTGGATCGCTGCACAGAGATATGTGTGTGAGAAATGTGTGGATCAGCAGCATGACTGGAAAGCCAAGTATTTAAGGGATAAAGTTCTCTTCAGAGGAAGGTAGCACGGTTGACTATACAGGGTCTCATGGAAGGAGAAAAAACCCTGGATTTCAAGAGCACAAACTCAACCAAATCCATGAGATCTCATTTTCAGAGGGTTTTGCCCAGGCTTCCTGTTTACACACCCATAAGTTCCTGCTAGCAATTCAATTTTATTTGACATTTATTGGGTTACACTTGACATTTTCAAGTGCAGTAGATATTTTTTTTCTTTCTGACAACTCAGTTGTGAAATTATGATTGACACTCTATAATGTTCAACTGGATTGTGTTAAAAACTGACCAATGATAGGTTTTAGAAGATGAACCAGTTCCAAATTTTGTGACCCATGGATAACAGTCTCACCCTGGAAGTCGAGATAATATCAGTAGTTAATCAAGGGAATGTCTCCACCGGTGATTTCAGGATTCATTTCAGACTCAGAGCTTTGGCCAGCCTGTGTATGTCTCCTACAGTGCTCTGAGGAGGCACTCAGCAAATACTGGCCTAAAGAATAGGGAAAGCCGGTTTGCAAATGTATCTCGCATTAAAATAAGATTTTATTTATTTGAGAGAGAGAGAGAGAGAGGGCACACAAGCAGGGGGAGGGGCAAAGGGAGAGAGAGAAGCAGACTCCCTACTGAGCAAGAAGCCCAATGGGGGTCTCAATCCTAGGAGCCCAGGATCACGACCTGAGCTGAAGGCAGATGCTTAACCGACTAAGCCACCCAGGTGCCCCGTATCTCTCATTATGTTTTAATTAATTTAGCCACTTTCATCCTCAAAAAAAAAGCAATTAAAATTATCTCACTCAGAGATTTCCAGTATTTTCAGTCTAGTTTCTGGTCTTCCAGATGTGTAAGTGCATACACACTGCTACAAAGTGTGGCTTGTAATGGACTTAACTACCCATTTACTTAAGGTGTGTGATCATCTTCTCAGGGACTAGAGCTCTCTTTACCATAAATATATACAAAATCATTATTAGCTACACTCTATCTTATTTAACCAGCCCTGTTTTCTTAAACATTAAAGATGACTGCATTTTTCTTTCTATTAAAAACAACCCTGCCATGAACATCCTTAGTCCATGTGTCCTCTTCACTGTGGTGATTAGTCTTATAGGAGTAGGACTTCTGGTTGCCGAGGATATGACTTTTGACAGTCTTTTGAGACTTACTGCCTCAGAGAGGTTGGATCAGTGTACACATTTTTTTTAAGATTTATTTATTTATTGGAGAGAGAGAGAGAGAGAACAAGGGGAGGGACAGAGGGAGAGAATCTCAAGCTGACTCCACACTGAGCACTGAGCCTCATGCGGGGCTCAACATGGGGCTTGACCTTATGACCACGAGATCGTGACCTGAACCAAAACCAAGAGTCAGATACTCAGCTGACTGAGCTACTCAGGTGCCCGGGATCAGTGTACAAGTCTGAATCAAAGTGATAATTAAATCAGTCTTCATCAAAGTGAATGTAAACATGGGCCTGTTTACACCTCGGAAGATGTATATTGTCATTCATGTTGTTTTTACCAGCATGTCTACTATTTTTTGGAGGTTTGGTACTCATTCTGATGGAGACATAGTAAGAAGTATCTCATTATAGAGTTTATATCGTATTATTTGAGACCTAGCTGGATGCTGCATATTGTTGCTCTTCATACGTAAGAGCTTAGATTACAGGCTCCTTGAAGATATGAATAGCCTCCTTTATATTGTAGCCACCACACAAATAGTATGTGCAAAGTTGTACACAGTCTCCAGTGGCTTCTTCTTTGTGAAAGAAATTTCACAATTTGTCTCCTTGAGAATGCCCTCAACCCTCATCTGTGGGCATTTTTCCAACATCTGTATTAAAAAATCAGCAGTTATCACTCCTCTGAGTGATTCTGTTTGTTTCCTCATGCTATTCTGCTAGACTTTTTACCCAAATTCCTTTTATATATCAGAGTCCGCTCTGTCTTCTAGTCATCTTTTGTCTTTATGCAGTGTATTTTATGCTCTTCTGGAGAATTGATTCTTTATAAAATATTTTTTTCGTCTCTAAGGGTCCACATGTAATTTATTTGCATCGGACATTTATTGACTCTGACTTATGCAAATGGTGCATCTGTAAACATAGTTGAAAACAAAATAATACATGGATTTAGGAGTGACAATCACAATTTTTGTTCCATTCCTGCTAATTCTGACGCCTTTGTGATTTGGGAAAGTCACATTACTGCTTAAAGCTCTTGAATCACATGCAGTATTAGTAAAATAACCTGTCTACTTCATAAGGTCTGGTGTAGATCAAATGAAATTTCATGAATATAAAAACTCTGGAAAGAACTATAGAGTAAAGAAAAACTTAAAGGTTTTATTGCCTTCCATGGGGACCAAATCCAGGAGTGCAGACAAGCAGGGGGCTGAAGATACAGAGGTGGGGTTAGGTGGGGGACTGAATTTCAGGCAGAGGTTAATTAAGAAGCACTGCAGGCAGTAAGGGACTAAAAGCCAGCAGGAAAAAACATGGCACAGTGGCCTTTTGGTCAGGGAAGGGGCTGGGATCTGTATTGGCCTGGCCAGGGATAGTCTACATAGTTCCCTCTTGGGAAATTGTTGGTTTTCTCTGCAGTGGATGGTTTGGGAGCCCTGATTTGAAGTTGAAGTACATGGCTGGGCTGAGAGCATGTGGTAGTAGAAGGAAAACCCACTTCTACTGAGGGTCTTTCCCATGCCAGACACCATATTAGATCCCTTCTAGAACATCATTACCTTTGAGTTCATGCAGTCCAATGAGAACACATTTGGATTTATTGTTTTCCTAGGGCTGTCCTATCAAAGGATCACAAAATGGGTAGCTTAAAACAACTGAAATTGATTCTCTCACTGTTCTGGAGGCTGGAAGTCTAAATTCAGGGTGTTGCCAGGGTTGGTTTCTTCTGGAGGTTCTGAGGGAATTTCTGTCCTTTTTCACGCTACTTTGCTAGCTTGTGGCGTCTTCCAGCCATTCATGGTAATATTGGGTTTGTAGATACATCACCCCAGTCTCTGTCTCTTTCTTCACATTGCTCTTACCTCTGTTTCTCTGTGCCTCAAATCTCTCTCTGCCTTTCTTTTATGAAGACACTTGTCATTGGATTTAGGGCTCACTTGCCTAACCCAGGATGATCTTATTTGGAAATCCTCAACTTAGTGCAAAGACGCTTTTTCCAAATAACCTGACATTCACCAACTCCTTCTTTTGGGGAGCCATCATTCAACCCACTATAGACAGTGACTGCAAGTAAAAGAAAATTGCCTGATTATGTACAGATTTGACATTTAAATCTTGGTCTTTAGATTATAAAAATAGTGCTCTTTTCTTGTATACCCTGGGGGGAAATCTTCTGCTTTAGATTAGGCCACATCCTAGTGAAAGGACCCATAGTACTTCCCACTTAATAGATTCTGTAAATTTTTACATTCCTTATTTCATTTAACCCTTAATGGAGCCCTGTAAGGTGGGGTTTTCTGCAGATTTCTATAGCACCCATTTTACAGATGAGGAAATAAAGACCTTGGCCCTACACCAAACATCAAATAATTGAAAATAAAATTCGTCCATCTGAAACTATTGTAACACTATGTGTCAACTATACTCAAACAAAAATAAATAAATCTTTAAAAAAAAAAAGTTCTGTTTGGCTGGAGAACCTGTGGTCTAACAGGTGAGCTCTATAGAACAAGAGCACAGTGATCCTACCAGAAAAGTCTGGCATATAGTTCAGATTTAAGTTTGCAATGTCTGCCTGTGATATGAATGAATTATCATGGACAGGGGAAAGATGCTGTCTCTGGACTTCTGCTCAACCTCAATGTGTTTTATTATATAGGAAGTTTGGTTTTTTTAAACTGTTGTAATACAGTTGACCCCTGAACTACATGGGTTTGAAATGAGTGGATCCACTTACACGTGGCTTTTTTTGATAAACATGGTACAGTCCTGTAAATGTATTTTTTCTCTCTTATAATTTTCTTAAGAATATTTTCTTTCTCTAGCTTACTTTATTGTAAGAATACAATACCTAATACATACAAAATATGTATTCATCAGTTGTGTAGATAGAAGGCTTCCAGTCAACCGTAGGCTTCTAGGAATTAAGTTTAGGGGGAAGTCAAAGTTATATGCAGAAGTTTGACTACATAGAGGCTTGGTGCCCTCTTTGAACAATCCCCATGTTGTTCAAAGGTCTAATGTACATGGCATTAGTGGAATTAAATAAAGACTAAATAAAGTAAGATTGTACAAAATTATAAAACTTCCAATATATTGAGATTTGCCTGAGTATATTCTACTTTGATGGTTTTCCCTCCCTCCCTTTCTGCTTTCTTTCTGTTTCCTTCCTTCTTTCATTTTTCTGTGTGTCTCTCTCTGTCTCTTTCTTCCTTCCTTCCTCCCCTCCCCCTTCCCTCCCTCCCACCCTTCCTTCCTTCCTTCCTTCTTTCCTTCCTTCCTTCCTTCCTTCCTCTCTCTCTCTCTCTCTCTCTCTCTCTCTCTCTCTCTCTCTCTCTTTCTTTCTCTATTATGCTTTCTCTTTTACTGCCCTAGTTTTTCAGTCTTGTGTTATACTGGCTGACACCTATGACTTAAATATTTGTAACACATCTACTTTTCTCAGAATGCTAGGCACAATTTTACTTGCTACTCAATGTCACGTGTTCTTTCTTTCTTTCTTTTTTTTTTTTAGTGCTAACATGGTTCTTAGAGGATAGCATTGAAATCTGGTCAACAGTTGGCATGGACTCCATTTCCCATACTGTGTTCAAATTTTATTTTTCTATAATAACATTATGATTTGTTTGAAAGCCTCGAAGTGCTAGGTCAAGGGAATAGCAGCATGGAAGAGCATTGTGCTCCCAGAATAGTCTTTCCTATCAGGGGGAAATGAACGAGCCTAGAGCCCCTTTTGGAGGTTTCTTGGTTTGTGATTTAGCTGCAGTAAGCTTATTAAAATCTGTTTGTATCCCCCCCCCATTTTATATTACATGCAATGTAAGTGATAAGGATGTTTTTAATGGTGAGAAATAAAACCTGTAGTTCTGCAGGGAAGAGTATTAGACTATGATTACTATGTTAGTCTCATCCAATTTCAAGTTTCACTGCAGAAAAACAAAGTTCTACGAGCACTTGGCATTAATTAAATTAGGTGTAGAGAACTTATCCCCACTTAAATTAATGCCACTTGACTTTCTAAATTCTTCTACTCTTAATCTCATAATTGCCTCATTTTGCCATGATTTATAAATTGTGAACTTGGACCCTTTATCCTCCTGAAAACTGAATTGTAAGAAGATTGGTTAATGAGGAAGCGAAACTATTTTATTTTCAGCTTTATTTTATATAAATTCTGATATACATATAACATACTGAAATTTATAATTACTCTTTTTTTTTTTTGAGAAAATTTTAGGATTTCATGATATGAATTTCAGCCTTTGGAATGAACCTCAGTCTAACCAGGGGCTTCTGGACCCTCTTTTAGAGTTGTAGCCTCCCTGTGGCTCCCCAACCCTGTAGGTGTGGGTGGGCCCCCTGTCCCCTCTGAGGCCCAAGCTGAACCACACCAGACCTTCTGAGGGTCGGACTCCTCTCATCAATTTTTGTCAAGTTTTGACCTATGAAAAAAAGGAGACATAAGACAGAGAAAGCCTGCAGCTCAATTCCTGGTGTGCCTTTCCTTTCTGTCTTCTCCCCGTCTCCTACCTCATGGATTGTTCCTAGACACAGTGGTCCCTATGGCCTTTCTGGTGACATCCCATCTTGCAGAACCAGCGAACCAGCTGTGCTCTCTGCTGAAGCCCTAGCCACCTTGGCAACAGCATACTGCTTTGTATTCCTTTCCTTCCCGCAGGCCTCTCATCCTTGGTTACCAGAGATTCCACCCTGAAATACAGAATATACTTGGTGTATACTTTTACAAAAAATATGCTCTCATTTTTCAGATAAGTCAATCTAAGGCATTTTGGAAACATACATTTTTATCATTATTTTGTCTAAATGTTTATTAGGTAACTAGACAAATTCGGGAGACACAAGCCTTTGTTCTTAATGAATAAATTTCATTAATTTCTTTACCTCTTGGATACTAAAATAACCTTTTAAATTATATATATATGTGTGTGCGTGTGTGTATGTGTGTATATAAAGCTTAAATTATTTATATACAAATTTATATACATATGAGATAAATGAAATATGTATTCCTATGTGTTGATTATTCAATTTAATGCTATTCATTATGCAATGTATAGTCATCTTTTTTTGTTTAGAGATTTTATTCATTAGAGAGAGAGAGCATGAGCAGAGGGAGAGGGAGAAGCAGACTCCCTGTTGAGCAGGGAGCCCAACATGGGTCTCAATCCCAGGACCCTGCAATCATGACCTGAACTGAAAGCAGATGCTTAACCAACTGAGCCACCCAGGTGCCCTATAATTAATCATCTTAATGAAAAGTAAGCATGTGATGTTTTTTAAGCTATAGGACTTTAAGATGTTATTTTATGACCAAATTGGAGAGATAATCACACAGAAAAAGGAAGATACAAAATAAACCCTTAGCCTTCCTCCATCCCGTCTACTCTTACCGATCTCTCTTCAACTGGTTGAAAGTGCATGCTACTCCTTCAGCTTCCTTCTAAAGTTCTTAAGATGAAGGACTAAAGTGAGTCCCCTTCACCTTGACATTTAGTTCTTTGGGAAAATGGAGATTTGATTCTATTATCCAGTAAAATAAAATGGAAAGAGTAAGTGCATGTAAAATATCTAGGATAATGGGTGGCTAGACTCTAACGTGCTGGCCCTCTGGACCGGAGCTGTACCTGGTTGTCCCGGTTGTTTAACACTTCATGAGACTTTGAAGAGTCCTGCCATTACTGAAAGGGAAAGATCCAGTTTAGATAGAGGCTCTGATAGAGCTTTCTGGCTCTCAGATTTTTGTCCAGAGCATTAAAAAAAAAAAAAAAAAATTCTATAAGGTCTCCACTAGTTGAACTGCCACCAAGCTTTAAGTGTCTGCATCATAATAACCAGACGTCTTTCATTTAGCATTTAGTAGCTGTGAAAAGGTAATATTTAGAGCACATTTTCTTCTCACATGTCATTGCTTTTCTGTGTCTTCTTTTGCTTTGTCTGATTCTTTTTTTTCCCCAGCTCATGATTCTACTTTAGTCTTAACCCACCTGTGCTCTCTGAATCCTAACTTTTTTTAAGAGCATAGCTTTGTAGTCTTAAAAGTCCTTTTACTAATGACTCTGGCATGATTTTTAGATATCTGAGAAGTACTACTTGTTTATTTTTATGCTCAGCATGGGGTTTTTATGACTCTTCTTTAATTTTTATCACAAAGTGAACTTAACTGCTGTAGGTGAACTTAATTCTTTACTTACGCTATCCATTTGGGTAAGGTCAACCTGTAGAGTTGTTTACACTTGGGTGGCTAATCCATTTTGAGATTTTTTTAAATCACTGTTCTGGTATTGATAGTAAAAGCTCATTTGAACAATTTTGTTATCAATTCTCAGTCAGAATTGAAGTACTCAAGCTATGAGTCAAGTGAACCTGTAGTATTTTCTGTCTTCTCAACTTACTTGCTTTCTCCCCCTAATCCGTTTGGCCTGAGATATTTATATATAGCTGGCAGAGTGGAAATAACTCTCAAGTGAAATTCTCTAAAATCAACAGTTGGGAAAAATGTGATACTCAATAAGGTTCTTTGAGAAGGTTTCTATTTTCCTTGAGATAATCTCCATCTTGCACTGAGAGCCGTTTTCTCAAGCAGAGGGTGTTCTTGACATTTTCCCAAATGGTTGCAGCTCCTCAAGATTGCTTTGGGAATTTAAATATGTTTATCTAAATTCATCTATCTATTTGCTATTTAAAGAGAAGAATGTTTCAACACATTTGTGAATGGGAAATACTTCTTAAAACTGTTCGGTTCTGAATCGGGAAACTTTCCTAAGTCTACCTTTTTTCTGTAAAAATTGTACAGATTGTTTATTGGCCCATGTGAAATGTTAGTGTATTTTTGCTTTATGCAAATCATATCATAGTGTAATTTGTCTTTCCCTTCAAAGAGGGTCTCTGGGTTCTGAATGAATGGCTTCACTGAAAACTCAGTGAAACTGTCCCACAGAGGAGACTTGATCTGTGATTTCTTGGGGAGACCTATGCTGAGGAGTTCTGTCCTCTGTTCACCTCTCTGTTGATTGGGGAGTAGTTATGTTTCCATAGTTCTAGTGCATCCACACAAACTGGTGTCAGAATAGCAAAGAAACCTATCTTTTCCATTATATCCAGTCAACTGTGGTTATCTAGAAAGCCAGGATAAGAACGGCTCAGATGTCCATGGAACTGGATATCCAGTTCATCCCTCTTCATGGATATTCTTGTATTTTATGTGTAGAAAGTGGCATGATGGGAAATGCCCCATTTTTCTAGTTGAGCTCATTGTAGACCAAAGAACGGCTTCCCACTTTCCACTAGGAAGCTGACTTTGTCCTTCATTTTCTTAAGATTTGTCTGGATGAAATTAAGTTTTTTATCCTTAAATTCATTGTTCATGGCATAATTTTGATAATTTTCTAAGATCTTATGCTTCATACTGGGATGCTCCTTAGGGATTTCATGGCTATATTTCATTTTTGTAAATAGTTTTTTAAGCAGCTCTATGGAGGAATGTTTTTCACATCATAGTCTTCTCATTTCACGTATACAGTTTGATGACTTATAGTAACTTTGTTGAGTTGTGCAACCATCATCATAAGTTTCAGAACATTTTCATCCCTCCACCCCCAGTAAGTTCCCCACTGCCATTTATGATTCATCCTTATTCCCACTCCCAACTGCAGGCAAACCCTAATCTACTTTTGCCTCTAAATTCGCCTCTTCTGGACATTCCATTTACATGGAGTCGTATGATATGTGGCCTTTTGTGTCTGGCTTCTTTTGCTTAGCTTAATGTTTTTGAGGTTCATCCTTGACAGGCCCTGTGAGTAGTTGTTTCTCTGTATCACTGAATATTGTTCTGTTGAATGGTTAATACTACATTTTGTCTGTTCATTCACCAGTTGGTGGACATATAGATTGTTTCCAATTTGGGGCCACTGTTAATAACACTGCTATGAATATTCATGTTTGGGTCTTTGTGTGGAATTTTTTCATTTCTCTTGGGTAGATACCTAGTATTGGAACTGTTAAGTCATATGGTAACTGTGTTTATGTTTTTGAGAAACTACCAGACTGTTTCCCAAAGTAATGTACTATTTTACATTTCTATCAGCAGTGTAGGAGATTTCCAATTTCTTTATATCCACACCAATATTTGTTATTTTCTGTCTCTTTTAATATAGTTATTCTAGAAAGTATGGAATGGTAGTTCATTGTGGTTTTCATTTGCATTTTACTATCGACATGATGTTATGCATCTTTTCATGTACTTATTAGCCATTCATCTAAATTCTTTGGCAAAGTGGTCATATCTTTGGCCCATTTTTTGATTGAATTTTGTCTCCTCATTATTGAGTTGTGAGTGTTATTTATAAATTATGGAGCCAAGTCCTTTGCTGGATATGTGTTTTGCCTTTTTTTTTCTCCCAGACTTTTGCTGGTCATTTCATTTTTCTAATGTTGATGTTTGAAGTGCAGAGGTTTAGAATTTTAATGAGGTTCAACTTAACAGCTTTTTTCTTTTTTGAACTGTGTGTTTTGGATGTCATATCTAAAAAATTTTTACCATACCCAGGTCTCAAAGATTTTCTCCTAAAGACTATTATTTTTAACTTTTACGTTTAAGTCTATGATTCCCCTTGAGTTTGTTTTAATATATGGTATAAGTTGAAAATCTATGTTCATCTTTTTGTGATTGTTCTGAGTCATTTTTTTAAGCAAACTATGCTTCCCCCAGTAAGTCGTCTTGTCAGTTTTGTCAGAAATAAGTTGATTATAAGTATAAGGATTTATTTCTAGATTCTCAATTCTGTCCCATTCATCTGTATATCTATCTTTATATCATGGGGTAGGCAGAAAAATACCCCCCTCTGTCCATGCTCTAAGCTTCAGAATGTATGACTGTCTTGGTTTATATGGCAAAGGGTATTTTGCAGATATGATTATGTATGAATGCTGAGATGGAGTGTATCCCAGGCCTTGGGTGGGGTCAACCTAATCATACAAGTACTTGAAAGTGGAGAATCTTTCCATGGTAGGTTAGAGATATGAGATGAAAGAAGGAGGAACTATGCACTTAAGAATGATAAGGACTTGACTCACTGTTGCTGACTTTGAAGATGGAGGAAGGCAGTCACCAACCAAGGAATGTATATGATCTCTAGAACCTGGAAACAACTTTCAGCTGACAGTCAGCAAGTAAACAAGGATCTTAGTACTACAACTCCAGGAACTGAATTCTGTTAATAAACTAAATGGGAGAGGACACAGATTCTCCCCTACATCCTCCAAAAAGCACACAGCCCTGCTAACACCTTGATTTTAGCCCAGTGAGACTGATTAAGTAGGATATTTCCATTAAGTATGAATATTGCTCTATTCCTGAATGTTTTAACTTGGAGTATGTACTGTGCTGCAAAATGAGAAATAGCTTATTCTTAAGCAATCGGCAAGTCTACTTTACTGCTCTGGGTTGTATCATTCATTGAAAGTGGGAGAGTACATTTATTCAGAGTACATTTGTTCAGAGTATGGCTGTAAACCATGTTCTGTTGTCGAGCAGTTATGTCCCGTGTATATATTGTAAGAACGCTCATATTTTAATTTTGTGCCAGTTCAAGCAAAAATTAGTAGTACTGCTGTTCAAAAGCTAAAGAAAGAGCCATTTTAATTATTCATTTATTCATTTATTTGTTCCTCCAGTTGCTGTTACACTTTTTATCCATTTGGCCATCTGTCCATCTGTTCTCCCATCCATCCAAAAGATATGAATTAACACATACAGCATGCCACATGATAGGTTTGGGGGCCTGAGAGGGAAAAGTTATGTCCTTTGCATGAGGAATTCATATGGATGGAAAGTGGTAAAGATAGTTATAAAACGAAAAAAGTTAAAGCTTTTCAGTTCTCAGATATAACATGCATAGATGGGTCTATGACCTGAAGGATTTCAATCGTTCATTATGGGGAATGTAATGCAATTCATTATAGGGAGTGTAATCTTTTGGGAGATGGGTCATATAGGAGGAATTTGTTTTTCCGTGGACTGCTCAGTACTGCCAGCTCTGGATTGCTTGGTTTATTGTCTTTTGTCATTGCTTCTATCACAACTCTCATGTGTGATATAAACTTTGTTTCTTTGTAGAAAATGGACATGCACAAAAGCTACCATGTGTGGTGATGATAAGGAAAAAGAAAAAAAATCTCAGGGTACAAAACACAAATTATGCATTGAAAGAAATATTTAATTCGTTGGCAGCTCAGATTTATGACATCAAGGAGTCATCTATCCTGCAACAAATCAAGAAAACCTGATTTGTGCACCTGTTTTTACCAGTGTTTCAGGCAGTTCAAAAAAAAAATTTTTTTTTTAATATTTTATTTATTTATTTGACAGAGAGATTACAAGTAGGCAGAGAGGCAGGCAGAGAGAGAGAGAGGAGGAAGCAGGCTCCCTGCCGAGCAGAGAGCCCAATGCGGGCCTCGATCCCAGGACCCTGAGATCATGACCTGAGCTGAAGGCAGAGGCTTTAACCCACTGAGCCACCCAGGCGCCCCAAAAAAATTTTTTTTAAATGGATTTCATTATATAAGGAAAATTAAGTGCATGTAGTGAATGTTCAGCTAGTGTTCATTTGGTCCAAATTTTTTGCTAACTGATTTTAATGTGTGATTTTATTTTTCCCATAAACAATATGGTGGAATAAATCCTATTATTAGTTTCATTTTAAAAATGAGAAGATTGAGGGCCAAAATTTGGATGGTTTGTTTGCCCAGTGTCAAACAAATGTGGTTTTTGTGGATGTGGCACTTAAATATTGTCCCCTTGGAATGCAGGGTCCTAGCTCCTCACTCCTAGTTTCTAGAGATGTCATCTCAGATCTGGGTGATCACCTGGCGATGGTCAAGTATATAATGCGGGGTTTATTAAACCTCACGTTATTTACACTTGGGTCAGATAATTCTTTGTTGTGGGGCTGTCCTGTACATCATGCCATGCCAACCAGCATCCTTGGCCTGTACTCACTAGATGCTGGGAGCAGCGCTTAGTTGAGACCACTGAAAATGTCCAGGCATTGTCAGATATTCTGGGAGGGACAGTAGTGCCCTGACTTTAGAACTATTGTGATTACCAGGCAAATTAGGACTGTGTGCTGTAGTGCACTGAGAATAAAATCATGGTTAAATGTTTCAAGTAGGTAGAAGAAATATTAGAGACAGTGATATCTGGGATTTTAACCCTGTCAGAGTTAGCCAGCCTATAGAGTTAGAGGGCACAGTCTCCAAGACCTTCTTCACTTCTGACATCAGTTTGAGTTTGAGGGTTCCCCAAAACCACTTATTTTCATGGTTTGCTAAAAGGACCCGCAGAGCTCACTGAAAGCCTTTATCCTCATGGTAACAGTTTATTACAAGGAAAGGATACTGATTAAAATTAGCCAAAGGAAGAGATGCGTAAGGCAGGGTGTGGGAGGGCTCCATACATGCAGTTCCATTGCCCCTTCCCTGTAGAGTCAGGACACATTACCTTCTCAGCATTTATGTGTGACATTACACACAATATTGCCAACAAGAGTGCTCTGTTATGTAGGCATGGTTGGTTGATCGATTGCCTATGTTTTGGGCTCAGCTTCTGTGTGATCTAAAGTCCCCACTCTAAAACACATGGTTGGTCTTTTTGGCATGACCAGCTCTTACCCTAAGACTATTGGGTATGACTGGGCCCATCCTAACAGTCCTTGCCCTAAACAAAGATGTTCTCTATTGGGAATGACGTGATTACTTCTTAGAAGTTGGGGGCAAAGGCCGGACTACTCTTTGGGCATGACCAAGATCTTTATTACACAGTTCCTGGGAAAAGAGCAGATGTTCGCTTGTAGTTGCAGGAACATGGCATGTATCCTCAGCTCGTAGCAATTCAGGGATAATGTAAATGGCAGGCATATCAGTTAACTATATATAATTTTAAATATACATGTATATATTACATGGCATTACATATCACATATATATGTAATATATATTACATGATGTGTATATATACACACATATATAGGATACATATACATGATACATACATATGGCATTACATACATATCTATATATCTGTATCTATATCTATCTATATATTACAGACATGGTGGCTTAAACAAAAGAAATATGTTTCTCACAGTTCTGGAGGCTGGAATTCCGAGATCAAGGTGTCAGTAACATTGATTTCATTCTGAGGCCTCCCTCCTTGGCTTACAGATGGGGGCCTTCTCTCTCTGTGCTCACATTCTCTTTTTTGTGTGTCCATTCCTCCCTCATATCTCCCTCTTCTTATCAGGACACCAATTATAATGGATAGGGCTCCACCCCAATTACCTCATTTACTTCATTGGGACTTCAACATATGAATTTGGGTTGGGGGGGTAGGACAAAATTTTACCAATGACATTCTGTCTTGTAGTCTCCCCCTGTTTCAATTCATGTCCTATCTGCATGCAAACTATACTCATCCCATTTCCAACAGCCCCAAATGTATTGAACCATTCCAGCATCAACTCTGAAATCTTATCTAAGTATCTAAATCAGTCACAGGTGATTCTCTTAAGTACAATCTGTCTTGAAGCAGTATTCCTTTCCACCTGTGAACCTATGAAACCAGACAAGTTTTCTGTTTCCAAAGTGTAAGGCGGAGACAGGCATAGGACAGAAATTCCCATTCCAAAATGGAGGAATCAGAATGAGGAAAGAGAGCACATGTTCCAAGCAAGTCTAAAACAGATTCTGTTAGATTTTAAGGCTGAAGAATAATGGTTTTTGTTTGTTTGTTTTGATGAGGCTCTATCCTTTGAGACCACTGGGATGACAGCCCTTCCTTCTAGGCCCATTGGGGGCAGCATTGTTGCCCCCTCACTGGGGGCAGCAGCCTCCCCTCTATTCCAGTAAATACGATTAGATCTGTATATCCAGAAAGAGAAATATGAAGTCCCTCTTGATCCTCATGTTCTTAGAGGTTAAAGTCAAGTTGGAAAAACAGGGATCTATGCAAATAACTGTTAACAAACTAGTCTAACAATCAAATAGTTGTAATAAACAGTAATTCTATGATTGCTGGAGAGATTATGTTCTAAGATTTTAGAAATTTTGATCCAGAATGTACCGAGGGACTTTTTGTAATTTTTGTTGGCCTCATACCTTGTAAGAAATTGTTCAATTAATGAATTATAGAAGGAGAGAATAATGCCTTTGCTTTGGTAAGCTTGAGAATTTTAGGATTCCAGATAGGATTGGGGGTCATAAAAGAAAAGCTCATCAGTCCAGTCATCATCCAAAATANGGAGAGATTATGTTCTAAGATTTTAGAAATTTTGATCCAGAATATACCGAGGGACTTTTTGTAATTTTTGTTGGCCTCATACCTTGTAAGAAATTGTTCAATTAATGAATTATAGAAGGAGAGAATAATGCCTTTGCTTTGGTAAGCTTGAGAATTTTAGGATTCCAGATAGGATTGGGGGTCATAAAAGAAAAGCTCATCAGTCCAGTCATCATCCAAAAGAGGTTTCTAATATAGTTTTAACCTCCATAAATAATCTTGGCTAGGTTTAGGAATGTTTTCCCCAAATAGCTCTAAATTTGTTTGGAGAGCTTTTAATATTTATTTTTAAAAGCTTCCTATTCTTGGAAGAATGAGGCAAGATAATTTGAAGGATTTATAGTTTGTGTTCAGAAAATATTTGTGACTTTTCTTTAAAAAATAAGTCACTTGTCCACACAAAACCTTGCACACAGATATTTATATAGCAACTTCACTCATAATTGCCAAAACTTGGAAGCAACCAAGACATCCTTCAGTAGGTGAATGGATAAATAAACTGTGGAACATCCAGACAATGGAATATTTTTTAACTAAAAAGAAAGGAGTTACCAACCATGAAAAGATATTGAAGAAACTTAAATCCACGTCAGTAAGTGAAAGAAACCAATCTGAAAAGGCTACATGCTGTGTACTGTAGACATTAAAGAAAAAAGCAGAATTGTAGAGATCATCGGTTGCTGGGGACTTGGGGGAGGAGGGGATGAGTAGGCAGAGGACAGAGGATTTTCAGGGCAGTGAAATTATTTTGTGATACTGTAATGGTGGATACATGTCACTGTGCATTTGTCCAAACCCATAGGATGTACCACACCAAGAGTGATTCGTAATGTAAAGTGTGGACTTTGGGTGATTATGACGTCACTGTAGGTTCCTCAGTTATACCAACGGTACCCTCTGGTGGGGGATGTAGACGATGGGGTGGGCTGTGCATGGGGAGATGGGGAATATGGGAAATTTCTGTACTTTCTGCTCAATTTTGCTGTGTGCTTTAAACTGGTCTCAAAAAATAAAATCTGTTAAAAAAAAAAACTCTCTTAAGTTTTCTTGAAGACCAGGATGTTGAAAGCCTTTGCTTGCTCACATTTTCTCTCTCATTTGTCTCTTTCTGTGTTGCTGTGGAATCTCGGGCTTATGTAGGATCAAAGAGTCACATTGCTTTTTAGTCTTTTACTTATTTTTCATCCTTTCCTTACTTTCTACATTAAAATTTATTTGATGCTCTTCCTTCAGAGTTAAGAGCCAGCTGAGTCTCACCATTTGGTTGAAAACCACACCCCTCACTCTTTCCTCAGTTGTGGAATCATTTCAGATTTTCCTTATTCTGTTGCCTTTTATGTAACACAAGTCCCCTTTTTTTGGCACATTTAAACCCAACAGTGAATTTTTCTTAAATTGAAAAATGTTCAGTGATTCTAATACCGCAGTTCTTTTGCCATCATTGCCTCCTGCTCTTGAGCAACAAAAGTCACTCAAGACTGGTCTTCACAGTGCCCATGTTTTCTATTTTGGTGGAGTTTTATTTCTACCAACGCTTCTTGAGAGAGCTCATCAACTCTCATCTTTATTCTTTGCTGAGGTGGCTAACCGTCTCTTTTTGGGGTTACATACAATTGAATTAACTTTCCAGAGTGGTAGTTCCTGAAAATGTTTTCTGAAGAACAAAGAGACAGACTTTCTTTGTATATAAATAAAGAAGATGGTTTATACTGAATGAATGAAGAACCTTTTAATAAAATATTGCCCCTCTACTTTGGTTCATCTGGGGAAAAAATCAATTTTATGTTCTTCAGATGCAAAGAAAGATCAAAAAGAAAAGCTGACAGTCTCAACAGAGGGCAAGGTGGGATGTCTGACTTAGGCTCTGTTTCTCTGGTGGACTTTAAACAGCCTCTTTCCAAATGGAATAAATTGGAGAGAGATTCAAGTTTTCTTTTGTGACATTAGAAAGAAGAGTGAACAGAATAAAAAGATTGCCAAAATGTTTTGAAATTTCTGTTTGTTTTGTTGTCTTGAAAATTTTCACAGGAGTATAGTTCCACCATATTAAAATGCAGCATATCTTAATGAAATATTGAAAATATTGTGTTATTCCCAAAGGGGAAAAACTGAGAGCTTTTCCCCTAAGGTCAGGAACATGGCAGGGATCTCCACTATTACCATTGCTGTTCAACATGGTATGAGAAGTCCTAGCCTCAGCAATCATACAACAAAAAGAAGGAAAAGGCATCTGAATCAGCAAAGAAGAAGGCAGACTCGCACTCTCTGCAGATGATATGATTCTTTACATGGAAAACCCAAAAGACTCCACTCCAAAACTACTAGAACTCATACAGGAATTCAGTAAAGTGTCAGGGTATAAAATCAATGCACAGAAATTGGTTGCATTTCTATAGACCACCACCAAGACAGAAGAAAGAGAAATTAAGGAGTCGATCCCATTTATAGTTGCACCCAAAACCAAGATACCTAGGAATAAACCTAACCAAGGAGGCAAAGAATCTGTACTCAGAAGACTATAGAATACTTATGAAAGAAATTGAAGAAGACACAAAGAAATGGAGAAACGTTCCATGCTCATGGATTGGAAGAACAAATTGGAAGAACATTTGTGAAAATGTTTATGCTACCTAGAGCAATATACACATTTATTGTAATCCCTATCAAAATTACCATCAACTTTTGTCAAAGAAATGGAACAAATAATCCTAAAATTTATGGAACCAGAAAAGACCCCAAATAGCCAGAGGAATGTTGAAAAAGAAAACCAAAGCTAGCGGCATCACAATTCCAGACTTCAAGCACTATTACAAAGCTGTAATCATCAAGACAGCATGGTACTGGCACAAAAACAGACACATAGATCAATGGATCAGAATAGAGAGCCCCGAAATGGACCCTCAACTCTGTGGTCAACTCATCTTTGACAAAGCAGGAAAGAATGCCCAATGGAAAGAAGACAGTCCCTTCAACAAATGGTGTTGGGAAAATTGGACAACCACATGTAGAAGAAAGAAACTGGACCATTTCCTTACACCATAGACAAAAATAGACTCAAAATTAATGAAAGACCTAAATGTGAGAAAGAAATCCATCAAAATCCGAGCAGCAACCTCTTTGACCTCAGCCGCACAAACTTCTTCCTAGACACATTGCCAAAGGCAAGGGAAGCAAGGGCAAAAATGAACTATTGGGACTTCATCAAGATCAAAAGCACAGCAAAGGAAACAGTTAACAAAACCAAAGACCTCTGACAGAATGGGAGAAGATATTTGCAAATGACATATCGAATAAAGGGCCAGTATTCAAAATCTGTAAAGAATTTACCAAACTCAACACGCAAAGAACAAATAATCCAATCAAGAAATGGGCAGAAAACATGAACAGACATTTCTGCAAAGAAGACATCCAAGTGGCCAACAGACACATGAAAAAGTGCTCAGCATCACTTGGCATCAGGGAAATACAAATCAAAACCTCAATGAGATACCACCTTACACCAGTCAGAATGGCTAAAATTAACAAGTCAGGAAACGACAGGTGTTGGTGAGGATGTGGAGAAAGGGGAACCCTCCTACACTGCTGGTGGGAATGCAAGCTGGTGCAGCCACTCTGGAAAAGAGTATGAAAGTTCCTTAAAAAGTTGAAAATAGAGCTACCCTACGACCCAGCAATTGCACTACTGGGTATTTACCCCAAAGATATAAATGTAGTGATCCAAAGGGGCACGTGCACCTGAATGTTTATCTAAGCAATGTCCACAATAACCAAACTAGGGAAAAAACCTAGATGTCCATCAAAAGATGAATGGATAAAGATGTGCATATATACAATGGAATATTATGCAGCCATCAAAAAACCCAACCTTTTGGCATTCACAATGATATGGATGGAAGTAGAGGTATTATGCTAAGCAAAATAATTCAATCAGAGAACGACGATTATCGTATGATCTCACTGATATGAGGGATTTGAGAAACAAGACAGAGGATCATAGGGGAAGGGAGGGAAAAGTGAAACAAGATGAAAGCAGAGAGACAAACCATAAGAGACTCTTAATCTCAGGAAACAAACTGAGAGTTGCTAGAGGGGAGGAGGGTGGGAGGGATGGGGTGGTTAGGTGATGGACATTGGGGAGGGATGTGCTATGGTGAGTGCTGTGAATTGTGTAAGACTGATGAATCACAGACCTGAACCCCTAAAACAAATAATACATTATATGTTAATTAAAAAAGAGAGAGAGAGAAAGAAAGAGCCTCAGGGGTGCTTGCAGGGCCCAGATGGTTAAGTGTCTGCCTTCCGCTCAGGTCAGGATCCTAGGGTCCTGGGATCGAGTGCTGCCTGGGGCTTCCAGCTCAGTGGGGGGTTTGCCTCTCCCCTGCTCTCTTGCTCTCAAATGAATAAATAAAATCTTTAAAAAAATGTTGTGTTAATTTCCAATGATTTTTTCCCTCCCTTCCAAAGGAAGTTAAACATACTTCATTTATGAAGCGCTAAAAATGGAGAATGGAACACATCCATAATCATTAAGGTAACCAGTAATCTATAATATCCTAGATACTTAAATATTTTATATTTTTTAGAAGTTCATTTTATTTGCTATGGAAAAAAGCATAATGGCTCCTCTTCTGGTATATATGTTTTTAATGAACCCAATTCAATCAANAATGTTGTGTTAATTTCCAATGATTTTTTCCCTCCCTTCCAAAGGAAGTTAAACATACTTCATTTATGAAGCGCTAAAAATGGAGAATGGAACACATCCATAATCATTAAGGTAACCAGTAATCTATAATATCCTAGATACTTAAATATTTTATATTTTTTAGAAGTTCATTTTATTTGCTATGGAAAAAAGCATAATGGCTCCTCTTCTGGTATATATGTTTTTAATAAACCCAATTCAATCNCCAATTCAATCAAAAAATAGAAATTGTATTATTAGTGGAAGATTGTGGAGGAAATGTTGTTTTGCAAAATCCACTATTAAATATGTGAAGAAAATATGCTTTTTATCTTTAGAAAAGAAGTGCATTATTTTCAGAATTTCTATAAGTAATATATGGTCATAGTAGAAAAAGTTGAAATGAGAGGGAAGTATAAGGAAGAAAGTAAAACTTACCTATTTGATTTGTCCCCAGAGAGATAATAATTTATTCATTACCTTTATTTCTCTATGTGCAAATATTTTCATATAGCTTTATTTCACAAAATCGAGGTCACACTNTTTTTTTTTAAGATTTTATTTATTCATTTGACACAGAGAGAGAGATTACAAGTCGGCAGAGAGGCAGGCAGAGAGAGAGGAGAGAGGAGGAAGCAGGCTCCCTGCTGAGCAGAGAGCCCGATGCGGGCCTCGATCCCAGGACCCTGGGATCATGACCTGAGCCGAAGGCAGCGGCTTTAACCCACTGACCCACCCAGGCGCCCGAGGTCACACTTTATATAGTTGTAGTCTGCTGTTTTACATTAACATGGTAGATGAAAATTTTCTCATGTAGTTAAGTATTTTCCCCCACATATAATTGTAATGATTGTATTAAAACCCATCATTTGGGCTCCTGGGTGGCTCAGTCAGTTAAGCGTCTGCCTTCAGCTCAGGTCTTGACCCAGGGTCCTCGGATTGAGTCCCATGTGGGGCTTCCTGCTCAGTGGGGAGCCTGCTTCTCCCTCTGTCTCTGTTCCTTCCCCCTGCTCATTCTCTCTCTCTCTCTCTCTCTCTCTGTCTGTCTTAAATAAATAAATAATTTTAAAAAAAAGCCATCATTTGATGTATGAGAGTTAACCGTTTTTCTTTTATAGGATTTTCTGGTTGGTTTTTGTGTATTTATTCTAAATTTACAAACTGAGAAGTTAAAGGTATAACTTTTTATTTTTTTTTATTTTTTTTTAAGATTTTATNTCATTCTCTCTCTCTCTCTCTCTCTCTCTCTCTCTCTCTCTCTCTCTCTCTGTCTTAAATAAATAAATAATTAAAAAAAAAAGCCATCATTTGATGTATGAGAATTAACCATTTTTCTTTTATAGGATTTTCTGGTTGGTTTTTCTGTATTTATTCTAAATTTACAAACTGAGAAGTTAAAGGTATAACTTTTTATTTTTTTTTATTTTTTTTTAAGATTTTATTTATTCATTTGACACAGAAAGAGAGATTACAAGTAGGCAAAGAGGCAGGCAGAGAGAGAGGAGAGAGGAGGAAGCAGGCTCCCTGCTGAGCAGAGAGCCCGATGTGGGCCTCGATCCCAGGACCCTGGGATCATGACCTGAGCCGAAGGCAGTGGCTTTAACCCACTGAGCCACCCAGGCGCCCAAAGGTATAACTTTTTAAGGGCAAAGATACACTGTCATTTTCACCATCTTTAAAGAACCTGGGGTTCACAGAAAAGGCTCATCACAGCTGCCTGATGCTTAAGCATTCCCCTGCAATTGCTTGTCTTTGAATATAGTCTTGTCTTCTGTGGACAGGTATGTGATTCCTTCCACTGTCCTGCACTCTGTCAGATTGAGCTGGGGTTGCCACCACGGTATCTGGAATAGAGTGCATCACAGTAAATCAAAATAAGAGGAAGGCATGATTTTCAGATATGGCAGACTCCTGAGATGGACAAGAGGTTTCGGGGATTTCCAATTTAAGCCATGAATATGGTCTGTGATATTGATTGACAGCTGCCTTGTAGTGTAGAGTTCACCCTATGTCACAGATCTGTTCAGCTATGGAGCAACTGCGGAGTGCCAGGCACTGGGGGGCGTGCTTGGGATGCATCGTGAATGAGACATCGTTCGTGCACACAAGGTGTGAAGGTGACCAGTAACTCTAGTACAATGTGATAAACACAGTAGTAGAAATATAGATAGGTTATTGTGGGACAGACAGGTTACAAACCTTACCTAGGGAGTTGGGAAGGCTTCTCAGGGACAGTGGTGCTTCTCACACTGATGGATTATGGAAGCAAGTTGTTTATAGCCAGTGTTAAATGGTTTGGATTCAAACCAGTGACCAGTAAAAGGTATTACATTTTTAAACACATGGAACATTGGTATTTGAATAGCTAATATCGAATTACAGAGTTGGGATAAGACTGAAATCATAAAATAATTAGTTTTTACACAGAAACCTCCAGGCCATCGTGTAATGCTACTATACATTTATTAAAAAGAAAACTACACTATATTTGGTAGAGTTTTTTATTATTATTCTTCATGAATCAGGAAGATTTTATTTAGAGTATATATGGACTATATCAAATAGTTTATGAAATTATTTGTGGAATGACTTTTTCCCTTACTAGACAAAAGTCCAGTGAAAGCAAGGACCCTGTTTATTTACTTCCATATCCCTAGCACCTAGTATAGTGCCTGGCACATGGCATATATATTTAATTTATTCATGTCAAAATTCTACTTAAGGTTTAATTGACTTTGTTAGGTGACCACGAGTTGCCCATTACTTTGATTTTCATATGCCCCAGATTGAAAATCTAGTATCTGTTTCATTATTTTAAAAAATCCAGGGGGAAGAATAAAAGTGCTGTCAGAAATACAAGGTACATTTTATTTTCACTGAAAAGGAGAAGTGCTATTCCAAGATTACAAATAACTGTACATGTTTATGTCATCGACTTTTTACAAAATTATGAGACTTTCCTCATACTGGAGTACTCAGTTTTCAAGCTCCAAGTGTTTTGTGTGGATTCTAAACCAGATAGTAAGACAGGCATGCAGAGCACCCACAAAAGAGTATTTCCTTTAGGAACTCTTGTCCATTATGGTGAGTGTAGATATTTTAATTGGGGGCATTTGGTTTCTGTCCAGTTCCACCATTTGTAGTGTGTCATCCTGCCTTATTGCGTCCTTTATTTCAGTATACTGTTTTGTAGGGTGCTAAAAATCTAAATCAAATTCATATATGAAATAAAGATTGGAGTGAACACTAGCAGGAAAAAAAAACCACAACAAAAACAAAACACCCAACATCCAGTGAGCCCTGTACATCAGCTCAAAGAAGTGTGTGTGTTAGGATCTAACGCTTGAGATACAGTGTTCCAAGAGGAAGAGAGTTGTGCACCAAAATGTAGACTGCTTGCTTCCCATGTGGACAGCCCACTCTGTTTACAAGAAGAGCATGTTAGTTTGCTCAGGTGACATTGGTATTGCAGATGTGCTTAACTTTTCTAGAACAAAAAATGAAAATAATTTTGAAGTATTTCTTTTATTCCTACCCCTTTATTCCTTCACACATATACTAATTAGTTGGCAGAAGAAGACTTCAGGGATATCTAGTACCTTTCTGCTTCAAATGAAGGTTCCTTAAAAACTTCAGTGAGGCTTGGTCAGTTTAACAGGTACCTTGCTGTTTTTCATCGAACAGTATCTTAGAGGTATGTATGGGAACTTTATTCATTCCTCCCAGTTTGCGGATATACCATATTTACTTAAGCATCTCTGCCGGCCCCACTGTTCTTATTAAAGGTGCAAAAATATTGTTCTAAGGTATCTGAAAATTGAGGGAATGAGGAACAATAGAACATTTTACAGATGACCCAACTGCCTCAAAGTAGAAGAGGAGTCTTGGTTCTCTCCATGACACAGTGATCTTCCTCACTGCTCACAGCAGAATTCCAAAGACTGTTCCCTCAGACAGTGATTGCTGACCCAGGCTCTGGGGATACCCAATGCATTTCCAGTCTGTTTCTGTGGTATTGAGTGATTTTCAGAGAATACATGTGATGAAATTTATTTTGTATATTATGAAGTATAATTATGATTATAAATAATAAACTATAATAAAAATAAATTTAAAATAATGAAGTATAAATTATAGGCATTATTAATTACAAATTATATTGGATGTGGAGTCTCCTGAATTTAATTAATAATTAATAAAGTATAGGGGGTGCTTGAGAGGCTTGGTTGGTAAGCATCCAACATGGATTTTTGATCAGGTCATGACCTCAGGGTCCTGAGATCAAGCCCTGGATGGAGCTCTGTGCTCAGTGCAAAGTCTGCTTGAGATTCTTTCACTCCTCCCTCTGCCCCTCTCCTCGCTCATGGCCTCCCTCTCTCTCTCTCTCAAATAAATAAATCTTTTAAAAACATAATTGAGTATAAATTATATATCTAAACGTTTTAGAAATTATAGTATTAAAATATATATATATATATTTTTCATATGTGTGTATACATACACAGCCCACTAATGTTTGTGTGAATCAAACTTTTTAACCTTAATAAGAATAATATTAATAGGAGTACCAGTAGGAACCACTACCTACTGAGCACTTACTTTGTGTCGGATGTTATTTTTAGGGCAGTTTATAAAAATCAGCTCATTTTAATTCTACAGCCTTATGAGGTGAGAGATGTTTTATCTGTCTTATGGACAAGAAAATTGGTGTTGAAAAATTTTATATAATTTGCCTTGCTTTTGATCATCAACATCGTACTAATTTATTGTGTGTACATAAAATTGGGAGACTGTTTTGCTAAAGAGGATGTAAATTGGGGAAGTTGGGCTCTCGGTGCATTTTCAAGGGCTAGTATGCAGGGAAACCACAGGGAGGGCAGATCACACAGAGAGAGTTCACAGTGAAAAGGTGCTCCACTCCTCTGTCCTGAGGGAGGAATTTCGTAGAAGCAGTTGGTGGCTTTCAATGAGCACTGGCTCTTCATCCTCTCATTGATCTGTTCCCATTTCTCCCGTTAAATAATAATAATAATAATAATAATAATAATAAAAAAGATTAAAAGAGGAACGGAAGCAGGGGTATAGGAAGAGGGGCCAAAAGTTTGGTGGAAACCAAATGTTGGCTTGGCCCAGTCTTCGGGTCTAACTTTGTGATCTAATAGTCTCATGGTTGACTGATAACCTGGGATGCATGTCATACTCACAGCTGTTTCATTTCATCTCAGTTTTGATTATGCACCACTGAAAAGTGAAACTCTTAAGAATTTCTTTTTAGTCATTTTCATAGAGGGCATGGTAATAATGTGGGGTGAACAAAAAGAAAATGAGAGGGAATGATTGAATGTTGATTGAATGTTGAGAGGAGAAGTATGTGATCAAACGTTTGTTTTTCCAAATATTTATTTTCACTGGAATTTTGAATATGCATAGAATGTTCCAGCTCATTTTTATTTATATAGTTAGTTAGCAAAACAGGGAGCATGTTGCAGCTGCTAAGTTTTGTGTTATTCTTTTCTCAGATTAGAGGGACATTTTTTGTTGTTAAAGATTTTATTTATTTATTTGAGAGAGAGAGAGTGTGTGTGCATGAATTGGGGGGATGGGCAGAGAGAGAGGGCAAAGCTGACTTCCTGCTGAGCAGGGAGCTCGAAGTGAGGCTCCATCCCAGGACCCCGAGATCACAACCCAAGCCAAAGGCAGATGATTAACTGAGTTACCCAGGCACCCCAAGAGGGGATTTTTTTGGTAGTTATTGAGAGCATTAATATTTGCTCAGCATGGAATGCCACATGTTCCATTGTCTCAGTGTTAATGTTGTTTAATCGAAAATTACTGCAACAGAACAGAAGATATCAAAGAACCTAATTCATTTTCTTGGTGTTCATTAGGGTCTACAAACAGGCGTAAATAACTGCTATGTTTAGTCGTCATTAACTCTTTACTACAGAAAGATAACAGACAAAATGCTTTTTACAGTACTTTTGCTCAGTAAGTTTGTAGGAGTCATTAAAACAAGATGCAAGTAGCGTCTGGGAATAAGAATGAATATAATGTGAAATGTCTGGGAGGGTTGTGTTGCTCCCTGTAGAAAATGAAGTTAGCTATCAAAGGATTTTTTTATTTTTAATGTTCTCCAAGCATCTGGCAGGGTTAGAAGCCTGACGTTCTAGATGAGCTGTCTTAAAATTAAGTTGCCGATTTAATGTTTGTTGTTGTTGTTGTTGTTGTGTTGTTGTTAAATTCACTTTGTAAGTGGGGCTGAGGAGGAAGGAAATAAATAGAACCAGGTTAGGGATCGGGGGAATTTGTCTGCTTAATATTATTAATAGAGGTCACTACCAACTTCATCATCTCCAGGCTGGCCAGAAAGACAGACATATAGAGGTTTTACTATCTAGTAACTTGAAAGAAGAGAAGAGTTTGTCATTCTAGGGGTATGAAAAGGGAGACCCTGGGTGATGATCCACGTATGCTGGAGTGATTGGAGGGATGTGCTAGAAAAATGACTTTAGGTCTCTGCACACTCAGAGAGGCCGAGCTTCCCCTGGGGTGGGGGGGTTAGTGGTGGTGGGGTACAGGGCACTTACCTCCATGCTGAGCACCATGCGTTGCCCTCAGAACATCACTGTGAGGAGGGTATTGTTATCAGGATCTTGTCTGGGAGAGTAAATCTAGTGTAGAGAAATCTCTTGCCCAAGGTCATAGAGCTGAGTGGTGGTGGAGTCAGGGCCTGAACTCAGCTCTCTTGTTTTTCACCTTCCCGACATAGACTGTGTTAGTTTTGTAGGGCTGCTGTAACAAAGTAATACAGACTGGTTGGCTTAAAAACAAATGTGTTGTCCTGGAGGCTAGAAGTCTGGCGTGGGCAGGGTTGGTTCCCTCTTTGGGTGTGCGGGAGACCCTGTGCCCTGCCTCTCTCCTATGTGTTGGTGGTTTGCTGACCTTGCTTGGCCTGTGCAACTATCACCCCAGTCCCTGCCTTCCTCCTGACATGGGGGTTCCTCTATGTGTGTATCTAAACTTTCCCTTTTTATAAGGACACCAGTCGTATGGATTAGGGCTCACCTTAATGAGCTCATCTTAATGAATTATACCTGCCGTGATCACTTTCTGAGTTATTGAGGGATCAGAACTTCAATATATGAGTTTTGGGGGGACACAAGTCAACCCATAACACAGACTCAGAGTTTTTCTTTTTGGCAGCCATGGTCGTCTTTTTTAACCTAATTTCTTAAATTTAAATTGAATTAATTAACATACAGTGTATTATTAGTTTCAGAGGTAGAGGTCAGTGATTAATCAGTCTTATATAACACCCAGTGCTTATTACATCATGTGCTCTGCTTAATATCCATCACCCAGTTACCCCCCCATCTACCTGCCCTCCAGCAACCTTCAGTCCTTTTCCTATGATTAAGAGTCTCTTATGGTTTGTCTCCCTCTCTGATACTGTCTTGTTTTATTTTCCCCTCCCTTCTCCTATGCTCCTCTGGTTTGTTTTTAAAATTCCACATATGAGTGAAATCATATGATCAATTTCTTTCTCTGATTGACTTCTTTCACTCAGCATAACATCCTCTAGTTCTATCCATGTCATGCAAATGGCAAGATTTCATTTTTGATGGCTGAGTAATATTCCATTTGTGTGTGTGTGTGTGTGTGTGTGTGTGTGTGTGTGTGTGTACACTATATCTTCTTTATCCATTCATCTGTTGCCATTGACATTACAGTTTACAGTTTTTATTGATGAAATTTTTGATATTGATTTCACCAAGTTTTACCTCTGACGCTTTTTTCCCCCCTAATAAAAAACCCCACGTAGATGACATTTTCACTCATTCATATGAAAATTTGAGGAGACTTCTGACCTCTTTCTGACCCCGTCGTGTTTGTGTCTGCGATTCCTGCCTACATGTATTAGCCATGGAGGGGATTCACCATGAGCTATGACATAATGAGATTTAGTCATGTTTTCAGCAAAAACAGTTAAGGTGTTCTTTAGAGTAGATCTACACTGTGATATTATTTGCTCTCACATAAAAATTTGACAAGTTTAGAGTTGAAAATTGTGAAAGTCTAATAAAATGGAATATTTTTATTTTCTATCACACTGTTTATCCTGAATTGAGTCTTGATATGTTTTGCTTTATTTTTTGTTTTCTAACCTTCCAAGTGATGAATCTGCCAAAATTACACCCTTGGAAATTGAAAAACTCATAACCTATGAGGTGTATAAAAGGACCCTCCATTCAGTTAGCACACTAGTCAAACTATCCAGAGGGAGTGGTTCCCCGCCTTCCCTCCCCTCCCCCCAGCCCTCCCCAGCCTAGAACAGTTACCTTCAGTCCTTGAAAAGCATAACTTTCTTTCAGTGGGACTGCTTAGTTTTCCTCTTCGCTTGGGCAGATTGCAGTGTTGTTTCAGACACTGCCTTTTGGAAATGGGTCAGTAGAAAAGTTCTATTACCAGAAATCATCTGTTTCAAAAGGAAGCTATTCTTTCAACACAGCTCACCCCTATGAATAAGAAAGGCCAGCACTTTCCTGTAGCCTCCCTAAAACATTTCACCAGTTTAACAGCCGTGAGGAAACACGCATGCTAACAGCCAGGTGGGATCTCAGTCCTCACCCAACCACCGCCAAGCTAGAAGCTGGAGTATCAGGACCAAAATGTGAAAAAAGTGGGGCATCGTCTTTCTAGAGAGCATCAGATGCTGTTGAAGTTTCAATTTTCTCTATGGCATTTAAACTGTGTGATTTTTTTTTTTTTTAGTGTCAAAGAATAGAAAATTAGTTTTAATTGTTACTTATGAGGCACCATATGGCTACTCTATAATTCTGGCTTCCCATGGAGCTGTATGTGCATATGGAAAATGAAATTAATTGGAAATCACACCCTGAAATCTATTATTAAGTTAATATAGCTAACAGCTTGTGGGGTGTCCTCATACTCAGCGTGATGTAATTGCACATAACAAGTAACTATAAACTCATATAGGAGACCAGGAGGGATAAAGAGAGGTCAAAGGGACAGGTTTGGGAAAGGAATAGCATTAATAATGAATACGGTGGCAAACATTTCAGTTGCTCACCGTCCACAAACCCAGGGTAGAGGGAAGCAATTTAATCATATTCAGCTGAATTAATCAGAAGTCTTATGAATTTCACAGCCAAGAGACTGATTTTTATTTTGCCAGCTAGTGTTGTGGTATGTGAAGGTCCCTCATGATAGAATTAGTGACGGTTAATTTAAATCAGAAGTTCTTGGATACACCATCAAAATTTGCTGAGAAACTCTTAAGAACAGTGAATTCTGAATCTAATTCCTGGGATTTTGATTCATCAGTTGTGGATTTCTAAATTGTGAAGAGGCACTAAATTATGAACATGTGATCCTGATAAAGTTCAGCCATGAACCGTGGAAACAGTTCATGACACATACTTAAGTGACATATCACACATAGCTCAATATATTTAAATGATGCATTCCACAGCTAGTTTATGTACAGTTTCCCTAATTTGGTTCCCAATTTTAAAATAGAATAAGTTGGGATGCCTGGATGGTGCAGTTCCTTAAGCATCCAACTCTTGGTTTTGGCTCAGGTCATGATCTCAGGGTCATGATCTCAGAATCGAGATCAAGCTCCACTTTGGGCTCCAGGCTCAGAATGGAATCTGCTTGAGATTCTCTCTCTCCATTTCCCCTTCCCTCTTCTGTTTTTTTTCTCTCTCTCTCTCTCTCTCTCTCTCTCTCAAATAACTAAATAAATCTTTAAAAAAATAAAATGGAATAAGTTAAAGTAGAAATCTAACCTAAGGTCTACTATTTCATTTGGTAAACCTAGAAATGGTGAACAATTTGATGTCATACATGCTTTTTATGCAATTTGTTAGTTTACCTGTCTGTCTCCTTTCTCAGTGAGGGCATTGGCTGTTTTATTCATCTTGGTGTTCAAAGCACAGAATGGTAGGATTTCAATAAATGTGCATGAACTCTAAGTTTGATGTAAAAGGAGAGAGACGAAAGTGTTCATTTTATAGGCATCAGTCACAATCTCTGTTCATCATGACTTGATGTTAGTGACAGTCTGCATAATTTGTGATGTTAGTGCTTCTTAGAGTATCCATCCTTCTATTAGGTTATTCGGGACAGAATCCATGGATTTGAAACTTGGAAGGAGATTTTTTTCCTAGTCTTTATTCATTTTCCCAAAAGTGATAGGTTTGGAAACCTAACTGATACTTGTAAGGGCGATGTCTAGAATTGTAGTTGAGGAATTCATTCATCAGACTTCTTGGAGAAATACCAGTCCAGGCAGGTCTTTGAGGACATAGTGGGTGGTCTTTGGGCATGCTGTAAAGCTGCCCTAAGGCTATATTTCAGAAACCTGCTCTCATTTCTCTTTCATCTTCTACAGTTTGTGCTTCTTGTTCTCCCCTCATTGCCGGGGTATTACATTTGTTCTCCAGGTTTCTTGGGTGTGTTACTTCCATTCTTCTGTTCCTGCTCAATTTCTGCCTAAGGATTGGATTGTGTGGAGAAACCCTTAAACACTGTGCCAGTACTATGATGTTGAAAATGCTTTGTTATCTATCCTCAAATGTGTTGCTTGTGGTGACTCAGACTGGTTTGGACACAAGGCAGGTTGGAAATCTCATGGATGGACCAGAGGAAAGGAAATGATCTTGTTAAGGTGAACAGCTGGGGCAGAGACAGTGAGAAAGAAGGGTTATGACTGTAGAGTTGAACAAAGCCAAGAAGCACAGGCAGATGCAGTAGTATGATTTGTGGCCTGACCAGAAGAGACCAGGAGCTCTCTCTTTCTCAATTATCAGGGTTCCCCTTCTTCCTGAACAGTAGAACCCTGAGGAGTTTTTTTGATTTAATACTTCATTTTGAAATAATTTCAAATTATGGAGAATTTCAATTACCACGAGAACAACTCCCAGATCACTTTTACCCAGAGTCTCCAACTGTTAACACTTGAAAGCAAGCCTACAGACCTGGTGCGTCACCTTCCTCAACACTGTGGTGTGTATCCCCCCCGCCCCAGCCCTGCCCAAACAAGGAAACTCTCACATCATCACCATTCAACCCTCCAGGTCAGGAAGCAGTTGGTTCACTTTTACAATCTAGTCTACAAAGCCTATTCATATTTCACCAGCTGTCCAGACAAGTGTCTGTTTTTCTGTCCTGAAGCAGGATCCAAGTCAGGGATACATGTTACATGCATTCGTCATATCTATCCAATTTCCTCTACTCCAGAACATTTCTTTTGTCTTTCTTTGTCTTTCAAGTCCTCGTTTAAAAGCGCCCAGGCCTTTCCTTGTATAGATCGTCTCTGGGCCTGCATCTGTCCAGTGACCCCTCATGACCAGGTTCGGGTCCTGTATTCTTGATCAAAATGTCGTAGCAATGATAGTCAGCTGTTCGTAGTTGGTCACATTAGGAAGTGCATGACCTGTCCCACCACCGGTCAGGTTGGTGTTTGACAGGTTTCTCCACCTTAGATTTAACGTTTTTCCCTAGTAATTGATTAGAATTTTATGGGGAGGTGTTCTGTGATTACACCAATATCACGTTCCTCATCTTTTACCCATCAACGTTGACCTTCATGAATGTTTCATGAATCAGGTACCTCTCTGATGGTTGCCAATTGGTAACTCTCATTTCTGTCATTTGTTCTGCGTTTATAAGTTAGCATTCTACTGAAGAAAGAGGTTTTCCTTTTGTATGTATGTATGTGTGTATATATGTCCGACAGCAAAAACCTATTAATTCCTGTTTTATTCAGGCATTGTCATCCATTCCTAAATCTTCTTGACACGCGTCATCATTTCTATGACATTTTCTGACACAAATGTCCTTGTTTCAACTTGTACTTCCCTTGTTCTAGCCCTTATACCCATCATTTCTCTAAGAATCCATGGTTCTTTCTAGTAGAGATGGTGTCTGTAAACCAAGATCTGGGCAGGTGATTGTGCTCATTATTGTGGAGGTGTTATTATTTTTAGGCCATCTCAGGAGACAATTGGGTGTGTATACACACACATATGTATATACATGTACACACACACAGATATACATATAAACATATAAAATAAATGTGCATGCAGTCTTACATATACACATTTATTTATATATAAATACATTAATAGCCATTTCTTTGTCTGCACATCTTACAAAAGCCATTGTATTTATATCAATACTTCTGATTTCAATCCTAAATCTCAAGAGTTCTTTTAGCCTCCCACTTTTCCATGACTGGAAATACTTCCTCCTCTGTTGAGAAACCTGACTCTCATTATCAATCTCTTATATATATACACTTACATTTTATTATATACTTTTTTCCTGAATCAGTGTACTATAACCTGTCAATGAGACTGATTTCCCAGTTATGCTGTCTGCATACCATACACACCCCAATATCTTCAGTTTTGGGGTGCTGTCAGATTGACATTGATGTGCTTCTGTGAGGCACTTCCCTACTTCCCTCGGCAACCATGTATTGGACTCCAGCAGGCATGCTGTGAGTATCTTTATGAGCCTTCCCCATGATCCCCTGCCATACTCTTTGTTCTCAGGTGCTAGGACCCCCTCAGTTTTTCACTAAGTCCATGGATGCATAGAGGAAAGACTGCCTTTCCCAGTTTCCCTTGCAGCTAGTTATAAACTTATGCTTTGGTTAATGCTTTGGTTATGGTTGATAGTAGCCGGCTTGACCATGAAGTGAAAGTGATACATTGAGGGACTGTGAAGGTTCTGAAATTAGTAAACAACGGGTGAAATTTCTAGAACCCATTTGGTGAATCCTAATCAATTTGTAGTTCTCTGCATACATTTTTTAGTTGACATATTTGTAATGTTTAAGGGAATTCGACATGTTAAAGGAACAGAGTACACATTGATTCCACTTTATATATTTAATTGTGTGATTGATATGACTGTTGTATGTTTCATGTAGAAAGATAAAGTTTTTGACAAAGACTATCAACAGTATTGTAATGCCTTCAAAGTTTACTGTATCTTTTATTTTAACTTGCAGGGAATTGCTACTGCAGTTTAATACTAGGGGAGATTTTGCATGTTAGGTCAAACCATGGACATGCTAAAGAAAAGAAAATGGATATATTTAAGGGTCACCTGGGTGGCTCAGTTGGTTAAGTGGCTGCCTTTGGCTCAGGTCATGATCCCAGGGTCCTGGGATCAAGTCCCCACATCAGGCTCCTTGCTCAGCAGGGAGCCTGCTTCTCTCTCAGCCTATGTCTGCCACTCTGCCAGCTTGCGCTCTCTCTCTTGACAAAAAAATAAATAAAATCTTAAAAGAAAAAAAAAAGAGGGCACCTGGGTTGCTCATTTGGTTAAAGCCTCTGCCTTCGGCTCAGGTCATAATCTCAGGGTCCTGGGATCAAGCCCTGCATTGGGCTCTCTGCTTAGCGGGGAGCCTGCTTCCTCCTCTCTCTGCCCGCGTCTCTGCCTACTTGTGATCTCTCTCTCTCTCTGTCAAATAAATAAAATAAAATAAAATAAATCTTTAAAAAAAGAACATGAATGTTAAATTTTAAACTTCTAAGTAGAATGATATGAATTTCAAGTTGAACTTGAAGGCTTATGGAAAGAATGGATTTTTACAAATTTGTCACTAACTAAATATTTAATTTAAAACTCTAAGTGGGCTCTTCTTTGCAGCATAGTGCCCCTACCTCTTCTAAACACATCGATACGGTGAATGGTCCTGTGCTGCGGTGTCCATAATCATGGGTCTGCGGTGGACAAGATTGCAGTGCTGGCCGAGCCTGAATGCCAGGCTGGTTGCCAAAGCTGATTTCTGGGGACACCTTTAGCAGATGAGCTGCGGCCTTGGGCAGCAAGATAACATTCACATCCCTCTCTTGTTCGGGCCGGAAGGTGTAACAGAAAAAGCACTGGCTGGATGTCACACATCTCAACAAGTCACTTGTTACCTTTTGAACTCCAGTGTTTTCAACTATAAACTGGAGACAATAATTTCTAAATTATGGGCTTGTTGGGAGGATTAGAGATATAGACATCAAGTACCCAGTACATTCTTTGTCCCTTAGCAGGGGCTCAAACAGCACTAGCATTTGTTAGAGGAAGACGTGAAGTCTGATGGATTGTGAGGAACTGTTTGTGGCCAAATCAGAGGATGTAAGGCAGAAAGCCCATAGTAGTTCACATTCATTAGTCATCTGCTGTGTTGCCAGACATTGTGCCAAGTCTCTGTGTAGATCGCATCCTTGGATTCTCCCAGTAACCCGTGAGATATTTACTATTATCCTCTTTCTATTGCAGGTGAAAAAGTAGAGGTTTAGAGAAGTTGACTTTTACATTTTTGCACAGCTAAGTAAATAGTTGAGCCTGAATTTAAATGCAGGAACCCTGATGCTATTCAGTGGACTCCAGACACTCCTGCATTCCTGTCTGCAGTAATAGGGCCACAGAGAAGGCAGGTTTGGTATTGCCTTTGACTTCACAGCATTACTCCCTGACTTTGGCAGTCCATCAGTTTAGATTGCTGTCTTCTTTTTAACACACACAGTAGAAGTATTGAAGGAATACATTAACGGAGGGGGCTTTGTTTTATTACAAGGCAATCAGGTATATTAAGTCACAAAAACATTTGGTTGCATAGACAGTAAAAGGGATTGTCCTTAAAGCTAATCCTTGTGAACTGCAAGATGGGTGTACCCTGCTATAACTTAAAACAGGGGATTTTTGTTGTTAATGCTGCTACTGGGCCATTATCCTTTTTCCATTTTAATTGGTTGCCAGTTCCCCTAGAAACCAGCATTGGGAATTCTGGTCCAACTTGAAAGTAGATAGTTTGCCTTCTCTCTGACCACTGTCACCTCTCTCTACTCCCAAACTCTTTGACTTCCCCAAACTTGAATGGCTGAGGATGATGGACAGTCGTGCTCAGGTGGAATGGGTAGAGCTTCAGCTGTGCTCTGGAGTTTACATTGTGTCATCTGAGACAAGGGCACTGACTTGGAGTGTCAGTGTCCTGATCTCTAGGAGTAGTACCTAGTAGTACCTAGTAGTAGCGTGATGTAAAAAGTCCCTTGAATGGTTCTGGGGACAAAGTCAGTGCTGAATATGTGGTGTCCTTAAAACACATAACAGCAGCTCCAGCCACCATAGTAACAGTCTTTTTTTTTAATTTTATTTTTATTCTTTGCCCAAGGGGTACAGGTCTGTGAATCATCAGGCTTACATCTTTCACAGTACCATAGTAACAGTCTTAACAGCCGTAAGGGCACTAGAAGACAGATAACCACATAGCCCAATGCCGATGTCCCAAATGCCAGCCACACTCAGCATCCAGGTTTCTTCCCAGCCAGTTTTCCCTCCCTTGCAGGCCGCCCCGGGGCTGGAGCGCACCCAGCATGTGTGTTGGGGGAGGGAGGCATGTGCTGGTACAAGCCTCAGCCTGCCAGTGAGGCCTGAGGCTGAGCAGCTCCAGATGGAGTCAAGGGACGCCTTCTCTGCCAGGAAACGTGGTGGGTAGCCAGGGCCATTCGTGCCAGGCAGCAGCCATGGATATATCAAAGGGGAAACAGACAAAAAGTAAGGATACAAGGAGACCTAGGAACTAAACAAACTGCAAACATTAATAAAAACATGGTACGTGTTTGTGGCTGGCGAATGCTCTCTGGGATCCAGAGATAGTCATTTTACTTACAAAAGTGCTTGTGCATCTGGGAGAGGGCAGGGCAGTGCTAAATGTCTCTTGAGTTTGGGCTTCTCTTGAAGGCATCTGACCCCTTTTGACTGATATGAACTCATGTGTCCTTATCAATCATGAGCACATTTTATTTATCATGTCTGAATGATTGGAACTAATACAAGACATAGGTGTCTTAATGTGTTCTTAACTCTTGTAAAAATCAGTGAGTAGATTTATTATTTATTATGAAAATTATTTTTCCCAGTGGATAGCACATTCATCATGATGATCATCATATGCTATGAACTCGGTATTTGGGAGGTAAGTGTAATTATAAGGCAGTGTAAGTAAGGATACTATGAGTAAGTTGAAGCCAGGCATTGTGTTAAGTACTTTACATAACTTACAGACAGTTGTTTTTCTTTGTTTAATACTCATACAGCAACTCTGTGAGACATGTGCTACTTTTATGAGCTTTGTCTCATAGATGAGAAAATTGAGACTGTCTTCTCTGGCCAGGGTCACTTGGCTGGCTAGTAAAGGCCAAAGCCTAAATTCTTATCCAAAGCTTCCTGACCCTGGGCTCATGAACTTATCCACTGCACTGTAATCATCCCCGATGTGTTGTCTTTAGGCGGGACTTACAAGGGATGACACATTTATGTCCGTGGAAGGAGATGATTTGACACTTCTGCACGTACCTCTTCGAATGTAGGTGCTAGAGGACACCTCCATGGGGTGCCACACCCCCCTTATGTCACTCTGTGGAAACTTGAGGCACAGTGACAGGATGAATCTTACTGACTTGCCTGGACCAGATACAGCTAATTCTGGCAGGCAGAGATACATGGGACCCCCAGGCCCCAGGAACGTTGAGACTGGCTTTGACCAGAGCATTAGCTGCAGAATGAGAAGTGGCAGCGTTTGCCCTACCCTTCACCCTCAGTCACTCCTCCCATGCAGTGAAGTGGGGGCAAGGCCAGTATAGCTGAAGGGCAATGTCTGTATACATCTCAGGTACCGATACAATCTAGTGCAGAGTAAGTGCATTTTCAAAATAGCTGTTATTTTCTCCTATTTGCGGAAATAATGTATGTTCCCTGTAGCAGATTTGTAGTCAAAAAGAAGAAGTTAACCATAATCTTCCCCCTTCTAAATAATCAGAGTTAATACTTGGTATATTTCATCCCTCACTTATCCTCAGTATATATATTCTGGGTGCACACATGAACATATATTTATTTTTTTAAAGATTTTATTTATTTGAGAGAGAGTGAGAGAGAGAGAGAGAGAGAGAGAGAGACTGTGCACAAGCAGGAGGAAAGGTAGAGGGAGAAGCAGACTCCTGGCTGAGCAGGGAGCCCAGTGTGGGACTTGATCCCAGGACTCTAGAATCATGACCTGAGCTGAAGGCAGACACTTAACTGACTAAGCCACCTAGGCGCCCCACATGAACATATATGTAATGTTACATACTATGGATTAGAGCGAGCTTCCTCCCCAACCTAGCAGCAATACTGTTATTGTTCTTATCAGGTCAAATAAACATATATTTTATTTAAATATGGTAATAGATTTTCTCTGATTATTAAGTGGCATAAGCAGTCATCGTACAAAGTACAGGTATAAAGAAGGAAGTAAAAATCATTTGAAGCTTTACCCCACAAAGATAACCACTGTTGATGTGGGCCTTATGTCATTTTAGACTTTTAGGCATTTATATCTGCATTTTCTAAAGTTTGCAAAAGGGTAATGTAGTGTAGTTTGTGACACAGATATGTTTTGGCTTTTATACTCCAAATGCTTTCTGGTTTTCAAAAACCTTGCAGGCTTATCAAAAGTCTGGAGTCCCATGACGTTAAGCTTCAGGCAAGTGGCAGCGCAGAAAAGCTTTGGGTTAGAGAGCGTTGTTTTCATCATTCTGTCGCTTAAGCACAGACCAAGGCTCCAGGCATCATCCTGACTTTTCAGGAGGGTGAAGGTATCCCCAGGAGAATTCATTTCCCCTTTCAAAATGGAATAGCCACACCAAGATCCCAGCACAGGCGTGGTGCAGGGAAAACTGCTTAGGTGCAGCTACCATGGATAGTTTTCTCTGAGCTTACAAAAACATCACTGTAAAAATTCATGTGATAAATTAATTAGTTGTTTTCAAAAAGTTACATATGCTCATCGTTTAAAAAAATCCCCTTTGAAACTAGTACTTTGCACATCACTGACTGTGACTTAGGAGTGTTTTGGGCGAGGTTCTGATTTAGAGGTGATGGTAGGAGGAGGTGATTCCTTTTTCCCCACACTGGTGGAGTTTGACTGTTGGGTGCCTACGATAGGCCAGGCATTGACATTTGTACTGAGGTGTATGAATTCAGTATTTTATTGTGTTTAGTTTCAGCAAGAAACTTAAGATCTCCATTGTCCATGTTCATCTATTTAGATATTTTATGGCAAAGACACTCTAGTAATACGTTCTCAGAAATAGTCATCTATTTCTTGATTGGAATTTGAGTCATACAGATAAATGCATTTGTCAAAACTTACTGAATGGTATACTTCAGATTTGGATATTTCATGCATGTAAATTTTCTCTCTCCCCAAAAAGGAACTATAAACATTTATCAAACTTTAGTTACTGATATGTGTGCTGAAGAGTTTAAGGGTAACAGTACTGAAGTCTGCTATGCAGGAGAAAAATAAGGTGGACTGTGATGATGGAGACATAGGTAAGAAAGCAAATGCCGTGAGATGTGAACAGTTGCCGAATCCAAGTGGTGAAGATGTGGGTGTTTACTTGTTGGTGTTAAACTTCTTTATGTGATTGGAAATCGTCATAGTAAAGTGTTGGGAGACAAACCCAGTAATGAGGCTCTGTGTGAAGGGGTTAAGGCACAGTCTCTGGGGTTATCTTTCTGGCTTAAAAATTCTGACTCTGCTTTTTGCTAGCTGTGTGACTCCACGTAACTCAGCCTCAGCTGGGTTCTTTGTTAAATGTAGATAATGAATAATACAAATCTCCTTCCATAATGAATTCCTCACAAACACTGTGATTATGATTTCACAGAGCAAAGGAAGTGATGATTTTAAATGAATGGCCATATTCTGAGGGCCCACTATGTGCTTGGCACTCTGATTTTGTCATTTTCAGGGGAATGAGGCGATCTCATTCTGCATCATGCCGCGTGTGCTCTTCAGTGGAAACTTCCACACGAGAGAAGGTGTGAGGAGTGTGATTAGCAAAACTGAGAGGGGCTTCATTAAAATTGACAGAAGCCCTCCCTGGCACTGTTGATTGTCCTTGGCCCGGCATCTCCTTTGATCCAG
This sequence comes from Ailurus styani, assembly GCA_002007465.1. NCBI lineage: Eukaryota > Metazoa > Chordata > Mammalia > Carnivora > Ailuridae > Ailurus > Ailurus styani. The sequence continues at coordinate 167,287 of LNAC01001175.1, read as the reverse complement.
AAGGCCCTTCAGAGAACTGGCATCTGCTTTGTTAGACTTTGTAACCCTGAATGTTAATAATGTTCCTCTTTGTAAAAGTTACTCTCTTTGTGTAAGGCTAGGCTATCCCCTGTTTGGGGCTTATCCTGTTTTTGCCTTACAGACCTGTGTCCTGAAATTCTTCTAAGGTAGTAGGCTCTCCCTCCCTCCCCACAGTCGAATCATGTTTATGCATTATGACAGCCTGTTCCAACCTCGCCCTGGAGGCAAGAGAAAGGGTCGGGAACCTGAGGAAGGCTGCGGCTGGGTCTAAGGACACCAGCAGTGGGGGATGGAATTTCAGGTAATTCTTTGAGTGTGCTGTTTACTCCTGGATGTCTGATACGCTGCTGTAAACTAAGGTGGAAAAGGGTTAAAAACTAGGGTGTTGAGTGTGGTATGGGGTATAGAACAATTGGCTATATTTTGAAAGGAGAACAAGCTGTCAGTGGGTAGGAGGAGTAGACTTAGATACTAGCTTTCCAGCTGCAATAATGAAATGTGAATGAATCTTCACAGGAAATGATTGGTATTTCCAAGGGTATCCTCATATTGAACTGCTTGATAGGTCAAGTGTGAAACAGGACTCAATCTCTCTGCCACATTGATACCATTGGAGAACTGCTTAAAAGCTGCCAGAATTTTCCTTGAGTTTTACCAGATGTGGGTGCTAGCTCTTGGGTATTTTTCTGTGTTGTTCTAGGTGTTGCAATTCCAAAGTCAACTCAAAAAATATTATTATTTTCCCCCAGGAAGTAAAATGCATAGCCGCTTATGATTTCCTTAATTTCCTATTTGTAACACTTGGCCTGGCTCCCTCTAGTATGATTTCTTGCTCAAATGAGGCACTTTTTTTTTTTTTAAGATGCTGAAACTCCAAGGGGGGGGGGGAAGACTATTCTAGCTTGAATTCTTCAGAGATAATCAGAAAAAATGTTGTGAAGACAGTCCCCCCAAAATAGGTCTAGGTTTTGTGGTGTGTGAGGTTAGGTATAGAACAGGTTGATAGATCAAGCACTCCAATTCTTGGGGATATAAGCACATAAGCCCTTATTTGAGTGTAGTTCTAATGAGGAGGTGATAGGAGGTGGAGTTCGAAGTCAGTGCTGATCTCTGTGGCTATTGAATGGACCTGTTGAAAATGAAGACAGTGATCTCAGATATAGTTGAACATGCACTTGAGTATCTTGGATGTATTTACAAAGACTGGAAGGATAAGGGAAGGAAGGAAGGAAGGAAGGAAGGAAGGAAGGAAGGAAGGAAGGAAGGAAGGAGGAAGGGGAGGGAGGAAACCAAAGAAAACTGTCATAGAGAGAAAAGGAAAAAGTAAGTGTTTCTCCAGCCTTCACAACCCTTGAAATTCAGCCAAATATAAACTCTTCCCAGTTCATGGATATCGCACGGTGTCACCCTCTGGGATACAATCTAAACTCTTCCTTGTGTTTAACATTCAAGCAATAGACTTAGATTTCAGACACTATGAATGGGTCAGGACAGGCAGTAAAAGAGCAAGACACTGCAATTTAAAACTCAGTGTAATTTGAAAGGGACATAACAAATGCGGCTGGACCTCAGTAGATATGTGCATCATGGGCAAGGGCTTCTGAGATCTCCCATCTCTCTTGGTGGAGGTCATTCCTGGTCTCTGTTGAACTCCAGTGTGTCATACACCACTTTACCACTCTAACATGGAAAAGAGAAACCTTCTGGGTTCTTTTTTTATGGCAGCATCACCAAGCCGTTGTTTGGAATTCTGTATCTCTGGCGTTCAGAATTGTAGCAGATTTTAAGTCTGGAATCTGTGTTTCTTTGCAGGTTGGGAAGTAGTGGACATGTCCTTTATTATTGCTGTTGTTAAACGGTTGCATGGTTTGAATCTCACTGACCCCACGAGAGCTTTCACAGGAGTCCTGTTTCAGAGTTAGCTTACCTGCTTTGGGATGTTTTTTTCTTGTTTTTCTTTCTTTCTTTTTTTTTTTTAAGACCACTGTGATAAAATTATGGGCGATCTTAAAAGCACTTAGGGAAAAATAAATGTAACAAAGGCCATAAGTGGGTTTTTCTATTTATTTTCTGTTCTTGAATATAGGGAAATAAACTTAATATGGAGAGGTTTTCTGAAGATCTGAAATAACAAATGTGAGTGATTTGCAGTGCTGAATCTTGGCGTGCTTTACTGGTTTATTTGATGTGGCGCTCTCATGATGTCTAATTTAAATAGATAATTAAGAAGCCAAGCAAATACAGATGGAAAAGCAAAGTAGCCTTTCTCAGTTGACCCCTTCATGTCTTACTGCCCAGCCCTAACTGGAAAACCCATCTCTTCCTTGTGATGTCAGTCACCCCTCTTTCTTTATGGCTCTTCTCTCCCCTGACTAGCTTGACTCGGCATCATGTCTCCTGCTCACTACACTGTGTTCTTAGCATTTATTACAATCTTAATATTTCTCAGTCATTGTTTGTATCTCTTTTCTTCGGGAGGTTTTAAGTTTCTGAAAGGCAGGGACCCTTTTTTTTTTTTAATCTTTGAATTTCTATAGAGAGTAGGTGCTCAGTAGATGTTTGAAAAGGGTAGCACATTTTCTTGTCACTCTCACTTTAGGAGGTCACATTGGTAGATGTGGAGCCATGTTTCCCAAAGATGTCTTCTGGAGGCCTCTGCAAATACAGGCATCCCTACTCATATGATAGAGTTATAAAGGCTGTTATAGGAACATTGAAACAATTAAGACATACTACTGTGGATAACTGCCAATTTTGTCGCACATTGTAAACTCTTACTTGTTTTTAGGACAACATGTGATAATTGGGAAACATGTAAATCATTACTGAAAGGATATAATGCTCTACCTATAATACCACTCCTTAGCCCCTTAAGATAACCTCAGTTAATAGTTGAGTGTTCATTTAGATTTCATTATGACTATATAACTAGTCACAAATATATTTGATTTTTTAAATACTGATCATTAAGGTCTATTTGGAGCATATAGTATATGTGGACATATTCCCATGTTCACACAAAAGATATATTTAATCACTGTTAATGGACATATAGTATTATATTATTTCCTTATGTGGCTATAAAAATTTTATTTTTCCAACCCCAAATGTCCACATGCTGATGGATATTTTGGCTCTTTTCAAGTGTTTCACTATTATAATGATGTTGCAGTGAAAGATCCTTATTTCTCTAGTTGATTTTCATAGAAATGGGACTGATCTACCAATAGGTTTTCTGTGAGCACTGGGTAGGTGGGCCTCCTAATTGAGAACATTCTAGGTGCTTCTTAACTGTGGTGACTTTTTCAGTAGTACAGAACAAGTACTCAGTCCTATTTCTTGATTTGCACTGGGCTCAGAGGCCTGTGAGAAGGATTTGAGTGCACTCCCCGATTGGGAAATCAGACACATGGGCCTGTCTGGAGAAAGGGTCTCTAAGGAGTGAAGCTGGTTAGAGAGTGGAGGGGCTCTGTGAGATGATCTCTGTGAGTGAGGAAAGGGGGCGACCCCGCAGATTTGAGGGCTTAGAGGTCTCAGGGTTAGGGTGTGGCAGTGCACGGCTGTGTCATTGTCCCCTGGAGAGTGTGTGCATCTGGTGTAGAGACTGCCCTGTAAAGGGAAAAGCTGTGTCACTGGGGGCTCAGCTATTCTCCTTGAGCACTCGTGGGAAGCTGAAAGATCTTCCTTGATTGTGATAAGGGAGAAGCCTATAGGAAACCGGTGGTGCTGTGACCATCAGTGGCAGAATGGTAACAAATGGCAGAGTCCAGATAGTAGCATATGGCACCTCTCACCAAATGGAGGGCCACCTAGAGGAACTGACATACCAAGACAAAATAGGGAAAAGACAAGATTTCCGATCAAGACTGTGGGAGATCTCAGAATACTAGTAATATTTCTGTGAAAGAGAAAGAAATATCCTTAAATATGGGTGTGGCCGATGTTCAGATGACCACTCTCTGAGCAGGGGCCCAGCAGGCAGCAGAACTGCAGCGAGACCCCAATTTTGGAGACCTGAAGCAGGGTTGAGTGCCTGAGATAAAAACGCTCAGACACAGGCTGGGTGAACACAGAGTGCAGATGGAAACCAGGGAGACAAGAATGATTGACTGCTTTTTCTTGAGGGCACATTGAAGAGTGGGGAGTGCGAACTTTCAGCTCTGGGGCTGGAGATGGGGTCGCCACCATTTTTTCCCCCTGTCAGCTCCAGAGCTGCTTTTACTGAACCCGGCCCCCTGGCAAGGGGGGGTGCGATTCCATCTGGGCAAAGACACCCAAGAATCAGTGCAACAGGCACATTCCCCAGAAGACCAGCAGGAACATCCAGCTAAGACCAAGTTTACAGATCACACAGAATTGCAAAAGTCCAGCATTAGGGGAAGGTAGTATATAGAATTCATGGTTTTTTTTCAGGATTCTTTAGCCTCTCAATTAAAAATATTTTTTTTTCCTTTTCAAATAATTTCTTATTTTAACAACTCTTTTTAAAGTCTTTTTTAATTTTCATTTTTACATTTACATTTTACATACATATATTTTTTCATTTTTGGCTTCCTTTCATTGTATTTGATTTTATTTTTGTATATATGTAAGTTTTTCTTTACAATTTTGGGATCTAGTTTCATCTAACAAACAGACCAAAATACACCCAGTATCTAGTGTATTGCTCTGTTCTGTTCACTTGTTTGATTATATTCTCTCTTCTTTCTCTTTCTTTCTTTCTTTCTTTCTTTCTTTCTTTCTTTCTTTCTTTCTTTCTCTCTCTCTTTCTTTCTTTCTTTCTTTCTTTCAGTTTCTGATCTCTTATTTGTTTAGTGTAAATTTTGGGGGGTTGTTGTTGCTATTTTTGTATTTTGTTCTCTTGTTCATCTATTCTTCTCTGGACAGAATGACAAGATGGACAAACTCACCCCAATAAAGAGAATAAGAGGCAGGACTAACTGCCAGTGACCTAATCTTTATGAACATAAGTAAGATGTCAGAAATAGAATTCAGAATGATGATTATAAAGATACTAGCTGAGCTTGAAAAAAGCATGATGACATTAGAGAATCCCTTTCTGAAGAATCAAAAGAACTAAAATCTAATCAGGTCTAAATAAAAAAGGTTATTAACAAGATGCAATAAAAAATGAAGGCTCTAACTGCTAAGATGAATGAGACAGAAGAGAGAATCAGTGATATAGAAGACAAGATGATGCAGAATAAATAAACTAAGAAACAGATAAACAACTACTGGATCACAGAGAAATATTTGAGAGATAAGTGATACTATAAAGGGAAAAAAATATTAGAATAATTGCGGTCCCAGAGGAAGAGGAAAGAGAGGGGAAGAAGGTGTATTTGAGCAAATTATAGCTGCAAACTTCCCTAATTTGGGAAGGGAAACAGGCATTCAAGTCTAGGAGACATAGAAAACCCCTCTCAAAATCAATAAAAATAGGTCAACACCTAGACATATAATAGTGAAGCTTGCAAATTTCAAAGACAGAAAATCTTGAAAGCAGGTCCTTAACCTTCAGAGGTAGAAACAAAAGGCTGGCAGCAGATCTATCCACAGAGACCTGGTAGGCCAGAAGGAACTGGCATGATATATTCAGGGTGCTAAATGAGAAACATATGCAGCCAAGAACATTTAATCCAGCAAGGTTGTCATTCACAATAGGAGAGATAAAGAGCTTCCAGGACAAACAGAAAATAAAAGAATTTGTGATCACTAAACTAGCCCTGCAAGAAATATTAAAGGAGATCCTTTGAGCAAACAGAGACCCCAAAAGTAACATAGACCAGAAAGGAACAAAGACAATATACAGAAACAGTGACTTTACAGGTAATACTAAATTCATATCTTTTAATAGTTACTCTGAATGTAAATGGGCTAAATGCTTCAGTCAAAAGACACAGGTTATCAGATTGGATAAAAAAAGCAAGACCCATCAATATGATGTCTACAAGACACTCATTTTTTTTTTTTAAGATTATTATTTATTTGAGGGCGCCTGGGTGGCTCAGTGGGTTGGGGCCTCTGCTTTCGGCTCAGGTCATGATCTCAGCATCCTAGGATTGAGGCCCGCATCGGGCTCTCTGCTCAGCAGGGAGCCTGCTTCCTCCTCTCCCTGTCTGTCTGCCCGCCTCTCTGCCTACTTGTGGTCTCTCTCTCTCTGTGTCAAATAAATAAATAAAATCTTTTAAAAAAAAGATTTTTATTTATTTGAGAGGGATCACACAGAGGGAGGAGAAGCAGACTTCCCACTAAGTAGAGAGCCCAACGCAAGGCCTAATCCTAGGACCCTGAGATCACGACCTGAGCCAGAGGCAGATGCTTTACCCACTGAGCCACCCAGACACCCCTCTAAAATAAATAAATAAAATCTTTTAAAAATAGAAATATATCTTTTAATTTAATAGGTAAAATATAAAATTGCTTTATTAGCCTTAAACTATAGAAAGAGTAAGATATTACAACTGAATTGAGCCTTTCTGAGGTAACTTTCGTCTAGCTTTAAAAATTTTATCACCAATGAAGTCTCTATTAATGGTTATGAAAGCAATTAATAACATCAGTGACATGATCAGATGAGTAGGCTAGTTTATCATTATAGATTTTAATGAGAACTGTAATATGTATTTTAAAAATACATATTTTTTTTAAGTGTGGCAATATGAAAAAACAATGATTTATCAAACTTCAGTTTAGGAATTTTATAAGAACTAAAATTAAAATTATTCCCTTAAAAACAAAAGTATGTTGTCTTGTGATGATATTATTATTTTTTTAAGGATTTTTTATTTATATATTTGGCAGAGAGATCACAAGTAGGTAGAAAGGCAGGCAGAGAGACAGGAGGAAGCAGGCTCCCTGCTGAGCAGAGAGCCCGATGTGGGGCTCGATCCCGGGACCCTGATATCATGACCTGAGCCAGAGGCAGAGGCTTAACCCACTGAGCCACCCAAGCACCCCTTGTGATGATACTATTATCTAAACTGTTTCAAGTGACATTATTGTGCCCCTACACTCTTCAGATGAATTACTTTAGATAATATGGAATTAATTGACTATGATACTCAATAGGAACTTTAAGATTTAAAACTTATATAAAAGTTTTATCAGTCAAGGATTTCTTAATGTAAAATAATGTCCCCCTGGAGTTCCTGGGTGACTCAGTTGGTTAAGCATCTGACTCTTGGCTTCAGCTCAGGTCATGATCTCAGGGTTGTGAGATGGAGCCCCGCATGGGACCCGTTGATGGATGTGAAGCTCCTTTAAGACGCTCTGTCTCCTCCCTCTCTCTGTCCCTCCCCCTGCTCTCTTTCTCTCTCTCAAACAAACAAAAAACCACTAAAATAATGTCTCACTGAGCAACTTCCTAGTTGTTCTAGGACAAAACCTTTGTCCTAGAAATGGCCCTGGTTCCATCTTTTACTTTAAAAGTGACTGTTTCCGGTATGTGCAATTTAAATCTTTGATGGGTAGCAGTGTGGTGGGGATCCAAGTATCTCTTGGGGATCCAGGTATCAATCAAGGAGTGTGACCGATGGTGAAGAAGTTTATTCTGATGTCTTGCTTGTTTGAAATTCTTTGTTCCAATATTGGGCAAGCCCACGTCAGACATGTTCAAAGTTGAAATAACTGTTTTAGTCTCAGAGATGCCACTGAGCATATGGAAAGAGTCATTGCAATATTATCTAATTCCCAGTGACCACATTACAACTTGAGGAAAAAGGACTCCATCCACAGGAGATATTACAATAATCAAAGATAGGTAATTCTCCAATTTTAAGCTCGGGTCATCATGAAATCACAGAAGTTAACTCTTTTTCTTTTGGAAATTGGCACTTAGGCCTCTAACTTATTACCCTATAATTGTATGTCCTTTATAAAGGACTGTAATTCTGTAATACCTTTGACTCTTCTTTTGTCACCCTCCTCCTTCTTGCCTTCCAGTAATAGGTCAACCTGAAATACATTGTAACTTTCTCAATTAAGAATGCTGTCAAACCTCATGAAAGTTGATCACCATTCTGGAAATGATGCCATGCAATTGTGCTGAAAACTGGATATTCCAATTTTTCTCCAGCGGTGAACTGTGGAATTTGTAGTTCCCCCAACAACTCCAACATTATTGAGTCAAAATAGATGATCACCTTCGTAGCCTCCATCCATACAGTGCTTCATTTACATTTAGGAAACTATTACATTTTTGAAGAGAGCAATATTGAATTCACTAAATTGTTTTAAAAAGGTAGTTGAAAATGACAGTTGCATTGATACTCCTGATAAACATTTTCAGACATTTTCTAGGTCCTTTTGCATTGTGGTTCTGAGCTATTTCTTGTAAGCATTATGCTGTATGTTTTCAGAATGCCATCTCTAAAAAGCAGAGTGAACTGGTTTTATAAAACTTCTCTGATAGACCTGTACCCCTTGGGCAAAGAATAAAAATAAAATTAAAAAAAAAAACAAAAAAACCAAAACAAAGCAAAACAAAACTTCTCTGATTAAAAACATTTCTTATTTATTCTCTTTAGGTTACGCTTTCCTTAATGAATTTAATTTTTTTCTTTTACATTTAATAATGGTTCCAAGGATACTTATTATCTAGCCTGGGGCTATTGGGGAACTATAAAAATTGGTGTAAAGGTATGTTACTGTAATTAGAATGACACTTGTGATATGGAATGAGAGGAAAACATTTGAGAAAGCATTATTTTAACGTGGCTAATAGAATCAAACAAGAAGATCACAGCATGAGTTTTTTTAGGCTTCCTAAATGGCTACAAATATTATTCTCATAAGTGATATGGTAGTTGAGAATCTTACATACTTAGAAGCTTATCAAATATGTTGCTTATAATTCTTTTCCTAAAATGTATATAGATTACAGTAACTGGTTCCCATCTAACCAAATGGAATCCTAGTCATTCGTGAGCACTGTTCATTATCAGAAACTCACCAGAAAAGGAAGAAAATAAAGTGAATGCACTCACTGCACATTAAGGCTGCTGCACATAAGAGTAGTAGTTATGGGCAAGGAATTCAGTGTTATACATACTTAGGTGTTACTAACTTGGGAGTCCAGTAATATGGTTATTAGTATGTAAATACAGTATATTTCCATACAAAATCTATTAGAGTAGGTATTTTTTCTCCCCTCTATCTCTTTTTTTAGCTTGTTATCCTAAAGTATGGTTAAATCACCTTATGTTAGACAAAAATTGGATTTTGTGTCTGGGATATTCTTTTGTAATTTTATTTGGGAATAGGAAGGTAATGTGAAAAAAAACACCCCAGAAATTTGTGTATTTGGAGAAATCAGATCTTTAAATAAAATGGAAACAGTGACATTGTGTGAAATCAACTTGATTAATACTGAATGAAAAGACTAAATACTTTTCAGTAGGATTTGGCCACTTAGTTTTCAGCCCTTTGAGTAAATAACTGAATTAAATTACTTCATGTGAATTTCAGTCAAGATGAGAAAAACTTGCTTTTCTTTGGGCTATTGATGTACTACACTGATTTAGCACTTGAGATCTAATAAGAGATGATTTTAGTGAACTTATTTTTGGCCTGCGGTATAAGATGCAGGAGATGTACCCAGATCGTATGTAGTCTTTTCCTTTGTCTTTTGACACTTGTCCCAGTAAGGATGTACAGTCTCCACGTGGCTGTTCAGTCTACAGTTTGGTGGTATGGAGTCCTTTGACGTGTGGTGACACATGTAATCAACAACACTTCATTGAGGCTATAACTGTTTCTCTGTTTTGATGGTTTGTGCCTAAGGCTGATTTAATTAAGCCTATGTAGTGCCAATTAACAATGCCCAATTAGGTATCCTGTCTGGCTTTCAACTATTGCTGCTGGAAAGCTCGTTGAGAGAAGCATCTCTTTCTTCTGGATGACAAGCATACGAAAATTGAAAATGGCAGTGGAATGCTGGTTATCCTTTTTAAAGAATTTGAAGTGATCACAATTAAAAATTTGAGTAGACAGCAAAAAGTATTTTTTCTACTTGTCTTCAAAAGGGAAATAAGAAATGTCTTTCTATATGCCATTTTTTTGGTTACTTGCTAAAAATAATTAGCTATCGTGTTTTGACTTCTTTTAAATGTGCCAGGCATTGAGATAAGCATTTTACCTGTTTTTCATTTATTCCTCACATTATCCTAACACTGTAGATTATTTCATTATAACCATGTTACAGACAGGCATATCACTTTTACCTTTCTGTGCCTCATTCTCTTCCTGTCTATGAAGAAAGGGATGGGCAGAGGTTGGAGATTTTAGGTCTGTTTAACTCCACAGTCCTTGCTCTTACTGCTGTCCTTACATGCAGAAAGAAGTAAATTCTTTCTACTTGGTTTCTCTCCTCGTGTGTTTTCTCATAGGGAGTTATCATCATAGCTTGTTCTTTACCCACTTAGACTTGAGCCAATTTATAAGCCATCGGTTTGACTGATATTATAATGGTTCATATCTATGGCAGCAGCAAATGTTGGAGAGCATCAAGGGCATCAAAGAAGGTGTTCTGTTTGCTTCTGAGGGAAGGTGCACCCTAGTTTCCTGAGTATAAGCAAATACAGGAGAAAGGAAGACCAACCAATAAAGACAGTGAACCCTAATAATCTGACTACGTCACTGGAGTGGGTATCTTACCCAATGGGGTCATAATGTCAGATCATTCTGTAGCTCCTGTTGCCTTCATGATAAAACCCTCTGTGGCTCCTTCTCTTGAAACCTTTGCCTATTGCCTTGAGTAACAAGAAAGGTGACAGAGATAGCTGAAATGGCCAACACTTATGGAGGAGCCCTCACCTTACGTGAATGGTGGCAGACACAGCAAACTTCTTATTAATGCTATTACTTACCCATATCTGCCCAAGTGGCAATGATCCTTTTGATTCTTTATAATATAGAAAAGTGATAAGATGAACTAATTGTGGCAGGAGTCTTTTATTAATCATAAGAGTTTGTTCAGGCTCTTGGGATAAAGTAGTTACATGTATGATTTAATTCTCAAAAAAGTCGCATGACTTCTTCACAGTGGAGTAAACTGAGTCTCAGAGACATTAAGTAACTTGCCAGTGGTCAACAGTGGGGTAAGGGATGGAAGCCTGATTGAAATCCGGTCTGCAGATTCTGAACCTGGTGTTAAACCAGAAAACTCTTAGAGCCTCATAGAAGATTGACTTAGTTTTCTGAATTTAGACAAAGATGAATGAACAGCAGAGAGTGCCAATTGTGACTAGAGGAAATGTACTATTTGGTTTATGAAACCTGTTTGATTTGAGAGCTGCCTGTTTTTTCTCTTATTTTTCTTTTGGTGGCTGCATGGGGGGCAGGAAGCTCTCCTGTTTGGTGAAGACCTCATTTCTGTCACTGGGCTGCTTCACACATGTAGCTTTCGAGCCAGGCCCATGAAGATATTTGAGTTTATGAGCTGGATCTCAAAAGTCAAAAGCAGTCATATGCCCTGTTTCTTGAGTGTGTCAAGAAATGAAAATTCCACCACCATATTCCCCTAGGATGTTTTGTTACCCTGCCAACCTTCAGAAATATTGCTTGCTTTCAATTTTAATCCATTTCCTCCTCCCTCATCCAGTCCTATCAATATCTAGAACATCCACTCAGAAATCTGTTGGTTTCCAAGAATACAGTTATTTACCCCTCCCTTTTTAAACCTCTTCCCCATGTACTCCAGCCTTCCCTTTGACATCTCAGCTGGCTGACAGGTAGTTAGCTCTTCTGACTGGCAGATTGGTGCCTTTGCCACATGGGAGTGTCATTACACAGTAAAATTAATACCTCCAGCCTGGATTTATTTAGCATCTTCTGACACTCAAAAAAGCAAGGGAACACATACCTCGTTTTTTCTTGGGATGGTTGAGTATTAGATTAAACTTCTAGGAAATATTTTAATGTCCTTGATAAAGACTTTGTATTTAGGTGCACTGATGTTTTTTTGAAGTTCTTTATGCCTTTATTTTCAAAGTTAGTTTAAGAGAGCTTTTACTGCTTTTGGAAGGTATATACACTCTCACGTTGCTTATTGCTCAGAAAAAAAAAAATAAAATCCACTACCAACTCTGGGTTTTCTTTTTCAGATGCAAAAGAATATGTTTTAAAAGCCCAGATCTTAGCTGGAGGAAGAGGAAAAGGTACCTTCAGTAGCGGTTTGAAAGGAGGTGTTCATTTAACGAAAGAGTAAGTCTGCAGATTTTAATTCTGTGTCTTTGGACTAAGCAGTTATGGAAGATCTTGCTCATGACTGAAGGAAGCACTGAGAAAGATGGTTGGAACGGGGTGGGAGCAGGAGGTAGCAAATGAAGGAAATGAATTATAGGTAAGAGGTCTCCATGGTGCCCCAGTGCTCTTTATCTCACAAAAGGATTTTTTCTCTACTAATTGATGAAAACCCAACACTCCTTCTGTTCTAGACAGAACATTTATGTTCTTTATGAATCTAGTGATTGTTTAGAATCTAGTGATTCATCATAAAGGTTGAAAATGATAACATAAATGCTGCCTCCATATTGTCACTTCCCTATTCGAGAACCCACAGTGTCTCCGCAGTACCAATGGCTTCAGTTGTCCCTCCTGTATGATAGTCCCAGCCTTTGGGTATCAGGGCCCAGCACTGCCAACTTTCCTCTCCTTTCTGTCACATATCTTTTCATTATTTACTTGGAATCTTACCCTCTCCCTTGTGCCCCTCAGTTTTCAATACTTCTCACATTGGCCAAGTCAGGTCTTTATTATTCACCTCTTATCTAAATCTGTTAAGCATTTCAGCAGTGTCTTTCTACTATGAAGGTAACTTATTTTAGGGAGAGAGAATAGCAGAGGGAAGCAAGAATCTCCCTTCCCATCCTTCCCCTTCTTTCCCCTTTACCCCTCCCTTCCCTCTCTTCCTCTCCTCTCCTCTCGTCTCTTTTCCTCTCCTCTCCTCTCCTCTCCTTTCCTCACTTCTCCTGCCCCTTCTCCTCTTCCTCCCTCCCTCATATGTATTTTGTTCTCGCTGAGCCTCTGGTACAGGGCTAGGCACTTAGTACATGAACAGAAAACCCTGTGGACTCGGTGAAGGTAGAGCTGGACATGAGGATGTATCATGCAGTCTGCTTTACAGTAATTTTCAGTATTGACATTGATTTTTTTTTCCCTTCTCTCTCTCTCTTTCTCTTCCTCTCAGCCCTCAAGCTGTGGGACAGCTGGCTAAACAGATGATTGGGTATAATCTAGCAACAAAACAAACTCCAAAAGAAGGTGTGAAAGTTAACAAGGTAATACGAATGCTTTGGGTCATTTTCTGTGTATGTGTTAGAAAGAAGAGAAAATCCTATTTCAGTTTTGACAATTTGATGAAGCAACACTTTAGTGACATGCCATTTAATTTTTTAAAACTTATATGATCTGTTTAGGTTGTGGTATGACTTTGAGGAGAAATCGTAAGTGTTCTGTAATAGTATGAGTGTTTATTATCATTAGCATTTAGTAAAAGAAGGTGCGGGTGAGTGATCGAATCAATGGCTTTCCCTTTCAGAGCACAGGCACAGGCTCTTTGAAGCTGGAATGGGCTTCGAATGGCAGCTCTTATTCCTCTGTGTGGACAGTCTCTGCTCCTCCACAACCCCACCCCTATCCTGTGAATCAGAATTACCTGCTATGATTGTTTTTTCTAAGTGTCGCTATACCTTACTTTGAGATTAATACCACTTAAATCCACTATTATCAGTGCATGTATCATGTGTAAGTGGTTTGTTGGGGTTCCCAAATGTCTTTAGGGGGCACCTCATGCACCTACACACACACGCAGAGCATAAAGCCCCAAATAAAGTGGCCTGCCTCGGTCATAAAGTCGTGGGTGGCGGAGCCGAGGCCAGAACCTAACTCTGCTCCTGTCAGTCTGTCCACCTTATACACCCTCCTCATGCACAGAGACACTGCTGCTGGCTATCTGATTTGCAGGACTCAGTTCAAAAACAAATACAGGGGCCTTTGTTCAAGTTTCAGGTCAGCTCCAGCAAAACATCACACCAAAAGACCAAGATGGGAACCCTTCTGAGCATTGGCTCCTGTGTGATGACAAGGTCCCATACCCCAGCAGGGACGGATGGTTAGAAGACCCCATCATAACAGCGAATAGGGCCCGGGCTTTTGGGGAGCTGCTATCTGCTTGGTTGACATAGCATCACCAATGATGGTCTCCTCCAGTGTGCCATGCTTGGGGAACCTGAGGCAGTATAGTCTCTTTTTAGTTTTTCAGAGTGAGTTGGGTAGAAATTTTTGAGATGACCAAAAAAGCAGAAACTTGCCAGTTGGTTCTTAGTGTACCATGGCGGGGGCCCTCTCGGGTCTCTCTTAGTCTGGAAGAGGGAGATGGAAATCCTGGTGGTCATTAGCTCCTTCATTCTGAGAACATAAAGCTTTTATAAATGTCAAGATAACATACTGAGGAAACTGGTTATGCTGATTTCCCTTTCCCACCTCTTCTCAGATATAAAAACTATTTAAAACTCAAAAGTGTTTTGTTTTGACTTTTGTTTGGCCCAACACAGTGCTTTTATTTGCCTTTTAAATCTGGTTATGAGCCTTTACCTGTGTTAACTTCTTCAGAATTTCTCCATAGAGGACATGATTAGTATTTTTGTTTGTAGGAATTCGTAGTTTTATATGGCTATATGAGTTTTTAGATTAGAGTTTGTGATACTTTTTAAAAGCATATAAAAATACCTAAAGCATATTCACACTGTATGGTAATGCATAAAATTAGTTTGTAGATAGGTTTCTGAAAGGCTGGGGATAAGTGCATTCTTGTACCTTGAGTCATTGCCAGGAAACGGCTAGAATGATTTACTTTTAAGTAATGTGTTGTTTTTTTCCCTCTGATTATAAAAGTAATTCGCACATGTAAAAAAATTCTAATCTTACAGAAATATAAAAATTTGAAAGCAGAAATTCCTTGGCTTCTCACCCCCCACTGAGAAGGGGATGAATAATGCCATATATTGTGTCTGTCCTTTTTCTGTGTATAATTTATGTTACCACATTCCTATAACAATAACATTATATGCGACTTTAAGGAACATACTTTTTTTTTTACTTATGAAATCTTGTACAACAGGCAGAAGTCCCCCCACTATAGAAACTTTAGATTTCTAAGATTATTTAAGAAGTTGTATAAACGCATGCATACGTTTGTACACACTGCTATTTTTTTCTTTGTTTTTTCAAGATTTTATTTATTTATTTGACAGAGAGAGAGAGAGATCACAAGTAGGCGGAGATGCAGGCAGAGTGAGAGGGGAGCAGGCTCCCTGCTGAGCAGGGAGCCCGATGCGGGGCTCGATCCCAGGACCCTGAGATCATGACCTGAGGGGAAGGCAGAGGCTTTAACCCGCTAAGCCACCCAGGCACCCCATCTATTTTTTTTCTAAGTCTGTGCCAATGCACTTCTCATGTGTTCCCTCGGATGGTAACAGGGAGGTGAGACTGTGCTACTCATCATGTTCTCCATGATTCAGTACCAGCGAAGGTTACTACTCAACATCGAGAGAAGTTGAGGAACCGAGTATAGTTTTAATCTTTTCCGATCACAGTTCTGTTACAAATAATTTGTGTGCTGATACTCATCCACAGATCACAGTTTCAATAGCATGGTATTAAAAACAGAAACTAACCAACCCAGTTCAGTGGTCCAGTAGTTCCTAAAAGCTTCCCATCCTGGAAGACTCCACAAAAAGGTTGTGTTGATGGTATTGTTTGTGTCAGTCACAGATGAAGTTGCATTTTTTGAAATATATCAGCTGAGGTCCTCATGGGATGAGTATTCATGGAATCCATTTAGACACTGCAACAGTGCCTAATATATTCTGACTTCCTGGGCCATATGGAGGGCATGGTAATGTCAAGAAACTGATCTTGAAATAATGTGTCTTGAATTATCCACTGATAATCATCATTTTTCTGGGACTGTTTCCTTAAAGAATCATACATTATTTCTACCAAGCAGGAGACTTTGGAGACAGCAGCTGGTCTTTACAAATAGAAATTTGATGGAATGCAGAGCACATCTGTCAACATTTTAGAAGATTAAGAATAGGACTCTTGAATGACATCCTAAAAAGTTATAATGTTGTGTTGCTTCTCAGAATAACTACTGAAAATCGTTAAATCTCCTTCTCTAGACTAACTCTTATTAGAAAGTGAACTAGAAAACAGAATGTTTCTATGAAAATCCTAACACCGTGTGCCAAGAATTATTTCTTACATAGTCATGAGTTACCATTTATGATAAAAGAATCAATATGAAGCCAATTATAAGATATTTTATTTTTAACTAGTGATGTGTTTGAAAAGAAGTTCTGTATTCATTTCTTAATAGCTTTTTAGATCATCATATGTTTATCCCATTACATGTGACTTAAAAATTAGTGGTTTGATGACATCTGGTTAGTTAACATATAATGCTGTTTAATCTATGACTTTTTTGATGAAATCTTTTACTGAACTACTTTCAGAAAAAGCAATGTATGTACTTTTATTATTTTCACTTCTAGTACTGATTAGTTATGAATATTCTTTTTTTTAAATCATTGAAGACATCTTTTACTAGTTTTTTCTTGGGAGTGTCAGTTGGTACAGCCTCTTTCTCTAGGGCAGTTTGGTAGTACGTATCAGAATTTCAAATATGAAGAGTCTAAAATCTAGCCATTTTACTTCTAGATACCTTATCTACAGGGATACTAGAACAAATGAGCAAAGGTATATATACAAAAATAAGTACTGAAGTAGCCTTTTAGAAAAATGAAGTCCATGTAAGTGACTGTCAGTTGGGACATTATTAAATAAATACTGACATATAAGTACCATCTAGTCACAAAGAAGATAGAGGACCTTGGAGAGATCTCTGAGTTGTAGTATTATGATTAAGAACAAGAGGAAAGAGAGGCTTTCAAGTATGTATAATAGGCTAACATGGGTAGGATGTCTTCACCACTGTAATGCTTGTAGATGCATAGGAAAGAGATGCAGAGTTTACTGGTTTTTCCTGGTAGGCCTGCCACACATAGTTGCTGAGGCTGTGCTGAGCAAAAGGACAGCAGGCTGAGACAGTGAACACAAAATGAAACCCTTCCATCCCCATGCCTCTTGCCCAGGCACAGTCCTGGCACACACATGATCGCATCCTCCTGGAGGAAGGTGCTACTTTTTCTGATGATCACGTGGGTTCCACACAGGCTCCTGATCACCTTCATTCCTGAGGCCCAAGGGCTGTGTATGTGCAGCAGGGTGCTGCTGTCACTGTCTCGTGTATATACTTTTGGTACTCTCTGCATTATTTTTGAACAAGCAAATAGTATATTTGTAATTTTAAAGAAAGTAGAAATTGAATTAAAAACACAGTGATCCACGAGATAGGGATATACAAACACAGGAAGCATCAGATGTACTGTAGAAATAATCCTTTCTTTGGCACCGAACTTGGTTTTCCACCAGTGCGATCTGAGAAAAATCAGTGTAGTAAGATATATGTACAGTTAATGTCTCAAATTAAAATAACAACTGCTTCCCTGGAGTTTTTCTTAAGTGTCAGGGTTTCTCAAGGAAGAAAAAAAGAAGATTAAAGTGGGAAGGTTCCTTGAGGCAAACCAAATACCTGTCACTTGAGCAAGTTAGCAGGATCAATTAAGGAGGTGAAAATGGGCATTCTGTACCATGAGAGCAGAACTCTCAAATCTCTGGAAGCTATCTCACTGGGTTTCAAGAGCCTGAAAATGAAGCTGTTTGATTTGTATAGCAAATTTATATAGATTTCCAGGTGGAACTCAGCTCAATGCTGAGTTAATTTGACTTTGTCACTAATATGGTAGGTGATGGTTGCTGAAGCCATGGACATTTCCAGAGAAACCTACCTGGCCATTCTGATGGACCGGTCCTGCAATGGCCCTGTACTGGTGGGCAGCCCTCAGGGGGGCGTTGACATTGAAGAGGTGGCAGCTTCTAATCCAGAACTTATTTTTAAGGTATGTTAAGATTCCTGGCTATGCTGTGTTCATTGATTATTGTTGCACAAGCTGTTAAAGATTGAATGTGCAGTCTGAGGCTGGTAATAGTACATTTGCTTCTGGGATTTATGGCATGAAGATGAGTCCTTTTTCTTAACTGAGCACTGAGTTGAAGTTGGCTAAAAAGAAGGTATTCCCTATCCAAGGTATTTTTCTTTGCTTTTTCCCCTCCCTTCCTTTATTCATCCTTCCTGCTTTTTCTTCCTTCCTCATTTCTTCTATCCACCCTGCTCCAAGAATTAACCAATGGAGGAGGACTGTGAATTTTCTATTTCTCTTGGTCAACTCTACCCCACTTCATGGTATGTAGGATCCAGAAATTCTCTCCTGGGAGACTGAATGTGAGCTAGAGATGGCCTCCATGTCTCCCAGTACTGCTGATATAAAACAGAGTCCTTCAAAAGTCCAGATTCTATCAGTTTGTTTCAGTCCTTTAAATCTTTTTTTTAAATTTTTTTAAATTTTTTTTATTCTTTGCCCAAGGGGTACAGGTCTGTGAATCATCAGGCTTACATCTTTCACAGCATTCACCAAAGCACAAACCCTCCCCAATGTCCATAACCCATCCACCCTATCCCTACCCTCCCACCCCCCCAGTCCTTTAAATCTTGCCCTTAGTTTCTAGCCACAGATCTGGCTGAGGTCAAATCCTAACCAGCCTACAAGTGTCTCAGTGTTTCTAAGCCTCATTTTCTGAATCACTAAAGTGGAAGTAGGGGTAATTTACACTCCATAGAATTGTGAGGAAGAATGAGGTGATATGTATAAAGTTCTTCTCAACCTACCTCATTTGTAAGAAGAAAAATCTATGGTCTTTAGAATTGTAATTCTGTTTTTTTAATTCTGGGTTCTTAGTATCAAAAAGAATCATGTTAGAAATGTTTACCAGGAAAAAAAAAAGAAATTTTTAGCAGAAGGATTCATTATTTCTTTTAGAAAGTAATTTTGTTTCCCTTCAAAAAGTGAGAATTTTATTTCTTGAACCTCTTTGTTTAGATCAGGTACTGATATTTTGGTGATTGGTTTTAGAATGCTTTTCACTGATATCACCTATTTAGGCTAACTACCTTGGAAGTTAAATTGAGACTTTACATGCTGGCTTACCAATAATGCCTAGCCATTTTCAAAATTAATGTGATTTAAGTAAGTCAATCCATTTGTGAAGAGAATACATGAGATAATATATATGAATAACATTTAGTATCTTGGAGAGAATGGTGCTTTGTAGAGCTAAGGTATTATTAATAATTATCATCATCAATAGACTGTTTAAATCATATGGTAATATTTAACCTATGTATGACAGGCTCTAAACTTAACAGCAATATTAGGCAGGAAAACCTTACCTTGGAAACCTTCCAAAAGATGTCATAAAAATTAACTGACTAAATATTCGTCACTGCCATCTGTATAGTAATTAAAAGTGAAAACTGGCATCCGATTGTCTTGTCAGCATGCCACCCTGAAGAATTATATAGTTTTTGGAAAGGCTGTTTTTTTAGATGGTCTGCTAATTAAAACATACCCTATAGGCAGCTGCAGTAGCCCTGCTCTGAGATCTTTGGAACGGCGCCACACTTTAATTACTCATTTGCAAATAAACACTAAGCATTTTCTTTCGAGGTTGTGAATCTTTTCATTTGCCTGTCTGAATTTTCCTTATTTGATTTATTTTTACTAGGAGCAAGTTGACATCATGGAAGGGGTGAAGGACAGCCAAGCTCAGCGGATGGCAGAAAATCTAGGCTTCGTTGGGCCTTTGCAAAACCAGGTACCTGAGGGGAGGCCACCATGAATGACTTGTTTCAGAAAACATTTACTACTGTGCGTACTTTCCTCTCGTACTTGTGATTCCCAGGACACGGGATTATTTCTTTAACAGTTGTGCCCCCAGTTGTTTATGATGAAGAACACTATTTCCCTTGTATTCCAGAACAGGATATCGATGAGATGTGTTCCTACATATGGAGGTATGTGGCCACGTGTGAGTGTTGTGCGCAGACATGTGCATTTTGCTGTGTGTGTTAGTCTCTTTGTTTTTTTCTCTAGTGCTCCAGGGCCAGCCCAGGAATTAGACTAGGCCATGGAGGCTTAGAAGCACTGGCTGTCGAGTGAGGCAGACCTGAGTTTGAATCAAGCACTGCCTCCCAGGGTGTGTGATTACGCCCATCTAAACGTCAGTGCCATCATCTGTGAGACAGCATATTGTCAGGATTGAGTAGGCTGATGTGGGGAAGTGCTTATTCAGTACTCCAGAAAGGTCAGCTGTTATTGTTATTAATAATACACATTACTTAACTAATTGCCATTCTTTCATAGCTAATGGGATTTGAGATGAATATTAATAGCCTGAAAGTGATATTTCACTGAAAACAGCTTAAATTATGCCAATTTAGTAATTATACCTCTTGGCTTCAAAGACAGAAAAATTGTCCTCGGAGCTGTGAGTGAGAGAATTTGTCTTGAGCATCACAGTCCTGCATTGCCCTTGGTCTAGCCCATGGAGCCTGATTGTATATTTACATAAGGAAACTTCTTTGTCTCACAATTAAATCAGAACTTACTGACTGTTTTTTACTCCTGCACGACTAAGAGAAACCACCTTAATAACCCTAGAACCTGTGTGTATGTATATGTAAGTGTGTGTGTGTGTGTGTGTGTGTGTGTGTGTGTGAGTGAGTGAGCATGTATGTGAGTGTGTATGTGTGAGTGTGTATGTGTTCCCCTGGGGCTCCAGATGGTTAGAGCATTTCCTTTAATTTGTTTGGGCAACATTCCTCTAAATGAACAGATTTCAGGGGCCCCTAGGTGCCTCAGTCATTAAGTGTCTGCCTTCAGCTCAGGTTATGATCCCAGGGTCCTGGGATCAAGCCCCACATCGGGTTCCCGGCTTGGCAGGAGGCCTGCTTCTTCCTCTTTCACTCCCCCTGCTTGTGTTCTCTCCCTCACTGTGTCTCTGTCAAATAAATAAATAAAATCTTAAAAAAAAAAAAAGACAGATTTCAAACTCTTTTCTTTCTGCCTTTACTTTTTCTTTTGATTATTCTATCCCTTGAAATTTAAGGGTGGCAGTAAGCCAAGTCATAGAAGGGTAAAGCAGAGTAAGACTTTCACAATTATGTGTGTTTAAATTGAGAGAGGACAGCACTTACTTGAACCTGGGAGGAGAGGCTCCCTTGGAAAGCAGAAGGTTCAAGATGGTAGAAGGGGCAGGAATATCTGGAACCAAACCTTAGTGGGAGAGAGAACCAAGACTCAGTGGACAGGTAGAGGAACTAATTGTCATTCTGAGATTGTCAAAGATGCCAAGTTAGTGACCTGCTGAAAGGAAGTGATGGTAGATTCTTGAGTAAGGGCTGCAAGATTGAATTCACCCTCTGAGAATGAGGTCATTAACTAGCTCAGCCATCCATTTGACATTTATTGTGGGATGTCTTATGTATGGGTGGTGGTCACCAAGACAACTCTTCCATATGGTCACTGTGTTCTAGCCACGCTGCCCTGCCGTCAGCTCCAGAATATGCCCCTTAACCCCACTCACCTCCTCCATATGCCTCTGCACATCTCTGTTTCTCCTACTTATTTGCATTCACCTTTGCAGATCCTCATCTACACCACCGAGGGGGCTTTGTCAGCCTCGCTCACTGCTGCGTTGGCAGCAAAGTGCTTGGCGGATGCATTAGGTGCCCTAGAAACATTTGTCATGCGCATGAATAAGTGCAATAGCGCATCCAGGATGTCCGCTTTGCACAGTTTCCTAAGGAGTTGGTGATAGGTAGCTGTAAGGGCAGGAGAAAAAGTCTGCAATGGGCAAATCTGCCGACGCCATGGCTTGACAGCTCGGGAGGTGAACACAGCGGAGTTCTAGAGAAAGCACTAATTGGTATTATATACACCAGAAAATACTTTCTTCTCCCTTCTGTATTATAAGAGAACTTTAAGAGTCATAGCTCTTAAATGGTTGAATCATGTTTTCTCAGTAGCCCAAACACTCTGGGTTTTAAATGAGTTACCTGTGGAAGGATGATGAACATGCAAGTTCTCAGGGGTTATTAGGAGCTATAATGTCATTATGTTTTTAACTGAATGTATCGAGGAAAGACTTTTTTAATTCTTTTTTTTTTTTAATGGTTTCTTTGTCATCCACTACATGAAAGTCTTTAAATCTTCATTTGCTCAGCAAAGTTGGAGTGAGCACTGCCTGGGTGCTGCTGACTCTGCTGGACCCTGGGAAACAGAGATGACGAGAAATAGCCATGGTTCTCCACGGGCTCACAGAACTCCGGTCAGCTGCTGGCAGCGACTATAGGGAGAGGGAGTGTGAAGGACAGCAAGGGTGATCTGTTGTAAGTGTGTTGGAATTTGTTCACCTGGGGACACCCGACTATATTTGCATATATATGACATTCTCAAGCCACAGAGGTCAGTGACACATTCCAGAAATCTAGTGCCCAGTAAGCAAAGGAAGCTCCCCAGAAGAGAAGACATTTAAATGAGCATCAGTCAGTGATCGTTTCATTAAGAAATGGTATCTTCAAGCCCCCTCAGATGCAGTGTGACCTTGAAAGTCACTTAATTCTCATCGAGGACATGGTTTAGGTATCTGGAGGCAGAGCTCTTGTGGATGAACAACTTACAACATGATTATCTGTAAAGTTGTTAATATGTTTCCTGTAACTCATGCCTGTTGTCTCTGAGCGTGAGGTATTCACATTAGACATAGTAACAACAACAAAAATACCATCTTGCACAAAAACTACCAAGTCTGTGTTCCTGACAAAATTCATTTCAGCAAGAATTGGTTGAAAAGACTAAAGCCACAAAGAAGCTGAAAATGACTAAAAATTCACAGATTTCTCAAGTGTGTCTTAGTTGTCCTCTATACTATTAATTTCTGAAAACACAGACACCATGAATTGCCAACATGCATCTTTATTTAGTATTTAAGCTAATGAGAAGATTTGATGGGTGCAGTTAATAAATAATCACTAGTGCCTGTGAGAATGGTTTGTCCCTCTGGCTGGCTTTAAATACCGTATGTGAGTGTTGATGATATCAGTTCCTAGAATAAAATGAAAATATTTCTAAAATTTTTAACCTGCTAAAACATTTTTGAAGGTACTTGTAAATTTGTCAGGGTTTTGTGCATATGGCTCAAAGGATATTTGATTTTAGACATCTTAATTTTTTTAAATTGCTTAACAAACAACCTTAAAATAACATTAATTGGTGGCAAAGGAAGAGAAAACAAATTTTATGTGTAGTATGGTTTTGAACTGAGGAAGTAGGTGGCAGTAGGAAGCTGGCTGACTGTAAGGTAAACAGCAGAATGTTTTCTTTGACTTGTTTTTAATTTATTTTTTAAATTTGAACATGTTTAGAAAGCTGGGGAGCTAACCTCAGCTTGCCCCAGGGCCTGCCATTTTCTATTATTACACCTGCTCAGACTGACACATTTTCCCTACCTAGCCTTTATAGCCATTTACTGGATGGCCTCTGGAAAAAGGCACGTTCTGTCTCCAAGCTGGGCTGGTTCTCTCTTTTAGATCTTACCACACAGATTTTATAACACATTTCCCTTAGAGATCTTACAACACAAATCTAATCATGCTTCAGTCCTGTTCAAGAAAGTGTTTATAGTTTGTCTTTGTACGGTAATGAATAGTTGTAAGAGTGAATACAAGCCAAATGCTGTGTTACTGTGTTATTAAAGTGGCATTAATGTTTAGAAAATTCAGGCCTCATGGTAACCTAGGTTGGTATAGGCTTAAGAAGTTTTGAAGTGACCCAGGTGTCCACTGAAAAATGCATAGATAAACAAAGTGTGGTATATATATGCAGTGGAAGTTTCTTCAGCCTTGAAAAAGAGGCTCTGACAAGGCATGGATGAGGCTTGAGGGCATTGTGCTAAGTGAAATTAGCCAGTTACAGAAAGGTAAATATGTATATGACTCCATTCCTATGAGGTCCCTAGACTCATCAGATTCATAGTGACAGAAAGTAGAATGGTGGTTGTCAGACGAGGGCAGGGGAGCATGGAGAATTGTTACTTAATGGGTATAGAGTTTCAGCTCTGCAGGATGAAAACATTCTGGAGCTTGGTTACATGACACTGTGAATAGACTAGAGACTGCCAAAGTGTACACGTAAAAAAATGATTGAGATCCTGCATTTAATAGTCTGTGTAGTTAAAAAAAAAGTTTTAAAGTAGCTGGGATAATATCTTATATATGTATGCACCCAGAAGTCTTTTACATTTTAGGGTTTCTCCTTATTAATCATTAATTGAACCAGTACTTATTGAGTGTTGACTCTGCAGAGGCTGTATAGGTCCAGTGGATGCCCCTGTGCCCAGGACAGACTGCATGCCTCTTTCATGTGGCTTACATTGCAACCGCATATCAATGGCCTAGAAAACCCCTAAAAATACAAATCTATTTGGCATCGAGTGACTTCAGCGTTGCACTGTAGCTCAAATAAAATCCATTTGGATAAAAAAAAAAAGTAAACATGAAATAGGAGAAATCTTAGAGTATTTGAAGAAATTGTAGAATTGTTTTTACACTCTCAGAGTGGGACCAGCCTCCTTAAATTCTGACCTAAAGCTAGAAGCCGAGAAGAAAAGAGTAACATTATTATTACCAGATTCCATGTGGCAGAAGTAACAGACACATGGGTGAAAGGCAAATGTTAAAGGAGAAAAATATTTGCAATTTATATGAGATGAAGAGCTAACTTCTGACATGTAAAAGTGCTTCTTATAACTCAGTGAGAAAGAAGACTAAAATCGCAACAGAAAAAATGGACAAAATTCAGAGAAAAGGAAATACAAATGTCTCTTAAGCTCATAGAATAACGCTCAAACTCATCAATGGTAAGAGCAGTTTCAATCAAAGATCTGTATGAGATCTTTACTGATCTCTTTATTGCCACTCTTACCTGGTGTACTGGCAAACATTGATAGCTGATGGCTGTGCGTAGAAAAACCATTTCTCTGATACTGGGTTGTGGGCTGGGAAACTAGTGAGAGCTTCTACCAAGAATAATCTTTCATTATTTAAAATTCCCACACCCCTTTTTTGCTCCACTCTGGGGAATTTATCCTACAGATGGTTCAGTCACATGTATAACACACATACAGAGATAGGTAAGGCTGCATTTTAGGTCATGTCCAATGATTGGAAACCAATTGGCTGTTGTTTAAGAGACAGGCTAAATGAATTGTGATACATTCATGTATGCTATTACAAGAATATGATCACTCTATGTTACCGATGAAGGCTTTATAAAATCATTTAAGTAAAGAAATAAGGTATAGAACCAAATTTAGTTTTTTAAAAAAGGCGAATGGAGAATATGCATATGCATACACCTGTCATTGTATCATCAGCCAGTGAGTATGATGGCTGCTGCCGGATGAGCCATGGGGAGCTATGTGACTGGGGAGTCCAGGGAAGGGTTAGGAGACTCTTGCATACCTTGGGAATTTTGCGTCATGGACATAATATTATCTAGCCAGAAAAAAATCAATATTAAAAAATATTCAGTCTTACCCATTATGTTTGTTTGTTTATCTGTAGCAACCTGGTTTCAAATTAGGATTTAGGAAAGTTTATAAATACACATAAAATGAATGAAGACAACATGAATTTCATTTCCAGGATTTCTTCATTTGATACTGGAACAAAGAAAGCACTCTCAGTGTTTACCACAGTGGGACTTTGTTACACGATGCTCCAAGAGTTGAGAAATTTCAGGGTGGACTGAGAGGCAAGGTAGAGCCAAAGCATAACAGGAAATTGTTGCTCCCTGCATGCTGGTGGGGCGAACTGAGGCAGTGGTATTACTGCACCATGGAATACAGAAGGTGGAACCCCTGGTGGGTCTCTGGTGGTTGCTAAAGCCAGAGGAGAAGATGCTTCTGCAAGGCAGAAAGAGAGGGGTGGAAGTACCCTAGCTTTTCCCCTTCTCCTACCTCTTGTCTCCTACCACTGCTTCCTGTTGGCTGAACTGAGCTGGAAGCCGTCCAGCCCAGAAGCCTTGGAAACTCAGTCTACAAGTGTCATCTCCTCTGATACTGAGAGTAGGGATGGGGGAAAGCTGGAAATGGATCTGAGGGCAAAAATGTAGGGCTGGAACAACGAGCGAAAATATTGCCAAGGGAAAATGATGGCTAGACAAGAAGGTGGAGCCAAGAATGAACCTGATGCCCAGCACTGAACCATGGATGCACAGGAGTGCTGTGTTGCATCAAAGGCTGTGTTCTCTCTAGGTGTGAGCCTTCCAGGCTCCTGTCAAGGCCCCGTTCATGATGACTTCCCCTCACCCCACTTCACACAATGCCAGCATGATGTGGTGTACGCCATTCATGAGAGTTGTTTGAAAAGAATGAATGAGCGAGTGAATTTCAAGCAGCAGGAAAAATGACGTCAGGGCGTAACATCGGGGAGACTCTGGATATTGTTGCTTTTTATGGTTTGTGCCTTCAGGACAAACTGTTTAACTTGAACTGTGGTGTTCCTAACTCTACTGGGTAGGACTTTCATCTTCCTGTCTTGCCACAGTTTCCATTAGACACTCCGTAATTGTTGTTTCCCAGATTATAGGTTTGGACTGATGAAATAACTGTTTTATTCTAGCATAATAAAGAAAACATGGTCATTATAAACTCTCAAAATCATGTTTACCTTTTACTTAAATGGAGCTTGTTTGTATTAATGATTGTGGCTCATACTGCAGCGCAGCTCAGCTAATAGGGACATGATAATTTACAAAAAGATTAACAACATTTTTAGACCAGCCTAAAAATATTTTTGTTTTCCTGATAATCGTCTTTCCTGGTGTCTGGAGGAAAGTTGAGCAGTTCCTTCTAATGAACAGCAGTGGAAATTAAAATAATTACGCTTTTCTCTTTTTCCCTTCAGAAAACCTAACTCAACGTAAAGACATAACTTGTTATTTTTAAGGTTTCATTAATCCAGCAAAATAAATGTTCTTTTACTGCTTTGGTGTAATTTCATTGTACTTGATCCCATTTAGGCTGCAGATCAAATTAAGAAGCTCTACAATCTCTTCCTGAAAATTGATGCAACTCAGGTGGAAGTGAATCCCTTTGGTGAAACCCCAGACGGACAAGGTAACCAAAAAAAAGGAAAAAACAAAACAAAACAAAAAAACAAACCAAAAAAACCCAGAACAAATGAATGTAATTATTTATGCAAACTCTGAATTGTACACAAGACTGAAGCAGCAGATTTGCATTCATTTCATTCAGTAATTTAATTTCTGCCATGGTTTCAAACACTCCTGTGCTGTAGTTGAACACTTCAGCACTGGAGTTTGTTAGCAGCCCAATGCCAGGCCTCAGGGGAAGCTCCTTCTTGTTTTATTTAGATAAATCCATCTGGGGCGCCTGGGTAGCTCAATGGATTAAAGCTTCTGCCTTCGTCCCAGGTCATGATCTCAGGGTCCTGGGACGGAGCCCTGCATCCATTGGGCTCTCTGATCAACAGGGAGCCTGCTTCCTCCCCTCTCTCTGCCTTCCTCTCTACCTACTTGTAATCTCTCTCTGTCAAGTAAATAAACGAAATCTTTAAAAAAGAAAGAAAGAAAGAAAGAAAGAAAGAAAGAAAGATCCATCCACCAGTACCCCCTTGTTTTTCCAGGGCCTTTCTTGCTTATACTGAGATAAAATCTTGGGTAGGAACAGGAATGTCTGCGTTGGAGTGTATTGAATGCACCTGCTTTTATGGAACTGGGAATGCTTGAAGATTTTTAGTTTGCATAAATGTGTACAAATGCACTTTGTGCCCCTCTGTTGGATTTATATCATCATGGTGAAGCCCTAGTGCCCTCCCATCCAAAACCTTACTTAGTTACCAACTTCTGATTCAGGTGGGAGAAGGAGGCATTTTTTTTTTAGATTTCTACCCATCAGGTACTTGTATAAAGAACTTTTTTCTGTCTCGATACCCACCCGCATTGTCCTGTGCCTGACATAAAGCTGGTATTCTGTAAGTTCCTATTAATTTGATAGTAAAAGCTTGTGAATTTGTGTGTGTTTGGTGGTAGAGGGTAGGATATCAGGTGTATAGGACAGGGATACAGGAATGTAAGTTCCACAAACCTCTTTTTTAGCACATTCCACCCCCAGTGTCTTGTATACTGTCTAGCGTGCTGTGGGCAGTCAGTAAATAGGGATGTAGCATTAGGTAAATTCAGTGATCTGCTATGTGCAAATACAACCAAGTTGCAGACCAAGGTAGACAAAGTATAGTGCTTTACAAAGGGGGCTAGGTTCAAATTCTGGACCTGCCATATTCTGGCCACAGACCTGGGCTAAGCCTTGGAGTTTGTTTTTTGGTTTTTGTTTTGTTTTTTAATCCAAAAGAGTGGTAAAAATGGTAACTGTCTTGTAGGGTGAAGTGACTGGTGTTTGTGCAAACATCCACTGTTGGACACAAAATAGACCAGTCCTTGACGTTAATAAGATATAGGTCCTCTTGGATATAGGTCCAACAGACAAAAGTTTAGGACCAGAGGGCTTCACAGAATTCACAGGTGATTCTACCATACCTTTAAATAAGAGTTGATACTATTTTTCTCAAACTATTTCAAAATTTAGAAAGGAAAGGAAAACTTCCAAATTTATTCTGTGAGGCCCAGCATTACCTCGATACAAAAACCAGATGAAGACACCACCAAAAAAGCAAATTACAGGCCAATATCTCTATAAAATGTAAATGTAAAATCCTCAATAAAATAGTAGAAAATCAAATTCAGCAATACATTAAAAAAATCATTCACCATGATCAGGTGGGATTTATTCCTGAGGTGCAAGAGTGGTTCAATATTCGTAAATTAATTAATATGATACATCACATCAACAAGAGACAGGATAAAAACCATAAGATCATTTCAATAGATGCAGAAAAAGTATTTGACAAAGTACAACATCCATTCATAATAAAAAAAAACCCTCAATAAACTAGATTTAGAGGGAACGTATCTCAATATAATACAGGTCATCTCTGAAAATCCCATAGCTAAAAGCATACTCAATGGTGAAAGACTGAGAGCTTTACCTCTAAGATCAGAAACAAGACAAGGATGTCCTCTTACCAGTTTTATTCAACAGAGTACTGGAAGTCCTAACCACAGCAATCAGGCAAAAATTAATAAATAAAGGGAATCCAAATTGGAAGGAAAGAAATAAAACGTTCAATATTTGCAGATGACAAGATACTCTACATAGAAAACCCAAAAAACGACTCCACCAAAACACTAGAACTGATAAAGGAATTTAGTAAAGTAGCAGGACATGAAATCACTATAGAGAAATCCATTGCATTTCTGTACACTCATAATGAAATGGCAGAAAGAGAAATTAAGAAAACAATCTCATTTGTAATTGCACCAAAAATAGTAAAATACCTAGGAATGAATTTAACCAACAAGGTGAAAGGTCCTGTACTCAAAAAAACTATAAAACATTGTTGAAAGACTTTGAAGATGACACAAATAAATGGAAACATATTCATTCCATGCTCATGAATTGGGACAACAAATATTGTTAAAATGTCCAAATACCCAAAGCAATCTACAGATTTAATGCAATCCCTATTAAAATACCAACAGCATTTTTCACAGAACTATAACAAATAATCCTAAAATTTGTATGGAACTGCAAAAGTCCTTAAATAGCCAAAGCAATCTTGAAAAAGAACAAAACTGGAAGTATCACAATCCCAGATTTCAAGATATAACACAAAGCTGTAGTAAACAAAACAGTATGGTACTGGCACAAAAATAGACACACAGATCAATGGATCAGAAACCCATGATTATATAGTCAATTAATTTACAACAAAGGAAGCAAGAACATGCACTGGGAAAAAGCAGTTTCTTCAACAAATGATGTTGGGAAAACCAGACAACTTCATGCAAAAGAATGAAACTGGACCACATTATTACATCATACACCAAAATAAGCTTGAGATGGGTTAAAAATCTAAATGTGATACCTGAAATCATAAAAATGCTAGCAGAGAGTCCATGCAGTAATTTCTCTGACATTGGCTATAGCAACATTTTTCTAGATATGTCTCTTAAAACAAGGGAAACAAAAGCCAAAATAAACTATTGGGACTAAATCAAAATAAAAAGCTTTTACACAGCAAGGGAAACCATCAACAAAACAAAAAGACAACCTATTGAATGGGAGAAGATATTTGTAAGTAATATATCTGATGAGGAGTTAATATCCAAAATATATAAGGTACCTATACAGCTCACCACCAATTAAAAATGGCCGAAGATATGAGCAGACATTTTTCCACAGAAGGCATACAGATGGCCAACAGACACATGAAAAGATGTTAAACATGCTCATCATCAGGGAAACAAATCAAAACCACAATGAGATATCACTTCACACTTGTCAGAATGGCTAGAATAGAAAACACCAGAAACAAGTGTTTGTTAGGATGTGGAAAAAAAAGGAACCCTGTGCACTGTTGGTGGGAATGCAAGCTGGTGCAGTCACCATAGAAAACAGTATGGAGGTTATTCCAAAACTTAAAAATAGAATTACCATATGATCCAGGAATTCCATTACTGGATATTTATTTACCCAAAGAAAACAAAAACACTAATTAAAAAATATATATGCACCCTTACATTTATTGCAGTATTATTTACGATACTGTAGATCTATGAAGCAACCCAAGTGCCCATCTATAGATGAGTGGATAAAGAAGTGGTGTTTACACACACACGCAGAGTATGAAATATGACTCAATCATATAAATGAATGAAATCTTACCATTTGCAACAGCATGTATGGATCTAGAGAGTATCTAGCTACATGAATTAAGTCAGACTGAGAAAGACAAATACCATATGATTTCACTAGTATGTGAAATTTAAGAAAGAAAACAAATAACAAAAAAGGGACAAACAAAACAGACTCCTAAATACAGAGAGCAAACTGGTGGTTGCCAGAGGGGAGGTCAGTGTATGTATGTGTATGTGTGTGTGTGATGAAATAAGTGAAGCGGATTGAGAATACACTCATTGTGATGAGCACTGAGTAATGTATAGAACTGTTGAGTCACTGTATTGTACACCTGAAACTAATATAACGCTGTACGTTAACTATACTGGAAGTACAAAATGGGGACAATAATAATAGTACCTACCTTAGAAGATTGTTAGGAGGATAGTTAATGTTCCTAGAATAAGGCTGGGCAGATGGTAAGAGGTACAAAAGCATTAGCTCTCATTATTTTATTATTTCTTATCCTTCTGAAAATCAAACACGATAATGGATAGTGAAAGTAAAACGTTAAAAAAAAAAAAAAAACCAGGGCGCCTGGGTGGCTCAGTGGGTTGGAGCCGCTGCCTTCGGCTCAGGTCATGATCCCAGGGTCCTGGGATCGAGGCCCGCATCGGGCTCTCTGCTCGGCAGGGAGCCTGCTTCCTCCTCTCTCTCTGCCTGCCTCTCTGCCTACTTGTAATCTTTCTCTCTGTGTCAAATGAATAAATAAAAAAATCTTTATAAAAAAAAAAACCAGAGTAAAACTTCATACAAAAATTAAGGCTTTGTTTAAAATTGTAATTGTCACCAATTGCCCTTGAACTAATGAAAGACACTCCTAATCTTCCACTATGAGTCTTGTGGGATTCTGGTGGAGGCCCTGTATTCTTCTAATAAAGTCTCCACTTTCATTTAAAAAAAAGTTAAATTAGGGGCACCCAAGTGGCTCAGTCTGTTAAGCGTTTGCCTTCAGCTCAGGTCCTGATCTCAGGAACCTGGGATCCAGCCCCAGGTCAGGCTCCTTACTCCCTGGGGAGCCTGCTTCCCCTTCTCCCAGCTGGTGCTCTCGCTCCCTTGCAGGGGCTCTCTTTCAAATGAACAAATAAAAAAATACTAAAAAAAATTTTTTTAATTTAAATTAAATGATAGCTATAAAAAAAGAGAGTAGTCCAGAAAAGGTATGGATTTCATCTTTTTGTCTGCTTTTTGTGTTTTTTTAATTTCAGGTTAGGATAGACAAATAGTAATGTTTAGGAAGCTACTGAAAATAATATATTTCATGGTTTGCATAAGCGACCACCAGATAAAGATCTGTGATAGGTTATTTGTAACCAAACTAACCTTTTACTCCTAAATATTTTAAAAATTCTGTTTAACTATAAAATCATTAGTATTTTATATAGAGAAGAAGTGAAGTGGAAGAAAACTGGTTTGAACTCCTATGACACATACTGTGATAAGCTTTTACATATATTCTTTTTTTATTACTTATAGCAATCCTGAAAAGTGCAGAGTTATGATCCCCATTTTATAGAGGATTGAAAATTAAAGTTACTCCTCCACAGGCATCCTGTTACTGGAGCTGGGATTTGAAACTATGTCTCTCTCAGTACAGTGTGTGTGTTGATTTTGATATGCCAGACTGCTATTTTACCTTTTTTCTCTTACACTATTTTACTTTATTATCAAGATGATCTGTACTTAATTTCCATCCTGGTGAAAATTAGTCAAAATTCATGCTGCATTGAATTAAATCTGAGGAACAAAACAGGGAAGTTGAGTATAAGTTCTTCAAGGTCATGGCTTGCTTTTCAAACTAGTATGCATAAGCAACCTGATTATTTCGTATTTAAAAAGGAAATTCAGCCAAGGAATTGGATAAAAGTCAGGCTATAATACTATTTTTATCCAAACCTTTGGTCAGTCACAGATTGTAGTCTGATGCAGGCAATAAGGGTGCAAGAAACTTTTCCTAGAGTGTATTTGTAAATCCTCATGAAATCAGATGTTTTCTTTTTAATTATCAAGAGAAAGGAAAATTCTTGAGCTTTTTTGAAGGAATCATCATAAAATACATTCCGTGTATATAGTTCATTAAAACATAAGTCTTATGTGATATTTTTAAGAGCAAAATTATCTTTAGCTATTAATTTGTTCATTGTACCATAAAAGTTCAGCTATTGAATTATAATCACAATTAAATGAGTGTGTTGGTTTATAACTCTAATGAGCAGTAGTCAAATTAAACCCAATTAGGAAACGGTGATTAATGACCAAATGTATAAATTGATCTTCATCATTGTCACAATCCCCTAAAGCAATCCTTTATTTAGAAGCTGTAAAAAAAGTCATTTATATCCTAGCAGTATTAATAATCTTAATATTTATAATATGAATATTTAATTTTTTTCCATTTAGATCAGTAATAGCAGAGCATATAACATTTCACATTAAAATGATTTAATAATGACTCTTAATTTAGAAGTTTAAGGAGCTTGGCATCACACTAAACATTTTTATTTTAAACTTATCTATTGCAAAACTTCTTTGTAAGAGAGTTTCTTTTGTCTTCCATTGGTTAACGAGGAATATTTTTTTAAAAATCCAGTGGTTGGTCATATATTTGCACAACAGATGATACTTGGTTGAATGAAGAGCAGTGATTTTGATAACATCTATGCTGCTTGGTCACCTATGGGAAATTTTTAATGTGTTGAAAGAACTGCAGCCCAAGAATGATTTTTCCAGTGTGATTAGTAATTTGATTCAAAGAATATAATTTGGCACTATTGATCATATGTAGTTTAGTGACTGTTAGAATTTTGATGGTTGTTAGTGACAGAAACCTACATTAGTCTACTTTTTGTTAAGAAGCTTCCAGGTCAGGGAAGGATACTTACTTTCCTCATGTAATAGGGTGTGGTCTGGTTTAGGGCATGAAGCTCTGATCTTCTAGCCCAGTTGCCTCCGAATTGGCTTTTTTGTCAGCCAGCCTCTCTGGAGGGACAGCCAAGATGCCTCCCATTTTTCATCATTCTCCTCCAGCGATTCCGATTGTCCCTACTTGGATCCCATATCCATATTTAATCCAGTCACTGAGCTGGAGTCACATGTATAGGAGAAGACATTTTTCTCAATGGAAAAAGGGATAGAGTCACATGTCTACCAGAATGGTCTACATTTTAAAATTGAAATGAAAGTAAGCTGTTAATTAAATAGTCGAAGAGAAATGAACTCTTTTCCTTGCTTGATCAGTTGTGTTGCCAGAATTAATTTATTAAACATGTGGCCAAGTTCTCCCTGCTCAGCGGGGAGCCTGCTTCTTCCTCTCCCACTTGCCTTGCTTGTGCTCCATCTCTCTCTCTGTCTCTGTCAAATCAATAAATAAAATCTTTAAAAAAAAATGTGATCAAGATAGAAGCAAGGTTTTCTTGGGGTGCCTGACTAGCTCAGTCAGAAGAGCATGCGACTCCTGATCTCAGACAGGTTCATGATTTTGAGTCCCACACGTGGGGTGCAGAGATTACTTAAATAAATAAAAAAAAACCTTTCATTAAAAAAACAGGGTTTTATCATTATTTATCTACCTATCAATTCATCTGTTTTAGAAGCCACTGTGAGATTTTTTTTTAAATATTTTATTTATTTATTTTACAGAGAGAGAGAGATCACAAGTAGGCAGAGAGGCAGGCAGAGAGAGAGGAGGAAGCAGGCTCCCCACCGAGCAGGGAGCCCGATGTGGGACTCGATCCCAGGACCCTGAGATCATGACCTGAGCCGAAGGCAGAGGCTTTAACCCACTGAGCCACCCAGGCGCCCGCCACTGTGAGATTTTTATGCTCTATTCCATTTCTTCCCACTTTCAGCCAGATCTGCCTGTACACAGACTCCTTTCTTTGATGTCTCTAAAATAATGTTTCTCAATGAGGAGGGTAGGCATATTGTCCCCTCAGGGGATGTTTGGCAATGTCTAGAAACATTTTTTTTAATGACATATAATTGACATATAACATTATATTAGTTTCAGGTATACAACACAATGATTGCATGTGATCACAACAGTGAGTCTCATTAACATCCATTTTTGTTATCACAACTGGGTGTGCAGAATGCTACTTGCCTCTCATGGGTGGAGGCCAGGATGTTGCTAAATATCCTACAGTACACAGTACACCCCTACCCCCAATAGATAATGATCTCACCTAACCTACCAGTAGTCCCAAGATTAAGAATTCCTGCTCTAAAGATTTTTGACAGTTGGAGCCCAAATCCATTCACCAAGCTATTGGAATGAAACCCAATTTAA
This sequence comes from Ailurus styani, assembly GCA_002007465.1. Lineage (NCBI taxonomy): Eukaryota > Metazoa > Chordata > Mammalia > Carnivora > Ailuridae > Ailurus > Ailurus styani. The sequence continues at coordinate 132,078 of LNAC01001175.1, read as the reverse complement.
AACAGTGACTACCTGGCCAAGACTCCATGAGAACTAACGCTGAGTGATCCAAAGTTAACTCACACATCATATCCCTTTCTTGCTTCAGATTAATTTCCCTAAATAGCTACCCTGTTGCTTCGTGTTAGCAAGTGCCCATGTTGTTGGTGGGTGTTTCTCTCTGTTTCTCTCTTTATACACAAGACTATTTTCAAGAACATTTTCAGTTCTCTACCTTCACCCGAATCCCCCTCCCGCCTTGTATCTATTTTCTCTTTAGCAGCAACTCAAAAAAAGTTCTAAAAAGTATACAACTCTTGGAACATCAATATTTAATGGAAAGTGGGACTAATTTGAAAGTATCAGCATTTTAAGGCCATCACAGCAAGGTGCATTTCAATAGCATGTTATGGTTATTTATCACAAATCAAATACAGTACATTGCTTGAAGACAGATTATTTTTCAAACTAATTATGACAATCTTATTTCCTGCTGTTTTTATGTTTCTTTTATGTGCGAGTCTCCCCTCTGAAATGTATTTTTCTTTTGTTTAATTCTGTAGCACATTCTTCTGTTAAAACTGGAGGGTCAGAGGCTGCTAACTGCCAGTCAGGTTCTTCATCTAGGTTGGTGAATTAGCAGCTCACAGAATCCCACACCACTAAACAAAAAAACAAAACTCCCTATGAATATAAGTACTGCTGCTTTCTTTGATATTTGTTCAGAAGGAAAATTCATTTGTATAATCTATCAAGCATGTAACAATGTGCTTTTGATGGTGAAAATTGTTTTATAAATATTAATAGGTATGTTTTTTCACCCACTTTGTACACAGAATGGCCTTTGTTTAAAATGAATTTTCTATAGAAATGAGGTTTCATTAATGTAACATTGAATATCTTATGTCTGAACCAAGTTCAGTACCTCGAAAAATACATTTTAGCGTAGTTTGTTGTTTTAATAAATGAAAAAGCTAAGGTTTGAGCAAGCAAGTTTATTTTATTGCCCCACTGTTGACATAGCCATCAGTCCATTTTTAACACATTCATTCTAAAAGTGTACTTGGACAGGTCTTACAGGGGGGAATAGCATGTAAGAGCCAATCAATATTCAAGCATCAATCCACTCCTTTTGTGCAAGCTGCAAGTTTTTTTTTTAAGAAAGCTTAGTTATTTAAATTAAGCTTTTTTTCTTTCTTATTTATTTATTTATTTATTATTTATTTGACAGAGAGAGAGACAGTGAGAGAGGGAACACAAGCAAGGGGAGTGGGAGAGGGAGAAGCAGGCTTCCCGCTGAGCAGGGAGCGGGATGTGGAGCTCTATCCCAGGACCCTGGGATCATGATCTGAGCTGAAGACAGACGCTCAATAGCTGAGCCACCGAGGCGCCCCGCAAGCTGCAAGTTTTTCTTTATTTCATCCATTATGCTTTTTTATTTTCATGCCATAAGATGCACTTTCCTAAGTTTCTCTTTCATTGTAATAAGTACTGCAACATGAGAACTGTGACTTTTTGGGTATTGGCAGTCTTTTCCTGTAAAGGCCCATAGAGTCTCAATTATAAGGAGTCATCTCTGCTATTGTCTTGGGACAGCAGCCATAGAAATGAATGGGTGTGGTTGTAATCCAGTCCAACCCTATTTAGGAAAACAGGCAGCAAGCTGTCCCAAGGGCTGTACTTTGTCACACCCTGACTGAGATTCTCATTTGGAGCTGTTTTTCTTTTTCTTTAAAGATTTTATTTATATGACAGAGAGGGATAGAGATTACAAGTCTGCAGAGAGGCAGGCAGAGAGAGAGGAGGAAGCAGGCTCCCCGCCGAGCAGGGAGCCCGATGTGGGACTCAATCCCAGGACCCTGAGATCATGACCTGAGCCAAAGGCAGAGGTTTTAACCCACTGAGCCACCCAGGCACCCTGGGGCTGTTTTATACTAATCTTTAGCCACCTGGGCCTTATGGTGCAGTGTGATATGAGGGTCATCAAAGGCATCTCTTCCACCCTCAAACTTTAGGCTAAAAATCTCCTTCTCCCTCAGTCACACTGCCTGAAATGCTAACCATTAAAATCCTTCCTGTGGGAAATTCTTATATATATTGAATATGGCATTTCACTGAGAATCATAGTTAACCTGTACATCTGTGAACTCCAGTAGGCATTAGTTTAGATTCACTATAAACAGAAGTCTAGGATTATAAGGGAATGGGACCAAGGACAGGTCATTTGTAGTGTAGGACAATTCTGTGGCCTGGGAAGGACAATGCTGTGCAGCTTTGCGAAGGAAGCTGAGTTTAAGAAAGCACTGCGAGGTGGAGTGTGGTGGTGGTGTAATGACCAGTGTCTGTGCTGCTGAGGGCTTTGCACACAGTCCCTGCTTGCACCAACACCATGCAGTAGAAAATACTCTGGTTTCCATTTTATAGACAAGGCCACTGGGCTTAAGAGAGGTGATGATGGCTACCTGACTCTGAGGTATCCAATTTGTAATTCATACCCAGGTGTGTTTGATGCCAAAGTTCACTAAGTGGTGAAGTTCAAGGGAAAACATCCAGGTGATATAGCGTTATACACTGAGATAGTGAGGCAGGAAAACACTCTATATGTTTGGGACTCCTTTTAAAATATTGAGCAGGTGTAACAAATATGTGTCTGAAAGAGTCCACGTACCTCCTTAACGTGTTTTACTCTTCTGTGTTCCACCCACAGAAAAGATTAAGGCTTTGAGGGTGACAGTTCAGTTTTGGGTCACTCTTCTTAATTCCCGAGTCCCTCACTTCCTATGTACATAGTGTTCATAACTTCCCAAAGCACTGGGATATGACATCCACTGGCCTAGTTACGCCATTTAGTTTTCTTTACAGAGAGGGAATAACTGGCAAGGGGTCATTGCAGAGAGGTCATTTATCCCACAAGTCTAATACCTGTAGGTACAACTTTATTTCTTCCTATAGGTATACCTTTTACCCTATATCACCATCTTTAAGCTCTGATTTAACTCTCAGGTTTCCCCAAATAGTGAACTCCTTTCTGTCCTTGGCATATACATCATACCGCAGGAAAAACTGTTTTTTGAAAATCTGGCTTTGCGGAGGGTAGGTGGGGCTGCCTTCTGAACTTCGCATCCATATCCATTAATTATGTTCTCTCAAGTAGCTTGGAACTGTAGTCTGTGTAAGGGGCAAAGATCAGCCTGGACCTATTTTGATTTACTAGTTTATTGATCTTGACCAAGAATTCTTTTATTTGAAACTCTTTAGTTAGGAAGTCAATTTGATAGCCTTTGCCCATTCATTTTGAAGGTGTCAGTTACAAGTAGTCTTGCCAATGAGTAATGGAGGAGCTAAAATTACTAATAAATTAATTAAAATTTATTTACAAGCCTATTGGAAAGCCAACAGTGAAGTTGCTTTCCTATTGATTATTATACCAGTCATTAACTGCTGACAAAATGCCATTGTAAGCAAGCAGAGAATGTTGGCCAATTCCTTTGGTAATTGTAGGATTCCATCATTAAGATTACAGTATTCTGGACAGTAATTACTCATTTGCTCCATGTATTCACAGTGTGTGGGTAAAGCGGTTGGACATTTTGTGGCAAGACTAAGGACTCTGGCAAACATTAACTTCTATATAAAATTCTCTTTTGTCAGTCAGTGCTACTTTAAATAATTTGCGGTTTGGGTTTTTATTTATGCCAAGTATTCTTAGATGTTAAAATGCCAGTTCTGCATAGATTTTACCAAAGCGCTTGATTTTTGTGATAGAGAGACCCTTATATAAAGCCTCTATGTAGGGTCTGTAACTCTAGGGTGTTGTAATATAACAGTATTTTCTTGTCATTGTAAGATTAACAGACCATGGTCATTACTTTTGAGTGAATTATTCCAGGTTGCTTCCCTTTGAAGAAGTAGGTGACTTTCAGCAATGCTGGAGGAACATGGGTAATTTCTCTAAAGTCTAAGTCAAAGATCCCTGTCTGTCAATATCTGAAGTAAAGTAAAAGAAGGTTAGAATGGAATAGACAGCTAATCCCCAAAGGGATATAATAAAAGGGGTCAGATCCGAGATATCTGCATGTCACCCCTCCTCACTACAGTCTCTCCCTGAGAGTTCATATAGAAGATACCCTGTAAATCAAGGAAAGCACTCTTGCCATGGTCCATCCATACCACCCAGTTAGTTTCAACTGTGTCCAAGTCTCTTGGGCATTGAGAAAGTGGGAGATTTCTACCTGCACCAGAGACTAGAGATAGGAGTGCTGGTAATGCCTGGCCACCTTCTATTATATCTCATCTGTCTTGGTCTCTTAGTGTTTTATAACCTGAATCAAAAGAGTCATATCATGCACACATCAGATTGATGGTCCTAGTTTGAGCTGACCCTAAAGTAGGTATATCAGCAGTTGAAGGATTATTATTTCCATTTTCCAAATAAGAAAACTGAGACCCAAAGAGGAAGTAGGTTAATTTTTTTTATCAACTTACAGAGTTAGTTAAGGATCAAATAAAAAACTATTGAATCTAACCCAGTGTTCTTTGCATTAAATCTTTCAGAAATATTAGGATACTGATTAAATAAAAATTTCTCTTTGTAGCCTCAGAAGAAGGACAAAGGTGGACAGTGGATTTAAGCATTATAATCTAGTCTCTCTTTGCATAGAAGGTAAATTGATGATTAGTGGTTATATACTAAAAATAAGAAATGTAGTAAAAATGGCAAATCAAAGCCGTATGTAGACATGGCAGTCTATAACTTTTATTTTTTGGCAGTCTATAACTTTTAATGGGTGACCACAATTTTTATTATTATTTTATTAAACAGACACCAACAGCTATAAATTACTGTGCTCTTTATTAGAATGTAAGTCCCTTGAGAACAGGGACTATGCCACTATATTTGTCTTTGTAGCCCTAAAGTTTAAGATCAAGAAAGATGTAATAGCTTCTCCTGAACCTATCATGAGAAAAAAATGACAGAATCTTATTTTTCTTTTTTCTGTGACTGCCAGCCTGGGGAACTAATTTATAGATCCTTAAGAGATACTCATGTCTGTGCCTTTTTTTCTTTATTTAGTTGTCTGTTTTGATGCAAAGATAAACTTTGATGACAATGCAGAATTCCGACAAAAGGACATATTTGCTATGGAAGACAAATCAGAGAATGAGCCCATTGAAAATGAAGCTGCCAAATATGATCTAAAATATATAGGACTGGATGGGAACATTGCCTGTTTTGGTAAGAAAGTAGTTCTATCAAAAGCATGATTTGTGGATTTTTGCAGAATTTAGGTAGTCCTGATTTCTGAACCTTTCTGAAATGGTATTTCCTAGTAGCCAGTGAAAATAGGAGTTTCTGTAAGCCTAAAAGTCTTGGGAAACAGTTCTGAGTTTCTTCCCAAAGTTCATTTTGCTCAGTGGTCACTAGTTTAAAGCAGGGTTTCTCAAGTCTGACACTATTGACATTTTGGGTGGGAAAATTCTTTATTGTGGGAGGCTGTCCTATAGAGTGTCAGATAGTTAGCAGTGTCCCTGGTCTTTTTGTGCCCCTGGGACACCACCTCCCCCCGATTTGCCAAACACTGGCAGATACCTTCTGGTAGGTAAAATCACCCCAGCTGAGAAATACTGTTTTAAACCATCTCAGTTAAATTTTGCTTAATAAAAATCAAAATCTTTGCTGCTCCAGTCAGTGTTAATATGCTAGGAACTATTCTGAAATTTGGTTTTAAGATAAAATTTCTCAGAGGAAGTAGAAGAGAACATACATTTGAATCATTATACTCCACTTTCAGCTTTCATAATAACCAAATGATAAAATGTTTAATCCATTATCTAGTTTATTAATAAAACAATTGATTTTATCATACTCATCTAAATTTGTGAAAATGGCTTATTCAGCTGAGGTAAGAATGGGTCTATAGAGGCAATACAATTTCTGTTATTGTCCACAGATTATAGAGCTGAGATTTATACGCATCTGTGTTTCTGGTGGAACCAATTCATCGCACTGGAAACTGAGGTCTTAATCTTAATGGAATTAAAATAAAAAAGATTTGTAGCTCATTAAACCAACAGGATTATTCTATTCAGAACTGAACAGACCTTATCCAGTAGTCTGCTGAGGCATACAATAGAAAATGACATCTAATTACAAGTGATACCAAAAGCTCTTGCTTTGTATCGGAGTAATAACTGTAATGTACCAGATCACTCACATTGTTCTGATCTTGATAAGCTAATGCGCTCTCAATATTCGTAGGCATTTAGAAAGGAGAATGATATAATGGTGTGTTTAGAACAAATTAAATACAGATTCTCTGTAGCCTCTGTGGGAGTATGCATGATTTGACCAAGTTAGCAGCTTCAAAAGTGACGATTAACACATTTCAAATTGTTCTAAGATCGTGTATAAACCATTTTTATTGTAGTTGCTCCAGACTTAATTAAATTAGTCACAGTTCACAGGCTTGTCTGGGGAATTCAAGGGTCAGAAAAAGTGAAGTATATTTTACCTTGAGAGTTTCTGGTGTGTTCAGGAGGTCTGCTTTTTATTTTTAATTCTTTCTAACCTGAGGAAATAATTTCTTATAATTAAGTATAAGAAACCAAAGAAGTACAATTGGTCAATAAAACTCAGCTCTGGAAAATAAGAATTGCAGTGTTAAATCTTTTAATTTGTTTTCTTAAAAAAAAAAAAAAGCCCCTAAGATGTAAGCACATTTTGGTTCTAGTTTTAGTAATCAGGTTGCTAGCATACTGTTTCTTATATTAATTTGGAGAAGGAACAGAGGGATAAGAATATTATTTTGATGCTATCATTACTCATTTGTTTTTTGTAAGTTGATCCACATAACCTATAAACATGCATGGTTGCACTGAGTGTAAAAAAGTATGGAGCACTATTGAAGTTGGGACCCCCGTCGCTCAAATCCAGAGGGATGCTGCACTCAAAGAAACATATTCTCAGCAAGCAAAAAATTAAGTAAATTCCATTTTTTACTCCGGTCTCTTAAATGATATTAAAGAAATGTAATTTACAGACCCAAACAACTTCTTGTAGCCTTCCCTGGTTCTCTTGAGTTTTGTTATTTTTTCCAGAACCCAAAACTCCCTCTTCTACTACTAGCCCAAATTAATTTTGTAAACCCTTCTCCCTTTTATCTGTTTCCCAGGTTGATTTAACTTCTCAACAAACCTGTCTTCATATTCCCAGTTTTTTGTTTTGTTTTGTTTTGTTTATTCTTTGTATGTGCATTTCCTGATTTATTCTAAAAGTCTGTGAATTTACCTGGTTTGAACACAGATTGACCTGGGAGTGACAGGGTTCTCTGGCATCATGGGGGAGGGAAATGGATTATGCGTCCTTTCGTGTTGCTAAATTCATCCTGTCTTCTGTGCCATTTACATTTCCCAGTGAACGGTGCTGGACTAGCCATGGCTACTTGTGACATTATCTTCCTGAACGGTGGGAAGCCAGCCAACTTCTTGGATCTTGGTGGTGGTGTAAAGGAAGCTCAAGTATATCAAGCTTTCAAACTGCTCACAGCCGATCCTAAGGTAACCTCTGTCTTTGTCGGGAGATTGCCTAATGTTCTGATTTTTCATCCTCAAGAACTGCCTTTGTCCTGCTGCTCAGGGGTGATAAGCCAACACCTTTCCTTGCATCCAGAGATGCAGATGCAAATCCTGCTTTATATCTGCTTAGGAAATAAGAAATGGTTTACCCATTTCAGGTGAAAGGCTGATAAGTGCCTCCAGGATCTTTTTTCAGATGCTGTGCTTCCAAAGTTCTGAGAGATAGGAGGAAATAAAAAGGGGGGTGGGCAATGAAACACTGGTTGGCATGAAACATTATTTGAGTAATGTACACTGAAGTGATTAGTCCTGCCCTTACCTGACTTAGAGGACTCAGTCTCTGACTCCTTCCATAAACATGCTGCAAGTGTTATCATACAGTTGGAGACAGAAGAAAATTAAAGGTTTACAAAACTGTATGTCACTGCAAAGTAATGACCCCACATTCTTCTGTATGCTTTTTAATTTTCGTAGTGTGTAACATGTGCTAGCTATCATAGAATGTTGCTTTATGAACTTCTTTTCTTCTTGCTTGAAGTATAGCTATCACAGCCATGCTAGTGCATAATAAGGATTCAGTAAACACTTTGCAAGTTCAATACCCATATGCTTTGTTTCGATGGCTGGTACTCACTTGTCTATGACAACAAGGCTTAAGTGGACATTTATGACAATGAGAAGACTAACATGTTTTGAATGTCTTATATATATCATTTATTTCTCTTTATAATTCTGTGAGGTAGTGTCTGCACCACTGCCATTTGACTTTAGACTTTGAGGACCATTATCTTGATACTGTTAGAGTATCTGAGATATTCTCTTGGTTCTTAATATATCTGAAGACATGGGAAATGTGAACCATCACTAGGAAAATCATAAATGAAAATGAGACCAGATTTGTTTTAGAAGTCTATTTTTTTTTAAAGATTTTACTGATTTATTTGATAGAGATCACAAGTAGGCAGAGAGGCAGGCAGAGAGAGAGGAGGAAGCAGGCTCCCCGCTGAGCAGAGAGCCCGATGTGGGGCTCGATCCCAGGACCCTGAGATCATGACCTGAGCTGAAGGCAGAGGCTTAACCCACTGAGCCATCCAGGCGCCCCTGAGACCAGATTTTTTTTTAAAGAAATGTGGTCTGAACTTAACATGGAAGCTTCTCATTAATAAGTATACCAACAATAGTTTTTTGGTTCACATATATGAAATTTCGTCTTATATTAGTAGTATGCTTGTCTGTTTTCATGATGACTCAGGTGGTTGCTCACCTTACAGTTTTGCTCTTTCTTGTACTTCTAATTCACAAAGTAAGTGGTAGGGTATTACCAGCTGCTAATCTTTAGTTCTCCAGTGCTTTCCAGGAAGAGCAGAGTCATCAAAATTCGATGTCACCCAGCCATGAGGGAAGTGTCTGCCATTGGTTTTTCTGTTTACATAAGTACCTTGTTCTCCTTGGTTAAGTTGGAATATTATCAATGGCTTCCTAGTTATTAAGTTATTTAACCCTTCTTATTCTTAACTTTTTTTTTTTAAGATTTTATTTACTTATTTGAGATATAGACAAAGAGAGCAGGGGTGGGAGGAGAGGGGCAGAGGGAGAGGGAGAAGCACACTCCCCACTGAAAGCAAAGCTTGATATGGGCTCCATCTCAGGACCCTGGGGCCATGACCTGGTCCAAAGGCAGATGCTTAACCAACTAAGCCACCTAGGCACCCCTTCTTATTTACTGAAGGAAGGATCATTTTCCTCCCAGAGAGTGTCCTATAAATTGAAATCTCTAAATACCATGGATATAAGTAACACACAGCTCTTTAAAGTGCTTAAACCACAAAGTATTCAGAGAACAGGACAACTGTGATAAAATACTGAACTTTTAGTGTCTACGGAAATTCAATGCTAAGAATAACAGAGAGCTATCGAGGGAGTAAATCTACCAGGACAATCATTGCATTTTCTTTGGAATATCTTTTCTTAGCTGCTGATCTGGAATTTTAATTTTGTAAAAATGCAGGAAGGGAAGGAAAAATCACTTGCAGAGCCATTTTTTTTAAAACAGTCTCTGAAAAAATTTTGATTTTACCCTATGAAATATTTTCAAATGCTTAGAGTATTTAAACTTTTTTGAGATTGCCTGTCATCTTGGGTAGAGAAGGATATGTGGGAGTTATTTTATTTTTCTCATGCTATATCAGGAAAATGAATGCATAGCTCATCTCACTGTAAATTTTCCAAATCTTGAAATTTCAAAGACAGATAAAAAGCATAGAAACGTAATGGGTATTTTCAATCATAGCATTGTTTAACAGATTTCAGAGAACAGAGACTTAAAAATAGTATAGTTGAATTGACTTGATTTTGCAAGGAAACTGGTTGTAGTTCTAGCAGTAATTATTTCAGGTAGAACCCCATTCAGCTGGGCGCCTGGGTGGCTCAGTGGGTTAAAGCCGCTGCCTTCGGCTCAGGTCATGATCCCAGGGTCCTGGGATCGAGGCCCACATCGGGCTCTCTGCTCAGCAGGGAGCCTGCTTCCTCCTCTCTCCTCTCTCTGCCTGCCTCTCTGCCTACTTGTAATCTCTCTCTCTGTGTCAAATGAATAAATAAAATCTTTAAAAAAAAAAAAAAAAAAAAAAAAAAAGAACCCCATTCAGCTGCCCAGAAGTAGAGAATCCCAAAAACCCAAAGCTAATTACTACAGAGGTATTGATTTCCTTGTTAGATGTAAGGATTAGTCCAGTTGAATACTCAGTGTATTCAAAACTCAAAATTGCAAAAGGCCTGTTGTTGTTAAACTTGAATCAACTCATAGTAACAAGTACTCATTCATCATATGTGTGAACTCATTCTATTGATCAAGTGATAAATGTTATAAATGTCATCATTCAAGAACAATATTATGGGTTGACCTATATTTCTACACATAATGTCAGCCATAGAGCTGAAACTTATATCTATTTTGCTTGACTATTAGCCCAAATGCTGATACTCCCTGGGACCTAACACAAATGTCTTTATCATTAATGTTTTCCTTATTTGTTTGCAATATATATGAAACAGAGCTACTTCGGCAAACTGTCTAAAACAAGAATCTTTTCAAGATAGCTCTCTTACAAAACTGAATTCACATTAAGTCTTTTATAATTCTCTTATTTTTGAGTTGGGCTGGCGATGAGAGAAAGGCAAGAGAGTGTATTCTGCTGGTGGAGTAATAGATCTGATCCCCATTGTTTTTACCATACAGAATTCTAAGTACTAGTATTCTTTAAGTCATAAGGAGTAAAAACCATGTAAACTAAGAAGTAGAAGTAGGGTTTTTGTGGTAGTCTGTAAAGAATTTGAACACACTTAAAGGAAAAGCCCTCCAAAGAATGTTGTCCTTAAGCTTTTGTTTTCCTGAAACATGCTTTGGCTTTTATTTCTAATTCTAAACTTAGAATTGCAAAGGTGTAGGAAATGGGTATGAATGACATCTGGAGTATATAAAACATCTTACACAAATGAATAAAAGGAAAAGACAGGTGACAGTAATCTCAATAGTCACCCCAACACTGTTGGCCAAAGTAAAGGAAACCTGTTGCCCTCTGAAGGCCTGATTCCAGAAAGCAGTAGTGTGTGATTGACAATCGTGAAGTCACAGCACCTGATGTGTCCATGCTTCTGGTTTAGAGCTAACTTAGAGTCATGTTTTTAAAACTCCTTATTTTTTCATTTTTATTTCTTTAAATATTATTTTTGGTTGCAGTATAATTAATGTATAGTGTTTTTTCCCTTTTTTTTAAAGATTTATTTATTTATAGATAATTGTGTCATGAGGGTGGAGCCTCATGAGTGGGATTAGTACCCTTGTAAAGGAGACCCCAGAGAGCTCCTTTACCCCTTCCTCCATGTGAGGATATATCTAGATGATGGCCATTTCTGTACCATGAAGTGGGCTCTCATGAGACACTGAATCTGCCAGTGACTTCCTCTTGGACTTCCGGCTTCTAGAACTGTGAAAAATAAATATTTGTTGTCATACCATTCAGTCTGTGGTAGTTTATTACAGCAGCCTGAGCAGATTTAGACAACCGGCATCTCATAAGCCAATAATGCACTCCAGCCCCTTACTTCTCCTTCTTAGCTTTCTCCCCAAAGCTAACATGGCCATCCCAACTTCTGTCATCGATTTGTTTTGCCTTAATATACATTTCAGCTTAATATAAACCAGATCATAAAGTGTACACTCTTTTGTGTTTGCCATCTTTTGCTTAACTTTTATTTGTAAAATTCATCCATATTTTATGTAGCAGTGGTTCACTCACTCTTACTGCCTTACGATATTCTATTGTGTGAGTGCCACAACACTTTATCCTTTACAGTGGATGGACATTTGTGTTACTCAGTTTTGACTATTACGTTACTATGAACATGTTCTCATACCAGTCCTTATTTCCATGGGGGTATATTCTTGGAACTTGGATTTCTGGGTCATGACATACACACATAATCAGCCTGAATGGATCGTGCCAAGCAGCCAAGCAGATGCGCCCATTTACACTCCGGTGACCATATGTGGGAGTTCCAGTTTCTCCACGTCCTTACCAACACTCGGTACAGTCAAGCCTTCCCAGTTTTAGTCATTCTGATTGATGTATGGTGGTATTCTGTGTGGTTGAGCGCCTTCCTCTCATGACCAGTAAAGTAGAACACATTTTCACATATTTATTAGCTATTAGGATATACTCTTCAAACTTCTTTTACCTTCTCTGTAAAGTAGACATGAAAGTCTACTGGAAGCATTGCTTTGAATATCAGCAGAGATCACATATGTGTTAGTACTCGGCAGACATTCCTAAAGCACAATGAAAACTTTAATTGAACATTTTATTGAATGTTCAATTTTATTGTCATTTCTAAGGCTTGGATTTATAATTATTGAAAGGGGAGGGAGTAAGCCATCATGGATGGGATGGGAGGTGTCTGAAAGAGGTTCACTGACATCAGTGGTTACTGCGTGTGTTGTTTTGAAGTTGATGAAATGTGTAAGCAATTCAGAAGCTTGCAGTGATTCTACGTTCAGACAACCAAGAAAACACAGCTTAATCAAGGGAGGATTAAATTCATGTGTGCAAGAACCACAGGATATCATTTGGTTTAAATTTGAGAAGAGTCCAGCTATTTTGGCTCTGTGGTATGTGCTTCAAAAGTCTTTAGAATTTGAGGCTGGAGAAGTAAAACTGCATGCCACATCTTTAGCATGCAAATGCCTTCAGTTTGAATAAATATGTTTTGGGATTAATATGTGCTAAATGCCTCACACACATATTGTCGGTTATCATATATTTAGAATATATTTAAGTACAAAACACAGGAACCTCTCTTTCACTTATTTACATGTTTATGTCAGAGGCTTGCAACAAGACTCATTCTATCACAGTCCACTTGTATTTGCTGAAATACCTTATCTGCAAGGGAACATTTATTTGGGGAGGGTAGTAGAACTCTTGTAGGGATTGATTTTTGAATATAATGCGCAGTCCTTTAAACAACATGAGCATTATTTTTGAAATAAGTCCCCTATCCCATGGGCCACCTGGGTGGCTCAGTGGGTTAAAGCCTCTGCTTTCGGCTCAGGTCATGATCTCAGGGTCCTGGGATTGAGGCCCACATCGGGCTCTCTGCTCAGCAGGGAGCCTGCTTTCTCCTCTCTCTCTGCCTGCCTCTGCCTAGTTGTGATCTCTCTGTCTCTCAAATAAATAAATATCTTAAAAAAAAAAGTAAGTCCCCTATCCCTGTTCTTACAGGCCTCTTAGAAGATAAATTTTACTTTCATATGGAGTTAGAAGGAGTATAAGTCCAGGCAGCTATTCTAGAGGCTACCTGATAGTCTAGTCTGAGAAGAATACAAATGATATAGTGCTTATGAATTGGTAACCTGTCATCTGGTCTCACCCCTGTGTAGGGTAACACTGTGTGTGAACTAGAGAATGGAATGCCAGCTGCTCCAGGCTCACTGCTCTTCCTTTCCTCAAAGTACTTTCCCTCTTTTCTTTCATTTCTTTCTCTGATGTCCAGTTAATCCAAATTTCCAAATATGTCTACTTGTCCTTGTCCAATACATGCTCATTCCATGTTACCTGCCAGCACTTCCCAATAAGACCTGGGTCCTGGGAAGGCAGTTGGTTTTGTATCTTACACAAGATCAGTGTGTCTGATAGCTACCGCATTTTTCCTGCATCCCTAATGGAACACTCTAAATCTATTTTCATGCTCCTTGCTGACATACACTCAGAAATAAATCAAAAATAAGATTTTTACTCTTTGCTCTGCTTCTCAGAATTCAAATTTGAATGTGCTTTGTTTTGTTGCATGGTAAGTAATTTGAAGAATTTTAACAGTATATTTTAGTGAAGTTTATCATTAGTCCCAACATGCACAGTAACCGATTATGAATCCTGTATGGAGAAGACTTTGTAGGCTGTTAAAGAGAAATGAACCACTGATAAAAGTATAATGTCATATTGACTGGAAAGAATATATAATGATTAGAAGAGTTAGGGTTTTATTTTTTTTCTTTCTCTCTCTTAATGTTATTGCACTGAGAAATGATATGGTTCTTTCAACAATGAGAAAATAGTGCATTTTCTAACAAGGTGACCAAATAGTGACCAGGGTTAATGCCAGGTATCTCTGAGTCTTGAGAATTATCTTACAATGGTGGAGTCATCAACATCTGAAAGTTTTACTGCTATTCTTTTTTGAGGTATTGTTTTTGAATCCAAATAATGTCTGATAGGGGAATCACTAGATGTGGGGAGCAAAGTTAGGAAAATTATGCAGGAGAACAAGGTGAAGAGCCTCTGAGCTGAGAGGGGTTCTCGTTCCCTTACTCTGCAGGGCTGAGCTGTAGTCTGGTGGGATGAACTGCATTGCATTCCAGAAATAGAAGACACTGTGAATTCTCTTTCTTCCTCTGTCTACACTGCCCTCCATCCACTGCCAGAGAATTAGGAACTAGGGATGATTGTGTTGTTCCTAAATGAACAACACGTCTTTGTGGGCTTGCTGAAGAAATCGACTTGACTCATAGTGGCTTGCAAAATAAAGGGCGTTTTGTCTTTTTTTAGGGTGTTTTATTAAACAGCATCCCCTTTTTCCTAATTGTTAAATTAAGGAAACATAAAATGTAGAAAAGTACCAAAATAAGTCAAGTTACATTTACATATACTATTAAATGACTATGTAGTGTAGTATTTTTGATGAAACTAGTGTCAAAATTATTGCCACTATTACATAGTCTGCTTTCCCCCACTTTTTACTTACCTTTTCATGTCCTTGTAAACTCCTATACAACATCTTCAGGAGGTGAATAGTATTCAGTTGTATGAATATATAAATTTACTTAACCAGTCCTCTGTTATTTGATATTCAGGATGTTTCTAACTTAAAATAATGCTGCCATGAACCTCTTTGTACTCTTAACTTTACATGCAGTTCAGATTATTCATATAAGATGAATTCCTAGAAGTATGAAGGCAAATATGTATGCAGATTTTAAGGTTTTCACACTTCCTGCCAGCTTATCACCACACTAGGTAGAGGTAGAAGGAACATAGAAGGCTATCATCAATGGGAAGAGTTTAAAATGGCCCCATCTGTAGTGAAACAGTGCTGTCTGGTTTTCCTAAGTCATGTCTCTTGTGATGTACCTCACAGAGAAAATATATATGAGATAAGCTTTGTTTAAGTGTGAGTTAGAGTGCTATTGGCCATAAATTCGATAGCAAGGATTTTTTAAAAATAAATTTAGATTTTATTTATTTGTCAGAGAGCGAGAGAGCACACAAGCAGAGTGGGTGGCAGAGGGAGAGGGGGAGGGAGAAGCAGGCTCCCTGCTGAGCAAGGAACCCGAACCTGGACCCCATCCCAGGACCCTGGAATCATGACCAGAGCCGAAGGCAGATTCAGTAGCAAAGAATTAACAATATATACTAAATAAGGTGTCCTTAAGGAGAAACACACAGAGAACAATGTCATGTATTGCTCTTTTGAGGAAAATGTGACCAGAGGCTTACAGGAACCTAACCCTGCCCTTCCTTGGGAGCACTGGTTTGGTATTTGCTGACTCAATGTTCACTGTTAAGATTATAGAACATGACTACTGTGGATGAGGCGAATTGCCTGAATAATGTTTTGGACAATTATGGATAGCTCTTCAGAGATTATATGAAAGAGCTACTCCATTTTATCTTTATAAGAAAGGACAGTCAAGAAACCCTAGCGAGAATGTAAAGTGAAAAAAAAATCTTTTATCATTTCCATTTCATCATTTCCTAAAGGGAAGGATTTTGATTCTTGAGAACCTTCAAAATGTGTAAGTAATGGCTTTTTAGACATACTGCCTTTATATTTAAGGATTAAATGAATAAACCTTGAGAAAATTTTAACTTAATTTTCCACTTTTCAGGTAAGAATGATTTCCTTACACCTTTAAGTCTCTTCATTTTGTGCTTTCTGAAATGTTTCTTTACTTTTAAAAAAAAAAGCTGATTATTTTTTTTGACTTTTAGAAATTTACATTTCCTACTAAAACTATGAGATTTTTTTTTAAACATTTTTTTAAAATTTTTATTTGACAGAGAAAGACACAGTGAGAGAGGGAACACAAGTAGGGGGAGTGAGAGAGGGAGAAGCAGGCTTCCCGTGGAGCAGGAAGCCGGATGCGGGGCTCGATCCCAGGACCCTGAGATCATGACCTGAGCCGAAGTCAGACACTTAACGACTGAGCCATGTCCCTAAAAGTGCCCCTAAAAGTATGAGATTTTTAAAAAAATTGTCCCTAACTTTATTACCATAACGTCGCCACTATTATAATTTTGTTAAATTTCCTTGCAAAAATTATCTATACTTACCTTCTTTATAAGGTTATTATTAAAATGCCCTTCCTTTTGATGGCCTTTTTTAAAAAAAGTCTGGTGTTACATGATACACATCTTCCAGTGTTGTTAGCTGATCTCCCGGACCGTCAGTTTTACTAGCGTGTTAATAATGGGCAGTGTTTTAAAGGTATCTTGTTATTTTGAAAGTTATTTAAAGAAACTCAGCATTTAAAATCTCCTTCAGAAAATGTGTGAACTTTGTAAGTCTGGTTTGCTGAAGCAGAGTACAGAATAGTTAACAAATAAATGTAATAGTAACAAGTATGAAAAATTTCATGGTACAAAACAGATTTTTATAACAATAAAAAAAAAATTACTGTACTCCAGGGCCAAGCTAGACCCCCCTTTAGTGACTGACGCATTTACTACCTGAATGGGCCACTGATCTGACTTTGTTTTAATTATCTCAAGATTAATGAGTCATTGTCAAATATTTGAAACAGTCATTCTGAATTGCCCAGGTTCGGAAATACCTAAGAATTCCAAATGTAGCCTGATGTGCCTCCCTGACAGCTCAGTTCTTCAAGGTCTTCCTGATATCCTCCTGAGATATGTGGTTCAGTGAGGTGACACTGAGTCCAGAACGAGACTTACCAGGAGTAGAAGAATAAACTCACCTTTATTTTTCCTTCTTCCTTCTTTCCAGTATTCTTTGTAAGAATCCATTGATTTCTCTATGCATCTTCTTTGTAAAGAGGAAGACCCTCAAAACTTGCAAAGTGAGTGTCTTATTAATCTTTAGTCTGCGTCAGATGCCACCTCGGTGATGTTTTGTCCCCATCACCCTCTTCTTTTCTATGGGATATTTGCAATTTATAGTCCTCACCACTTATTCATCTCTTTTGTTCATATATTTCTCTTTTTAAATTCTGTAAAACTGCCTAGTGATATTTCTTCTTTCCCCTCCCACTTCTTACTGCTTTTTCATTACACTTTTCATTTACCCCATATTCTTTAAAAATAGTTTGTAGTTTTTCCTTGAGTTTTTTTTTTCCAGCCCCTGGTTTTGTTTTGTTCAACTATTATCATACACTTCATTTTTTCTAGGCACTCTAATGGTTCAAAGAATGTAGTGGGTTCTCCAAAAACATCTTTTCAGAGCAAATTCATATTGGCAGTCTATTTCCATGTAAATCATATAGCTGAATGTTCTCAGCCAGGAAGGAACACATAATAAGTTAATGAGTGGTCCTTGTGAAACGGTTTCCCAAGCAAGATGCCGGAGCCGTGTGTCTGGCAAGATCCTGATGGCCTGGGGCAACCAGGTAGGGACCATTGTCTAGAGCCAGAGTTGTCCCCCGGGGTTGGGAAGCCATGAAGGGATGGTCCTCTTTGCAGATGCTGGGGCAAGGTCCTGTCCAGCAGCCAGACACAGCAGCAGCAGGTAATAGCTCTTTCAGAGAGAATTTTGAGTGGGCAGGGGTCTTACCTGAAAGCAGCATGTGAGGAGAAGATAACGACAGTACGAACACAGGGAGGCAATTCTTAAGTAGTATTTGGGGAATTCTATTAATAGGTAGCCAGTATCACAGTTTCCAGGCTGTAGTGCAGAGGCCAAGCTACACTCACACAAAGCATCCCACAAGCAGAAGCTTGGTTCTAGGGAGACTGGAGTACCAGGTGGGACACTAAGGCAGGAACTCAGCCATAGGTACACGTCAGCATGTTAACCGGAAGGTTGACAGCACTCATCCCACAGCAAGAATTGACTTTATGAAGAAGGTGCCTGTCCCCCTCCCTGCCAGCTTGTTGGGGTCAACTCCTCAAAGACTCCTTTATGAGGTCAGGGCTAGTTCTTCAGACCACAGAATGACGAAGCAGGCCAGAAACCCACTCAGTCACACCAGCCAGATGATAATCTATTGTGTTTTACATGCCCGTCTTGTATACTTACAACTAAGTTGTAGAGCAGTGAGTGAAACAGAGTCTTAGAGCTGCTCTTTCAGAGGGAGAAGATAGACAGTTAAATCAATGAGTAAATAAATACATAATATCAAAGAAATAACTAATATACTGGGTGGTGATACTTACGAGGTTAAAAAATAAAATTCAAAGGGGATCTCAGAATGCCAGAAATTTATTTTGGATAGGTTTGTCCCAAGACGACCTCTCAGAAACGTTTGCTTTCCAGAAAGATGCGTCATGACTGTTAGATGTGGAGTGCGGGTTTGTAGGCGATGACATGAATGCTCCTGATTTGGGGAATCTGTCTAACATCTGCACCCACTGGACCTGCCCATCTTTCCTTTCTGTTTACTCACTACTTCTTTACCAAAGTGTTGTCAGCCATGTCATTTTATTTTTATTATTGACTTTAAAAAAAGGTTTTGTCCACTCGAATAGTTAGTTTATGCTGCACCTTTCCTCTAATTTGGCTGGCAACTGTCTTGCAGTTAGAGGTCCTTTGTGAGTATCGATGGGTATTTTATCTCCATATCCAGGACCCTCTCCTGGGGATTCACTGTTTCCACTTTTGAGGTCTTTTGAAACGGAGCACTTTGAACACACATATTAGTTAGCATTCCCAAGGGGCAGCTGGCACAAATCCAAGTTAATTATTTTTCTTCCAGCTTAACTGTGAGTTCTTTCATTAATCGTTATCTGTAAGCATTCTGGACACATCCCTTTTTCTCCATTAGAACTCCAGTAGAATATTTTTGAGCAAACATTTAGGTATCTTCTCTAATACTCAGAGGCCTTAGGATCGTAAGTAGTGAAGAGAAAATCCATTTGGAGCTTTAACCCTTGACCTTCTAGATTTCCCTTGCTTGTTAATCCCAAGTAGTACATTTCTCTGAGTTAGAGATACAAGTGATGTAGAATCTTCAGTGTGTCTTTGTAATCCAAGAATGTGGGCGTTTGGGTAGTAGGTATGAGGGGAAATGCCTAAATTTAGACATTGCTGATATTTTTCTGTTTTACAACCTATGATTAGTGATTACATTTTATGAGTGGATCTTCATGTCCATTAAACTGAATAGTTAATCCAGATGTTGACCAAAGTCCCCCATTGAGGTGTTTGAAAATCAAATGAGAAGAGTGAAAGCAACAAAGGTAAAAAACAAAAGAAGTATGAAAAGAGAACCTTTACTGAAAGAATATTTTGATTTTTTTTTCTATACAAATACAACCTTAAAAAGCACTACCTATTGTAAGTTGCACCGATGTATTGAAGAATGCAGAATGTCTTAGGAAAGACAACAGTTTGTTTAGAGACATGAGCCTATGGGCTGTTTTAGGTCTGTAGTAAGTACAGAAACAGAATCAGCATCTAGAAGCTTGTATTGCAAATTGCCATTGCCATGACATATAAGTGGAAGATCAATTTTCTAGCCATTCAGATGATTGTATTTTACAAAAAACATCAGTGTAAATTGTCCTTCACCACAGATTATATGAGAAGCACTGCTCTGTGAGTTTAGATGGGTGATAATGTGTGTAAAAAACAGTATCATAAGACAATTTGATTGTACATGGTACATCTGGACTTTATTATGAGCTGTGATAACCACATTGTCATATCATTCTTTGCTCATCATGCTTTCCCATGACTCTCTTATTTCTTCGGTGATACTTCTTCTTGTGATCCCCTGTGATCCTGGTGATGCCTTCTTTTGCTTTCTGTGTCCCCAGTTGGATCCTCTCTTCCCTGCTCCTGCCCACAGAGAACCCTTATATCTGGCCCAGGTGTTATACCAGCAACCCAGATGTTGCTTGCTGCACCCCTGGCATAAGGTTGCTTTCAGGGGTGGTGTCCTGACAGAGCCCACCGATCCAGTCAGAGGCCTCCCTGCTGTTCTCCTGCTGACACTCATGACAAAGACCACCTGCCTGTGGGATCATGAACTAAAAGCAGGTGGCCCAAGACGCTATAAGTATTCCTTCCCACCTGGTGACAGGCGGAGCAAAGCTATGTAATAGAGACTCCCCAGGTCGTAGAGCTTTGATCCTAGAGTGCAGCTGTCTCTAACTCAGAGCTCCTCAAAGTGCTTGGACAAGTAGAAGTGACATCACCTGCAATGTTTTTAGAAATGCAGATTCTTCTGCCTAAAACTACTGAATCAGCAGCTCTGGGTTGGGGCCCAGCAAGCCCTGGGGGGATTCTCATGTTTGAGAATGTCCACTGGACCTCTTTAGCTTCTTCAGCTACCGTCCCAGTGAAGAGCGATTTCAGTTTTTGTTACCCTTTAAGTTAGAATTTGTTTTCTGTCACTGACAACCCAACAAGTCTTGTGTTACTTGCCATGTGTATTATTGTCACAGAACTGAGAATTTGCCCCAGCTTCTCTTTGTTGAGCCGTATAGTCACCTGGAGCTCAACTCTTTTAACCCTAATTTTAATTTCTTTCTCCATACACTTACCATCTCCATGTGTTTTAAGATTCCCCCTGCCTCTTATTTCTGTGTCAAAATCTCTCCCTGAAACTCAGAGTGACTTTCTCGGTTCTAAAGTGCTTTTTCTACCCAAATGAGAATGAAGGATAATCTTTTAGTTAATAGGTAACATTCATCAACTGGGTTTATAAATGCTTTTTTCTGAAGATCAGTTCCCTCACGGAGAACTTTTATTTCCCTTCCCTCTAAAAGTAGAGAACAAAAACAAGTTGTATAATTTTCAAGTGACTTTCTATAAACTTTATGAAATTACCTCATCTTGAGCTCAGTCACTGAAGTAGATCTAATTCATTTTTGTCCCGATTAAGTTACCATCAGCTGCTTCTTTTCACAAGAGATTTCCTTCCTATTATTGTTCTCTGTGCATTTAATCTCTCTTGATACTTTTCTTCCCCTCTCTTGATTTGTAAGTGTTTTGCTGTGATTCAATCTCCTGTCTATTCTTGTTACAAAGTACAACCTTCATTTGTTATCTGGGTTCCTTGTGCTATTTGGGGAAAAGGGAAGTGGTCAGATCTCTCAGTATTTGACAAATGTCATGATAATAGAGTGTTTCAAGGTGGAGATGTTGAATCAACTTTTCTGTTTGGTCAAGAAAATTGATTCATAATGATATGTGACATGAGGTCTTCACTGAATTTTTCTTTGGTATATATGAGGAATGAAAAATCACTTCCTTTAAAAAAATAAAATTTAATGTTTCTTTATCTTGATAGCTCTTTGTACAAACTCTCTTTACAGATTATTCTCTGGTCAGAGAATCAGCATATATCTTTCTCCAACTATTAGATCATCTTTATGTCAGCCGCCACTGAAAACTTGAGATTTGCATGCTTTTCTGTATCAAACTGAGACCTCATTGCTGTTTCTTCCACATTGGGGATTGTCATCATGTTCTTGGGTATTTGTGGCTTCCTTAGAAGGTGGACCAGACAAGACACAGGATATGAGCTCATTTTCATCCCTACTTGTAGGTCTTGAATGTCTCTCGCTTGCTGCAGCCACTGCATAGGGGTGGCACGTTCCATATATGGGTGAACCTCTAAAAAGATAATTCAGAAGGCAAAAAGTGTTTATAATCAAAATTAACTTTGGCAGTCCTTTTAAGTCACCCAGACATTTTTGTATCTTTAAGCACCAAGGTCCCAGGAGTGCCGTGAGATGCTGATCCTTCTCTGCGGCAGGCCTCACCACCATGGTATATAATCAGAAAATGGGTGGAACATTTTACTGAAGTCTGTCTGGCCCATGACACTGTAAGCTCCTATAAGGAGGATGGTCTTTTCTGTATTTACTGTATTCCCACTCCTTACAGAGTGGCGGAAATAACAGTGCACAGTGACTAATGAATTTCGTTGAGTTAAAAAAAAATGAGCTAGGGCACCTGGGTGGCTCAGTGGGTTAAAGCCTCTGCCTTCGGCTCAGGTTGTGATCTCAGGGTCCTGGGATCGAGCCCCACATCGGGCTCTCAGCTCAGCAGGGAGCCTGCTTCCTCCTCTCTGCCTGCCTCTCATCCTACTTGTGATCTCTCTCTCTGTCAAATAAATAAATAAAATCTTTTAAAAAAATGAGCTGTGCCAAAGTTAAAGAATAAAATAAATACTAATAACAGCAGCTAACACTTATATAGGCGTTAGCTATATGCCAGGGACTGGTTTAAAGGGTTTACAGGTGTGAACTCATTTATCCCTCAGCACAAACCTCAGATAGGTACTAAATCATGTCCATTTTACAGATGAGGAAACTGAGGCACAAACAGATTAAGTTGCTGCAGACCTCACTTGAATAGTAGAGCAAGGATTCATACCCAGGCAGCCTGGCTCTTGTTCCTCTTCCTAGCAACTAGATTATCCAGTGCCCTAGGTGCTGAAGGAGCTCATTCCCTTTCATCTCCCTCAGGAACTTGTGTTCTTTGAATGGACCAGCACTGGGATCACCCACTAGATTTTACTTATTAATTTTGGCTCTTTCTTCCTCATTTGCTTTTTCTGTCCCTATGCCTATTTAGCTGGATTTGTATAAATTAAATGTGTATATGATGTGATATTGGTGTATAAGATGAGACTAAATAAAACTCTAGTGAAGGTATAAAGAAAGCAGTGAAAACCAGGGGCTTAGAAATTGTCGAGGAGTATTTTTATCATGCGTGTTGGATCTTTTTTTTTTTTTAATTTAAATACGCAACTTTCCAGCCAGAATGGTCACTATACAGTGATTGAGAGAGAAAGAGATCCAAAGAATGCCTTTTCAAATTCTGTGATTCTGAGAGATTTTTCTGTATTATGCCCCAAGAAGTTAACCTTCCAGACCACATTTCTAGGTTTATAATTGTATGGACCTTCAGAAGAAAAACAAAATTATCAGGGACATATGGAGAAAATGCATGTGCAAAGTGTGTCCTGGGTGGTGGGAGAACTTGAATGCTTCATGTTCAGCGAGTCACTTAATGGAGAGTGACTACTAGGCCTGTCTTTTCGTTGAGGACACATCATAGGACAGATTGTAGAAATTGTAAGTTCCCTAAGACCTCCTCCAGATTGTTTAGCTCCTGCCGCTTTCTGGAGGTGTTCCTCTGAGACTCCTCTTTGGGGCTGTACTTTCTGAATTACATATCCACTTTTAATCAGTTTCTGAACCACACGGCTTTTGTTACATGGAGAAGAAACTGGAAGTTTCTCTTGCCATTGTTACCATGATGAGAAAGAAGTCAGTTGTTTTTACAAGTGAAAGAATGTGTTCATTGTGGAGGTCTTCATGTCTTGATGAAGTCAGCTAGGGTGTATATCATGTTTCTATTTTGCTAATATGAAGTAGTCTTAACTAAATGCCCATGCCATGTCAGGGTTGCCAGGCGTGACTTGAGAGCTTCAGGTAATATGCTCGGTGACTTGTCAGTTTCACTTACTTATCAGCGCTAATGCAAGAGCCATGACTATTAAGTCTTCGATACTTGGGGGGGGGGGGTTGGTTGTTTTTGTTTATCCATTCTTTGGTATTTTCTCCCTTTCCTTCTCATCTTTTCAGACTGGAGAGGAAATCGGCCCTTGCAGCTAGATGTTGTCATGAGTGAGCAGTTCTGAGGATGGAAGGTGGAGGCTGGTTATGTGTGGGCTGTGGGGACCACTCTGTCAGTAGCTAGAAAGAGATGAAGTCCCACTTGACACCCTTGCATCCCTTCCCCTTCCTAGGCCTGGAGTGGGGCTTTCCTGATGGAGAGATGTCTGTAGTGGAGAAGGACCCATGTAAGCCTGTAAGAATTGTCAGTGACCTGGATGCTTGTATGGGGTATTAAAAAAAAAAGTAAAAATAATTTAAAGAAGGGCTATATTAAGCCAGTGAAGTATGCATTTAAATCTGATTTTAAGTGAAGCTTCTTTAAAAAACAGTTTTAAAACTTCATATGCAATAGTTTCTTAGAATTGGGTGAGACCTTCTAAATATGAAAGAAAGCTATATCATAAGATGAGTTAAGTCTGAGCAAATGTAGCAAGATTTGGCATGTTCTTCTGAAAGGGGGCCAAACCCTTTATAGTCACCAAGTAAATCAAGTCTTATCTCCTCTCTGTCAGCTACTTGATATATCCATGGAAATCCATAGAGTGAGACCAGCAAGAACACAGCAAATGAGCTTCCTTCATGGGTGTTATTTTGGGGCATTTGAACACAGCAGTATTCCTCTCTTCAGTGTGTATGACATATAAATTTTAGAAAATTTGGGCATATTAGTACTTTCCCTGACTTTGTTATCATCTCTGCTGGGCAGTGTATTCTTAAAACATAATGGACACAGGAAGAGGACACTGACTTTCCACCTTTTCCCATCACTAGGGACACTAAGGACACGACCCCCCACTTGGGGGGTGCAGCAGAGCAGGCTTCCTAAGTCTGGAGGTGCTTGTCAGTATGAACTCTCGTTCCGTTTACTTTAAGGAAATGGTTTTAATTAAACAACATTCACAGCTTTATTGCTGTGCTTGGCAAGCTTTGAGGAGTTTAGGGCTGGTAGTGCTGATACTCAGAATTATCTCAAGAAAACAGCCTTATGTCCTTCCCAAACAAAATGTCTTTTTATTACTCCCTCCCTCCCTCCTTCCCTCCTTCCCTTCCCTCCTGTCTTTCTTCCTATTTTTAAAGTAAGCTCCAGGCCCAGCGTGGAGCCCATTGTGGGGCTCAAACTCATGACCCTGAGGTCAGGACCTGAGCTGAGATCAAGAGTCAGATACTTAACTGACTGAGCCACCCAGGTGCCCCCCTCCAAACAAAATGTCTTTTTAAAATGAAGCTGACAAACTCAAACAAAACTCACCCCAAAATAAATTGTGTAATGTCTATTCTTATATGCTTTGCACTTTGTAGTCAATAGTCTTAATGATTACCTGGGAACTCGGTGCAGAAAGCCTTTTTTTTTTTTTTTTTAAATCAGTGTCTAAAACATATTCTTTTTAATGTTCATTCTTTCTTTTTGGAATTATAAGTTAACTTTTATATTACTGATTTTTTAAATTTTAGAATTAATATCTATGAGATTTATTTCATTTCCTAAATAACTCAGTTCCATAATTTAATACATGGTTATTATGGGGGATTTGGAATATAGAAAAAAAGCACACAGAATAAAATGAAGTCACCTATAACTTTTTAGCTCAGAGATAACTATTATTAAAATTTGGACTGTGTGCTTCCACTGTTTCCTTTTTTTTTCTCTATAAGTACGTATAACGTCTTAAATTAAAATTGATATCATACTATTTTTGCCACTTAGCAATATCCTGAAAGCATTTTACCACACCATTAAATATTCTTCTGCAACAAGGTTTTTAGTGGCCGTGCTGTGTTTCATTCTGTGAATACACCCTTGTATTGTTAGTTATTTTCTTATTATTAAGACATTTAGGTGGCTTCCTTTAGTTGTTGTTGTTGCCACCACATGTGAGCATTTTTTATATTTTCGTTGTATACATTTATAAGTGGAATTGAAACTTGCGTGATTGTTTTCCTCTTTAGAGACATGGGACTATATTAATTTTTTTAACCTTATACCTATGCAAGGAAGCATTTTATTTTTTGCTGTCCTTCCCTAAAATGGTCTCTGGTGACCATTTAGTTAATTGAGCTTAGTTGGCTTCCATCATTCCCTGAACAAAGCATTTTATTAAATGATCCCAAATGTTAAATAAAACCAATTAACAAGTAGATGCTCAGACATTAACAGATGTCTTCAGAGGGTCTGTATATAATTAAACTAAATAAATCTTACTGTAATAATGACAGTTGGGTAGAAACAAATGATTATCATCAAGAATGTTTCATTCTAAGACAACCCAGTAAACAGAGTCTGTGATAAAGTATAAAAGTCACATAGCAGTCTAGTATATTTTATAATAAATGTGTGGTTATTAGATTTTGGATCTGGTACTAAATGTGTGACACTTTGTGGTTGCTATAAACTTTGCATGCAGTGATAAAGGAAACATGATCTTTTTAAAAAATTCTTTTTTTAATACATGTCAGTAGTAAAGTATGAATATGTGAATTTTCTAGACTTTGCTTTTTCCACATATTGAAGAAATAAATATCACTGTGTTAAAATTGTCTCCGATTAAAGGCCAAGAAAGAACTTATTTGCTTTGTTCTTGTTGGGGTCACTTTATGGATTTTCATGGACAAAGGTGGTTGAGATAAAACCAGATGAGTTTTTCAGTGATAGTATCAGTCTATAATGTGACATTAAGTTATTTTCACTCATTTAATATGATTTGAACGAAGGCCACCAGGCATCCTAAACACATAGAAGTTTTAAAAAATATTTTCTTGGTAGTAATTAGGATAATTTTGTGTGTGTCTGTGTATGTATGTAAAATGTTTTCGAAATCATATTGTAGCCTCTGGGGAAAAAGTTCTGTGCATCTACTTTTTCCTCACAATTGCTATCAGGAGAAGAAATCCATAGATCTGATTTGTTTCATTAAAACACATTTTTGGGCCAGTGTCCTGGTAGGTAGAATCCATTTAAAAGATCTGGAGCGGGCGCCTGGGTGGCTCAGTGGGTTAAAGCCTCTGCTTTCAGCTCAGGTCATGATCTCAGGGTCCTGGGATCGAGGCCCGCATCGGGCTCCCTGCTCAGCGGGGAGCCTGCTTCCCCCTCTCTCTGCCTGCCTCTCTGCCTCCTTGTGATCTCTCTCCCTCTGTGAAATAAATAAATAAAATCTTTAGGGAAAAAAAAAAAAAAGATCTGGAGCCCAGATGTGTTGTGGTCCCTTCCAGAGGTCCTCCCTGAGGGCGACACAAACCAAGGCTCTCCCCTAAAGCTGGCCACATCAGTTTCCTTCTTCTCCTCTGCCTCCTCCTGCTTATTTCTCCTCCACTCCCATCTTTTGTATCCTGTTCCAGAAAAGGGAGGACCAGTCAGAGCCATTTGTATAGTAAATACTGTATGTTCTCTGTATTTTGGCCTGGCTACTTTTGCTGTAACTCCAAAAGAATGAGGTTTTCTGGTTTTGGTGGAGTGGTACCTTAAGGAACTTAGATTGAGGGGGAGCGGAGTTGAAGCCTGGGAGAAGCAGGAGCAATTATGATGTTCCAATGTCTTGAACTTAACTTGGCTAAAGAAGCCCTCAACCCTGTCATTCAGCCTGCAAAAGACCTCATTATAGAGGTCACACTGGCTTGTCTTGCTTTGATGGCACATCATTTCCCTCACTGGCCTTGTTTGTGTGACCACCTCAGCATCCAAGCTGAGGAACTTCAGACTGGCCAAGTGTCATTTTAATATCATTGCAATGGCATACTGGTACTATGATTCTTTTTTTTTTTTTAAGATTTTATTTTATTTGAGAGGAAGCGAGTGAGACAGAGAGTGAGAGAGAGAATGAGGGATGGGGGAGAGGCAGAGAGAGAGGGAGAAGCAGGCCCCCCGCTGAGCAGGGAGCCAGACACAGGGCTTGATCTCAGGACCCTGGGATCATGACCTGAGCCAAAGACAAACGCTTAACCGACTGAGCCACCCAGGCACAGGCACCCCTGGTACTATTATTCTTAATCATTACGTCTTGAATAATTCTTTTTCTTAGGAAATACACAAAAGCAAGCAAACAAAGCAGGTGAAGACCAGTCACGCCCCAACACTGTAAGAACATGTACTTTCTCCCAGTTTTTCTTATCACAGTATTTTAAGTTCCTGTAGTTTCTAGCCTCAGGTAGGGAAGTGCTGGTCTCCCTTTAAGCGCAGCCTGTCACCTGTCAGCAGGCCTCCTCACAGCAGAGGAATGGAGTCTTCCAGATGTGCAGCAGCTGTTCTTGGAAAGCAGCTCCTATCTTACATGTTCGTTGTGCATGGCGATGATGGTATATGGGGCAGTGATGACAGTGCATATCTGTCCATCTAAACGGTGGTCATTGAAAACATGGCATTTTTGAGAAAAGCATATAAATGGAATAAGAAAATATAATTACAGCCTGGGCAGAAGCAGAAAGCTGGAGCAGAAGCTAAAGTATATGGAGCTCATTACGTGCTCATTTTTGACTAACTTGGACCTGAAGAAACCACATGAAATGTGAAAAAATTCATTTAAGTTTCATATTCAAACCATGCCATTCCTTCTCTTCTATTCTCTTTCATTTATTCAGTTTAGCCACATTTTACTCCCTGAATTAGGTCAGATTTATGTGTGGACTATACACTTAAACTCATTTTGTGAATTGTAAAGTTTGAATTGAGAAAGCAAATTCCCTAAATTTCCTGGACACCGTACTCATTTTTAAAAATTTATCATTTTATTTTATTTTATCTATCTAAAACCTTAAAGCAACATGACACCTAGGGTAAAGGCTGCATTTCCCTTTAGGACAGCCTGCTCTTGAATCTCGAAGGCCTCATGCCCAGTCATTCTCTCTGTTGACTTCTCCCGAGACCCTGCAGTGCTAACCACAGTACACACTAATCTTTGTCACTTCTCTTCCTTGGCTCCCACTGCTCCCACATGGAGGCCACCAGCCACCATGCCTTAAAATGCTCCACGTGAGCCAGGACCTGCCAGCTGTCCAGCCTACCCCGTGCCTTGTTTTGTCCATTTGGCTCAGTTGGTCACTGATATTCTCTCCCTTCTTGGAATGTATGAGTACATTCCTCTCCTTTCTCCCCAAAGTTCTTTCTCTCTCATGTTTTTCTTTCTTGTCCTCATTCTTCAGGACTCACCGTGACTGCAGTTATGCAGAGAGCTTTCCACAAACCCCTGAGAAGGTGAGGGTATGTTCATTGTTAGGATATATCAAATTATACTCTCCTTCTAGTTTAATTATGTAGTCATATAGGTAATTTTGTATTCAGTTCTATTCCTGTTATCCATTGCTTCCCAATAAACCACCTTCAAACTTACATAGTGAGTTTATAAATAGTAGTTCTGTCTTCTCTCTCATGGTTCTGTGGGTTTCCTGGATCCTGCCTCATGGTTCGTGCATGGAGTCTGCCATGCAGCTGCAGCCATTGGTTGCTGGACATCCAAGCAACATCCTAGGACAATCTTTACATCCTAGGTCAGGACCAGCACTGTGTCACTTCCCCCATAGTACTTAGAGCTATCAGAGGCCCTATCCAGATTCAGTGGGGTGGAGAAACAGACCCCATCTCTTAATGTGGCAGTGGCAGAGTCACAGTGCAGAAGAGTGTGTGGTGGGAGATACTGTGTGACCATCTTTGAAAACTACCTAACCTCCCCTGCTAGACTATGACCTCCATGAAGTCAGGGACCATATTTTCCACTGTATCAGCACATGGTAGCTGCTGAAAACATATTTTTATGCAAATAAATGAATAACTCCAGGGGAAAGTCTTGGACAAATATCACTTCAGGCCAGAAAACAAATATAAGTGAGCTTGATCTCTTGCTTTTTCTTAGGTTAAACTCCCATTCCTACCTGCTCTACCCCATATCTTCTAGAATTTCTTACTATCCAACATTCTTTTATCTCACACATTTGCCCCTCAAATAGCACTCAGCAGAGTAACTGTCATATAGTTATTTCCCCTCCCATCTGTTTTCCCCAGTAAAGTTTCTCAAGAGCATGTATTCTGTTCTTCAGGATTTTTAGCCCAATATTAGACAGTAGTGTGTGGCACTTAACCCTGGGGCCGTCTACTAGTAAACCTCAAATGGAATTCCAGCTCACTCCCTCTTAGCTATGAGACCTTGGCAAGTGACTTAACTCCTCCAAGTCTCATTTATTTTTTTTCCTGCCAGTGAAATGGGCATATTAATAGAAACAGTCCCACATGGTTGTTATGAGTATTAAATGGCCCAATAAGACACCAGGCTTCTAGCACGTGTTTGTTAGTTATTCTTCACTTCCAAAAACTCTTGGCTTTTTTATGCTGTGCTGATAAAGTCATCACTCAATAGATGGTCATTGAGTGAATAAACATTTTACAGTTTTCAAATGCTCCCTTTCAAAGACATTCTACCCTATACTTGTTCAAGGTAAAATTACAGTATAAGTTCCCAAAGACATAATCCTTTTATTTAAACTCTATTTGAAAAACCTGTCATCCTGGGCTTTTCCATTTCCTCTTTTTTTCTGTGTTTATAGGAAGGCAGTGGGTAGAACTGTTTCTTTCTTCACTTCACCTGTCAGAGGTGTTCTCTCTAGAGCTTAACCAGGTATGGTACGTGCTTTGACCAAACCCTTTGCACTTGGTGAGAAAACGATGAGAAACTGAAAAACTTCATATTCCTCAGTTTTTGAGATTAGAAAAATACATCAGAACTCTTATTTTGATTGGCAAAGTTTAAGAGATTCTGGCTAGTATAGCCATACTTGGATTTCAGAGGGTAATTATTTAAGAGAAAAACAAAGTTGTGGAGAACATTTTGAAATTCTACAGATGGCGTTGCAGGCCAGAGGTCATTAATTAGGAAGGAAGGTCCTTATCTCTGAATTCATTTCCTTGTGGAAGTTCCCTTTCTCAGTTCTTAAAAACACATTAAGTATTCCTCCTTTTCAGAATTCTGACTTGTATCTAAAGTTGTAATGGACTTGATTTAATATACTTTTCCCCAGGGGAAAAAATACTTACGGATTTATGTTGGAAAGGAGACTTCCTGCTGCCTCCCCTTCATAAGCAGTAAAGCACGTTATGTCCTTTTATCTTGGGTGTTCAGCCAGATAGTATATCATACCTTACCGTCCATAAGTTTCCTGACTGTAATCAATCCATTCTCTTGTTATCACACTTGCTTGCTTGGTGCCTGAGCCATTGCCATCACTGAGCACCAAAACCTAAGCATTTCTTCCTGGAGATCATAGCATTTGATCTAAAAGGAGAAAACGAACGAGACATGGGTTTTACCACGTAGAAATCGATAGCGACAAACTTGAGGACCATTTCATCTTGCCAGATGCCATCTTGATAGTGCTGCCGCTTTCCCGCGTTAGTAATGGCAGAACATCAGATTAAGCTTCCCTCACAGGAGAGCGGTATAAATTGAGAAGTTTATTTTTACTGCCTAAAAGCTACAAAGCCAGTTAGAAACATGGAGGCATTCAGCCACAGTCAGATCAGTGTTCTGGAAATTCCTTCAGCTTACCTAGTAAGTTAATGTCCATTTTTTAAGTCTATATTTTTAAAAACTAGATGCAAGAAGCTGGCAAGAATTTGAAATCATTTGTTAAAGCAAAGTACTTATGCAGAGCTGCAATCTAAGGACTGTGATTTTAAGGCTACTGGTTGCTGAGAAATAAACTGGTAATTCATAAGGCTAAGTCCTGCTTCTTATTCTCTCGTTAGCTGTATAATAGTCGGTC
Organism: Ailurus styani; assembly: GCA_002007465.1. NCBI lineage: Eukaryota > Metazoa > Chordata > Mammalia > Carnivora > Ailuridae > Ailurus > Ailurus styani. The sequence continues at coordinate 100,420 of LNAC01001175.1, read as the reverse complement.
ATTGTTTCTCTAACTTGAGCATGTTCCAGAACCACCTGGAGGGCTTAGTAAATACAGATTGCTGTATGTCCTTCTAGGTCATTTTCTTTAGCTATCACTGCTAAGAATGCAATAAAACAAGATGAGGTGATAGTAGGTTGGTCAGGATCTTAGACACTACCAGGGCAGGATTAACATGCCAAGCTTATCTCTGGGGAAGTGCCTTTGAGAGGGAATGGCAAAGGACAGGGAGAGGCTGGGGAGCCATTGGACTGGATCCAGGTATGACCCTGCATGAGCAAGAGAAGCAAGGAAGGTTGGGTGGGGACATGTCCTGTGCTGATGTGCAGAATAAGGAAGGTTTGCAAGGCTGTCAGGTAGTTCTGGAACTGCAGTCAGTGGTAGAGAAGACTCAGGTCTCCAGGGAATGGACCTGCCTTAGTGTCACTCTACACCTGGTCCCGGGCTGGGAGCAGACCCAGAGTGGTATGGCCTTGGCACCGGTACAGCTAGTTGCGTACCATGTATTTATAGGTCTCACCAACAAAGAACCAGTTACTTTAGATGGAATGACCATGGAGGGCCTCTTGGAGGAGGTGACATTTAAGCTGACACCCAGATGATTTAAAGGAATTAACCTATGATGATCTTCAGCTAAGTGGGAAGAGCAGGGAAAGCAAGTGCAAAAGATAAGGGAGCCACTCTGGAAAATAGTATGGAAGTTCCTCAAAAAATTGAAAATAGAGCTACCCTACGACCCAGCTATCACACTACTGGGTATTTACCCTAAAGATACAAAGGTAGTGATCCTCAGGGGCACATGCACTCGAATGTTTATAGCAGCAATGTCCACAATAGCCAAACTATGGAAAGAACCTAGATGTCCATCAACAGATGAATGGATAAAGAAGATATATATATAATATACACACACACACACACACACACACACACACACACACACACACAACGGAATACTATGCAGCCTTCAAAGGAAACTAAATCTTGCCATTTGCAACGACGTGGATGGAACTAGAGGGTATTATGCTAAGCGAAATAAGTCAATCAGAGAAAGAGAATTATCATATGATCTTTCTGATATGAGGAAACTGAGGGGCAGGGAGGGGAGTCGGGGGGGTAGGGAGGGAAAAAATGAAACAAGATGGGATCAGGAAGGAGACAAACCATAAGAGACTCCTAATCTCACGAAACAAACTGAGGGTTACTGGGGGGTGGGAGGGTAGGGATAGGGTGGATGGGTTATGGACATTGGGGAGGGTTTGTGCTTTGGTGAATGCTGTGAAAGGTGTAAGCCTGATGATTCACAGACCTGTGCCCCTGGGCAAATAAAAAAAATTAATTAAAAAAAAGAAAAAGAAAAGTAACAACAACAACAAAAAGATAAGGGCAGGAAACGACTTGTTTGAGGAGCAGAGCAGTGAGGAGAACTGAGAGGTAAAAGGCAGGCAGGGGCTGGCAGGGAAAGGATTTGTAGGCCAAACTGGGAAGTTTGAATTTCATTCTGATGAAATGGAAAGCCTCTGAATGACTTTAAGGACCAGGATGATGAAATTGGGGATAAAGCTGGGAGGACACACTGTGGGAAAGGGAGGAAAGTAAGCAAGAGAGGTCAGTTAGGACTCTCGTTAGTATTACTCTAGACAACACAAAACTGTCTGCTCTTGAATTACCTCCTTTTTCTCCAAGCCTTGGGGATCCTGAAAATATGTTGGGTAGTCTACTTATATTTAGGGAATTAACTACAGGTGCCCTGCTTTCTCCCCCCCTCCCCCCCACCCCACATCCCATAATGTATTTCAGGCAGTCGTTTTGCAAAGTCCGTCTTCAGATTTATCTGGTGGCTCTCACTCATCATACAACCTGTTGGCCTGCTCTGTGTCCCCTTGGTTTTGAACACCTTGCTGTGCATGCAGCCTCCTAGCTCTGAGACAGCTTTCACAGACCTTAACCATCACATTCAAAACACCTGAAATATACTGACCCACCAGTCTCATTTCTCATTCTGCATCTTGGGTCAGAAGTTACATTCCCAAGGCTAAACCTGAAGCACAACACTGGGTAATATGTGGAGGCAACTTTTAGAGAAAAACAAACAAGTGAAATTTGGCTAAATTTAATTAAATAAATTCAATTTAACCATCCTATAGTGACAGTTCCTGTGCCACCCTCCAGCCCAGAGCCCCAGTGTGTAAGAAAGGTGGGAAATTGAAGTTTGGACCGGGAGCTGGAAGCGAGGGTGGTCTAGACTCCCGTTCAGACCCCAGCATTCTGGTCTGCCTGGAGATGGGGAGCTCTTTGATACTGATTGGATTGGTTGGTGGGTTGGTGGGTTTCCCTGAGCCTTTTGATTACACTTGCAGCAGCCACAGTGAATGCATAGTAAATCCTAGCTCTGATGGTTGAGATTTGGAAATAGGCCCCTTGGAATTGGGGGTGTCCCCATTTCAAACAGCTGCCAGCTAGCAAGGCGCTACTCCCACAGGTGTAAAATTGCACTCCCGTGACAACTTCTCCCCTTTATCCGACTGTGGATTTTTCTGTTCTGTCGGCAGGTAGGGAGCTCTTGCAGGCCTGGAGAAGTCAGTGCGTACATTTAAAGTAAAGCCCTGATTGCCCTGTCAGTCAGAGCGCTGAGGAACTGGGAACTTCTGAGATTGATGCTTGACAGAATAATTAGAAAAGTGTCACTTTCAGTAACCATTCGAGCACACTCTAAAGGAATGGGCCTAGGCTGGGTCTCTGCTGTCCAAATCGGAGGTTAAATGTTCAGGAAGACAAAACATAGTGTGTCATGGGAGAAAATTGCCTCAAATGCGCAAGAACGGATGACCCTCCAACTCCTAAACAGTGACACCCAATTGTTTGGGAATTTGCAGATGGGTTTTCCTGGCTGCCTGCCAACATTGATGGCTATTTTAATACCTACTTGAGATTATTTCACTATGTCAGGTGTTTGCCTTGGAGTGATGTGTGCAGACAGCTGGCGAGCCAGCTTTCTCCTTGACCTTTTCATAGGGATGACACTTTCTTTCTCCTCATTTCAAGATGGCCCCTGCTCCTCACCTAACCTCAGGGTCCCAGAGCCAGGGTCTTTTCTGAATAGTCCTCATCAGCTTGATCAGGTCAGTATTTTCCAGGCTGATAATATTTCAAGTGTAGTGGGACGCTGACATGAGTTCATGAAGAAATGACAGGAAAAAAGTGGCTTATAGGCAAATGAATTTCTTCAAGAAAAAAATTCACTTATGTGTTTTCTTTATAGGAAGATACAAGTTAGGAAATTAAGCATTTATAACAAAATATATGGAGATAAGAATTTGTCCTGGGCCTCTGGGTGGCTCAGTCAGTTAAGCATCTGCCTTCAGCTCGGGTCATGATCCCAGAGTCCTGGGATGGCATCCTGTGTCAGGTTCCCTGCTCGGCGGGGAGTCTGCTCCTCCCTCTGCCTCTGCTGCTCCCCCTGGTTGAATTCTTATGCTCTCTTGCTCTCTTTCTCTCTCTCTCTCTCTGGCAAATAAATAAAATCTTTAAAAAGAGAGAGAGAGAGAGAATTTCTCCTATTTTACATACTTTGTCTTACATAGTTTCCAAAAAAAAAATAATACATAAATTTTGGAAAATAATCATGTGTGCACATCTGTATACATTATAGATATTTTTAATACTTTCACATACCAGAGTTTCTTGGGACGCATCTGAGAAATGCTGACTTTGGCCATCATGATCCTGTCTTCCTCTAGTAAGCATAGCAACAATGGTGGCCGCAATGAGGAGTTAGCATTGATGGAGTGGTGTGTGTGTGAAGCAATTTACAAAATACTTTCTATGAGTTAAAATATCTCTGTTTTACGTAGGAGACTCTTAATCTCAGGAAACAAACTGAGGGTTGTTGGATGGGTAGTGTATGTGCTATGGTGAGTGCTGTGAATTGTGTAAGACTGATGATTCACAGACCTGTACCCCTGGGGCAAATAATACATTATATGTTAATTAAAAAAAAGAATCTCTGGGGGCACCTGGGTGGCTCAGTGGGTTAAAGCCTCTGCCTTCAGCTCAGGTCATGATCTCAGGATCCTGGGATCAAGCCCCACATCGGGCTCCCTGCTCAGCATGGAGCCTGCTTCCTCCTGTCTCTCTGCCTGCCTCTCTGCCTGCCTGTGATCTCTCTCTCTCTCTCTCTCTGTCAAATAAATAAATAAATAAAATCTTCATTTTATTCATTCTGCTGACCATCCTTCAGTGCACAGGACAGGCCCCCATAACAGGGGTTATTCGGCCCCAAAATGATAACAGTGCCAAGACTGAGAAAAGGTCTACTGGGAGTTTGTTTGTTTTTTTTTTTAATCTGACTTCTCCATGCCTGAGACATAATATATGATGAAAAACATATTGAAATGAATTAAAAAAAACCTTCCCCCTCAGAATACCATCTTTCGTTGTGCTGCTTCTGTTATAGTTATGTGGAAACCTAATTGAATTCCATGTTTTTACTGGACAGAATACCAGTCACTTCAATATATAAGCTCCATTTCAGATTTCAAGCATATTTATGGAGTTGGCAAATGGAAATGAGAAATGAGGCTGCTTCCAGTGTATTGTTAGTGTTCAAAAACCCTGAGTCTTGTTTGGTGTCAGACTTATATATAGCGTGGGTAATTTGTTAATGATTGCATTTAGTTGTCTTCATCTTGGTCCTTAGAAGAGAAACGTAAAAATGTATTTTTGTAAAAGCCCATTGAAACAGGGCAGTGTCTGTGTCATTGAATATTCAGGCATGTGTGTGTAAGGAACATCTTTCAGCAGGGAAGGTGAGACTCGCGTGTCCTGGGTCGGAGAATGCCCTGGGGACTTGGGCAGAATGAACTGGAATCCAGGTTCCTAGCTCAGAGACTTTAGGCAAGTTACCGAGCCTTCTCCTCCCACTGCCACCCATGAATCTGGATGAGGAAAAACCCCAGAGAATGCTCACCGAAATGTTCACATTGGTTGCATTTTCTCAGATTGGTGGTATATTGGGGATGATTTTTACTTTCTTCTTTTCTACATTATTTGCATTTTCCTTTCCTTTTTCAGACTCACTTAACCTACAGAGCCAGAATGAGAGGCTAGATTTCCTTACTCCTTCTCTGGGCCTCATAAGAGCCAGTGGGTTTAAAGAAAAAAAAAATCATTTTTATAAACAAAATCCTATACCATTGGTTCAAAATTAAAGTACATTATAATAAACTAAAGCACTCCAGTATTTCAAAAATGGGAGTATTAATGACCCCACCAGGGTTATTATTATTATTACCAATGTGATTAAGAGGGCTGACGTGGTATTACGCTTCTCTTTCCAATGAGTTAGACCCTTAAAAGAGTCACTTCCCATCTCTGAAGTCAGTGGCTTCTCTGGGAAATGGAGCTCATTAAACCCTCGCTAAGTTGATATAAAGATTGATTAAAATAAACTATTAGAGCATATCATAAAGAACCTGGTGTTCAATGCATGGCAGATACTGCTACTAATTTTCTAATATAGTATTATTATTGTGACTTTTGTTGTTAGTCTCAGGCAATTATTGTATGAACCAGATAATATCTTTTAAATGGAAGTTCTTCCGATTTAGGCTATTATGACCGCTGTCATTGTTTTTAGCTATACTTATTTTCTGTTCCTAGAATTGCTGCTCTTCTTCTCTTCGATCTCAGGTAGAAGTTGTAGGTGTTCAGAATAGTTTGATAGCTATCTGGGTGAATTCCTGGGACCTGATGATAATCGGTCTCCTACTCCTCCGCCATCTTGCCGCTCCTCCGTTTTTAGCTATACTTAAAACACGAAATTATAAGACCTCGGTTAGGGATGATTTATACATAAGATGTTAATTGATACATTCATTGATACTGGGGTATCCAGTGTAAAATCTGTGTTTCTTCTCCAGTAGCAGAATCTCAACAGAATTCCAGTTCTGTGATATTTCTCAACATCCCTTTCAGCTAGGTGGGGTCATGTGACTGCCTTCTGGCCAGGGAGGGGGTACCTCCAAGGAAGACGGGGACTTCTGGCTGGGCTGTTTTTAAAAACTTGAAGCAGCTGGGGAGGGTGCACGTTCCTCTTTCCGTGTTTTTCCCTGCTGCCTTTGTAATGGCAGGAGCCCCACCCCCTCTGGGACTAAGAGGTAACCTCAGTTTGTAGCCTTGCATGGTGGAGGAAAAAGGGCAAAGGGTCTGAGGCCCTGACTGATACTGACAGACAGTCCTGCCCTATGTCCTGCTGGTCTTCTTTTATACGAAAGAATAAACACTTGTATGTTCATGGCCCTCTATTTCTTAGCTCTTGACTAATCCAATCTTACCACTTAGGGCTTTGGCATACTTCTTCTCATTTACCATGGAATACTTTCAATATTTTTGTCGCTTTATGGTAAAATTGTCTTCTAGTGTAACAGATAAATAAGTTGACTCACATTTAAACTGGACCCTTGAGTGAATCTACAAACAAAAGCCTTCATAGTAAGTGCAAAGAAAAATATATGTTGTTCCTCGACAACATAGGCTTATTTTGAAGACAAAATTGGTTTAAAGAAAGGAGTGATTGGCATGTGAGGTAAGTCTGCTGCCTGCATTCCATCAGCATAGGACTCCCAGTCCAGTTGCTTACTCTGTGGTTGATGTTACTTTAGTGCCAGTAGAAGTGGGTGGTGTGTGCTCTGCTGTTCAATATAGGGATTTTCTAAAGGTGGCACCTATATTTCCTTAAAGCCATTGTGATGTTTTCCTTCCAACAGATGGTTGTACAGTGAATGTGGTGGGTTTTTCATATACATTGACCAAGGAGAGGCCATAGTGAATATGTTTTCAAAGAATGCTTAGTGCTTTTCCCCTCTACTTAAATGAACTCTATGGGTGCCTGGGTGGCTCAGTGGGTTAAAGCGTCTGCCTTCGGCTCAGCTCATGATCTCAGGGTCCTGGAATCGAGCCCCTCATCGGGCTCTCTGCTGAGCAGGGAGCCTGCTTCCTCCTCTCTCTCTGCCTGCCTCTCTGCTTCTTCTCTCTCTGCCTGCCTCTCTCTCTGTGTCAAATAAATAAAAAATCTTTAAAAAAATGAACTCTGTCAAGTAGACCATGTGAGCTTAAATACTAGAAACAGAGAAAAAGGTAAAAATGTGCTAATTCATATTAACACCCCTCCCCAACACACATACACAAAACTGCTGCTCTTTGAATGTTTCACTGGCCACCAAGATCAGGTGCAGGCTGTATTAAGAGTTTTGGGTTAATTGACCTTCCATGTGAATAAATTAGAATAGATTAGATTTGATTGAGTACACAACAATTTAAATAATAAAAAAAGCCTCTTTTTCTTTCTAGGCTATTTTGTGTTGGGTCTCAAAAGTGATTAACCATTTATTTTTCACATTCGAAGGCTTTCCTAAACACAAATTAGCAGACTAGGAAGGAGAAGGTAATATTTACATGTACAGTTTCTTTTTAAATTAAATGACTTAAAGGACTATATGACAGACTGAGTAGCTTAAAGACATTCTAGAAAGGTAGTGTGTTCCGAGTGTTTTAATGTGCAGTGACTCTTTCCTTCCAGCCCTTAGTGGGGATGTTCCCCTAATTTTGGTGCCTGGACAGTTGGGATGTGATGTTCTCAGGATGCTTTCTGCACTTCTGACCTTTGTTCAACTAAGGACACGTGCGCATGCGTACAGTGTGCCTCAATGAGGACCATCTATGTAAGCAACAAATACACAACTAGTACTTTAAGTGGAGCCATGAAGTTTCAGATTTGGAAAGGACCTTAGACACCCAGTCAGCTTGCTCCCTTTACAGGTGAGGAGACACACGACCAGTCAGTTTGGTCATAGTCTGTCCTCAGATCGGAAACTGCTGCTGGTGTTGCATAACACATAGACCTGTTTTTATACATGGAAGCCCTAGTCCCGTCTCTGCACTTACTGATGAAATGCTTTATTCACGTTAAACCTGAGAGTGGTAATTCCTAATTTGTAGCGTCGTTTTGATTGAAATGAAACAAATGTCTATAAACCACTGTTTTGGTTATTATTGCTGTATAACAAACCACCCAATACTTTATGGTTTAAAACAATAGCTATTTTTGGGCACCTGGGTGGCTCAGTTGGTTAAGCGATTACCCTCGGCTCAGTTCATAATCCCAGAGTCCCGGGATCGAGTCCCACCTCGGGCTTCCTGTCATTGGGTAACCTGCTTCTCCCTCTCCTCCCTGCTCCTGCCCTCTTTCTATCTCTGTGTCTCTCTCTCCAATTAAAACAAACAAACAAAAACAGAACCCACAGCTATTTTTATTTTCTCATAATTCAGCAGTTTGAGCTGCGGTCAGAAGACCCTTCTACTCTTCTTGGTGTTCACTCTGTGATTGCATTCACCTGGCAGGTTGATTGGTGGCTTGGTTTAGCTGTGATTGCTGGGGCCACTGGGCTGTTGCTCACACCACATTGTTTGAGGGCCTCCCCCTCTTCACGTGGTCTTTCCACACGGTCCCTTCTTACAGCCTTTCCAACACTCTCTTCTGTTATAGTAGTAGTTCTAAGAATTGCTTTCATTTTTTTGTTGTTAATGTTTTAAGTAGACATCGATGGATAATATTTCATAAAGAAATTATAAAAGATAAGATTTTATTTCCAACTATCTTAGTTTAAATTGAAGACATCACTGTCCACAACTTCTGGGATATCTGCTATTAAACTACAGCTGGAAACTTTTTTTTTTTAAGTAGGTCATAGAAGAAATGCGCTAGTTCAAAATTCTCCAGGAAATTCCCCAATCCTCTCATTCAGGCAGGCCTGGGTTAGAGCCAGAGATTGTACATTTCTAATCACTGTGACATTGAGAATTATAAAATTGAAATTGTTTAAGTTAGAAGGTTATTTCTGTATATTCTCCCCACTAAAAGTACTTTACAGTCCCCACTTATATCACTTTAGAACATTACATTTTTAGGAACAGCAAGTAATTAAAAATTTCTTCTTTTCTCCCATTGTGAGTCTTCACCTGTATTTAGGTGATTTTCAGGCTGCTGATCTAGAGAGCTACGTTTCGAGAAGCCAGGCTAGACTCTACAACTCAGAGGTCTCAACCAATAGCAACATCATCCAAAAATAGATGTCATTAGGAGGCACCATTCTATTAAGAGCAAGTTACTAGACGGTTTTGTGGAGGTTATTTGAGAAATGTTTAGATTTGATGAGCCTTCCCTGTCCATTGTTCATAGTGTTACTGTGTGACTGCTTAAACATTTTTCTTTTTGCAAAGGCTGTCTTTCTTATTCTAAAAGTTAGATATTCACAATTTAAAATTTTCAAACAATACATAAAGGTATAAGGAAGTAAGAAAAAATCACCTGTAGCCATTTATGTCAGCATTAATATTTGGGTATGTATCATCCCTGACTTTTCATTTTAATATATTCTCCCCAAACACTTTCTCCTCTCTGGCAAATATGTGCACTTGCTTTTAAATATTCACAACTGAAAGTCTTCAAGCAACTTTTAAGTTTAGCTGTTTTGCTTGAGAGAGAAAGATACCACAATCTATTTTTGCTAATATGTTTTAAATGTTGCATTATTTATAGTCTCTCCTTAGAAGCTTGAAATTAAATTTTCTTTCCTTACTGATTTTGATTCTTTCCTGTCTGGCTTACATTGATTTCACCTCCCTGTGCTTCTAATGAAGCCTGAAATTACCATACTCTTGTTTGAGTTGAGTATGTTTTTCCTGTGCCCTCACATACCACGGGCAGTAGAGCAACCCCGTTCCTATTATCAGCTACATCTCCCCCTACTATCCATATGCAATCCAGTGTTCCAGAAAAAAACCTTTGAATGAAGTTTTATGCTGGGACTGAGTAGACAAACACCTTGTTCAGTAACATTTGAGGAGCATAGATTTCCTCTATTGGGAACCTATTTTCCTGTGGTTTTTCTGTTATCCCTCCTTTAAGATCTTTCTGTATTATGATCGTTGCATATAATGGACCATGTATTTTTGACCCAGTGAATTGTTGGTTAATTAATAACAGGGCATGAGTTTTATGCTTAGATATTGGGAAGAAGTGACACTGTGGCCACATGGATACCAGAAGTCCTCCACATTTACCGTACTTTTGTACACATCTCACTGGCCAGAAAGCAGTCACGTGAATCCAAGTTGAAAAGGGGACTGAAAAACATCATAGAATTGACATCCTGTTGAGATTCTGCTGTTAAGGAAGAAACAGGGAATTACTACTTGGTATTCTAGTAGCTCTGCCATATCCCAGTGGAAGTCTTGGCAGTAAATCATCCCTGATTGAAGACTTATTACTTTCAGTAATAGAAGTATAGCTAAAACAAATAACAGTAGTAATAACCCCTTAAATTGAAGAGCACTGGACAAAACAGTGTTGAGTACCACATATATGCCCAGGGCAGAGGGAGAGACTCATCTGCCTAGGTGAGGTCCTAGAATGTTTGATGTTCCAGTGGGATGGGAACCCAAGGCAGTGGAATAAAAATGGACAAATCTACCCTTTCAGGTACCCATATTTGAAATCTTTAGTCCTCTTCTGCACTTTTTCTGCCACATTCCCTAACAAGATCTCTACCCCATCTGTGTTTTCTTTCACCCTGCACCTGGAACACATTCTAGTGTATTTTGATTACAGCGATTATCCTAACATCGAGAATTGTAACATTGAAATTGTTCAGGTTGGAAAATTAATTTCTTCACACTCTCCCCACCAAAGTATTTTACGTTTTTAATATACATCACCTTAGAGCATTCCATTTTTAGGAGCGGGAAGAAATGAAAAATGTTCGCTTTTCCTCCAATCTGATTCTGGAAAGTAAGCTCCCTTTTTAGTCAGTGGATTTAAACTTGGTTGATTAGGCAGACATGCAAGATGCTTATAATGATTTATGCACTAAATCTTAAGTGTATATCAAGAGCAAAATAGTGCCTGACTGGTGGAAGAATGGACCCAGTGACCTCTACTTACTCAAAGGATGAGCCGGAGATTTCTTTAGTGTCCTTTTTCTCTTAATCCACAAAACTCGGTTTCAAGTTATCTGCTGTATTTGCCAGGTACCATTCCAAGTGCTAAAGATATGTAAGTGAGTAAGATAATATCTCCTTACTTCACGAGCTCATAATTTGGTATGTTTCTTTTGCTATTTTTATTCAGTTCTAAGCCAAATTCTTATAAAATCTTGCAAATGAAAATAAAAATTTGCATCTGCTTAAGCCTAAGGTTTTTGTTTAAGTGATGTATATCGATTCTAAGGCTGTTGTCAGTCAGCCCTGTAAGATCTAATTTTTTTTTAATAAGTTGTGTAAGAACAATAGGCAGTAATAGACATGCTTACCATATTTGAACCTAAAAGTGTAACCATGACAACCTTGGGAGTTAGCCCAAGTGCATTTCAGCATCCTGGGTGTGTCCAGATCTATTTCTACCATTTGCAGTTAGAATTGTGTTTGAACTGGATACTACCATTTGTAACTGATGTACATGTAATCAGTGAACACACACATTTTTGAGAGGCACAGCCTTTTGATGAGGCTAGTGGTTGATATGAATCCTCTATCAAAGAATATCAGGAGTTTGCCACTACCTGAGGATAACAATGTTGAAAGGTTTTTCTTTTCCCCCTGCTTTCTAATTTTTAGCCAGGTGACCAGAAAGGGGGGGAAGAAAAAAAGCATTGTCACACTCGACATTTTCTTCACATCATTTCTTTGAGGAGAAAAATGCTCACATAACTCAAGCATTGTAACATTTGAAATCGGGTGTTGCAGTCCTTGCTGATAAGCTGAGAAGTAGCTAAAGAAACATAGTGAGGATGAAGGGCAATGAAGAAGAAATAAATGATGGATTTCTAGGTTGTCATAAGTTTAAGGAACTTAAAGGAAAGGGAATAAGAAGGGCTACTGTAGACCTTGATCTCTGCTTCCATTTGAAAAAGATCTCTGGGCGCCTGGGTGGCTCAGTGGGTTAAAGCCTCTGCCTTCGGCTCAGGTCATGATCTCAGGGTCCTGGGATCGAGGCCCACATCGGGCTTTCTGCTCGGCAGGGAGCCTGCTTCCTCTTCTCTCTCTGCCTGCCTCTACCTACTTGTGATCTCTCTCTCTCTCTCTCTGTCAAATAAATAAATAAAATCTTTTTTAAAAAAAGTGAAAAAGAATACCAAATACTTCCTTTAAAACACATAAGATTACACAGTCGTAAGCTGCTACCGATTTGGCTGGGAGACTCTTAAACATATCCATGAGATCTGGAAAATTAAAATGGTGTTCATGACTTATAAACAAAGCTACTAATTGAACTATAACTCAAAAATGCAGACCAGAATAGAATTTCAGCTACTGAATGACAATTAGATGAATTTATTAGATGTTATGTCTGATACACAGGAGTCTTAGAAGGGGTATAGTAATCTGTACTCGATAGACACTCAGTAACTATTTGAATGCAGGGCGGGAAGAGATGAAAAGAGGGGGGGGAATTTAGTAAACTTGGTAAGGGACTTGTGATAATTAATTTAGCTGACTAATTGAAGGTTACTTCTTTTCTACATGTAGGAAAGGGTTTCATGAACTAATAGAAGAAAAAGTATTTTTTATCTGTTAAGAGAACTAATTCTCGGCAACCCGTTAATCAACACAGAAGCACTTATTTACATAAAATCAATGCACTAATTACAGATCAGTCTCATCTTTGTGAAAGCAGGCTGAAAGGTTTAGAAAATATTCAGACAGTTATAATTCATGGTCATACTTGGAGTATGTTTGGAGTTTACAGCATTTAAAAATATTATGTCAAGAAATATAAAAAATAAAAATATTATGATAATTTGTGGTGTTTATCAGTGTATACTTTGTTCACTGCCCAAGTTCATAGGAAGGAATGGAGGTCTCCTACTAGGCAACATAAAGTAGGGGAGTGAACTATAGGGGTTCTTGAACTTGGTTGTATCAGAAGCACCTGTGAAAGTTTTTGGTTTTTATCGAGGAAGAGGGGCTCTAGAGATTCTTTTTATTGTTCTGGAGTAAGATGGAACAAAGTATCTTTCCAAAATTCTGAGATAATTCTAGTGAGTTGAGAATAACTGGGCTAGAAAAAAGAGTCAATTAATCTGGCTTCTAAACCAGACAAGTGACTTTTTCCCCCCATGACCTTGAACAACTCATTTAGTTATCCTTCTCTTTATCCCTCGGATTCCTCACCCTTTCAGTAACAGAGCTGGAGTATAACAGTAGTGTTAAGGATTTAGAAGTTTGTGAGCAGATTGTTAAACTGTCGGTAACCTGAAATTGTCCATGGGGATCTTATTTATACCATGGAAACTGACAAACACTGCAAGTGCGGGCTCACCACGACCACCCCTCCAGAGAGTCCATCCACCACCAGCACACCACAAACTACTCTATCTTTAAAGTCTTCTCAGACTTGAAGGCTCTATGAATCTATGATCTGTTATTTAAAAAGTAATCTTGTATCATAGACATTCTGAGAGATTTAACCATCATTTAAAGTAATTCCATGACATAATTGTTCCCAGAAATAAAAAGAATAAGGAAAGAATGCAATTTTATATCTATTAGAGTAGTCATTTTAATAGAGTATCTTTGTGTCAAGAACCTGCAGAATTCAAGGATGCCAGAAAGGGGATGCCCGCTAGGAAAACATAATAGGAAGGTGCTGATGCCTCGCTTAACGTTTTTGAAGGTACTCCCTTATAGATTATTTTTTTTAAGATTTTATTTATTTATTTGACAGAGAGATCACAAGTAGGCAGAGAGGCAGGCAGAGGGAGAGGGGGAAGCAGGCTCCCTGCTGAGCAGAGAGCCCAATGCGGGGCTTAATTCCAGGACCCTGAGATTGCAGGGCTCAATCCCAGGACCCTGAAATTATGACCTGAGCTGAAGGCAGAGGCTTAACCCACTGAGCCACCCAGGCGCCCCTATTTTGAACCTGCTGAATTTTTGTTTTATCATTCCTTTCTAAAACTAGATGTTAGAAATATTTTCATCTTGGCAGTTGAAAGACTTGCTTACCAAAAGATTTAGTATTTCACTCAGTTTATCAAATAGAAATTTTGACCTTGTAAGTATTGACTCATTTATTTAACTCACTTATTAAAATATTTGAGCACTTGTCACTGAGGAGGTGACATTTGAGTTGTGTTTCAACAAATGAGTAAGGCTTGGATAAAAGAGGTATAGGGAATGTATTAAAGCAGCAGAAACCACAGATTGCAAAGCATTCAATCATGAAAGGTGTTGGAAGAAGCATACATGTGCTCCATCAAGGCTGCTGGCACACTGAGACAGGGAGTAGAATGGTTCAGCGATAGAAAGTGAGAAATTTCTCTCTGCTACCATTTGCTTACCTATAAACTGAGAGTAAATTAAAGGCCTTCCGTATAGAGCTGTTTTGGGGAAATAGGAGATAAAGGAAATTCCTAGGACAGAGCCTAGCAGATAGTTAGCACTCAATAAAAACCAGCTGCTGGGGTTACCATGAGGCCAAATGAGTGTATTAGGGCCAGTCTGCCCTTGGCCTTGTACCATGCTGGTCAGCAGGCAAAGTCCGAAAAGTAATGGTGGACTGCAAATCATTTGTTCAGTTCAGTTGTGCACTTGTGTGGTGGGGACTAGTTAGAGATTGGGAGGAAGTCGAAGAAAGGGCTGGATAGAGTAACAAGCCTTCTGGGTTCCTGAAGGAGTTAGGGAACGACCATGTTATCTTTCAAAACAGGCTTTTCAAAATTTTGGTTGGGGCATGTGATGATTCTTGAGAAAATCTAGGTGGTAAAATAACAGTGTTAAAGCACCATGACTCCCGGATAGAGAGATGGGTAGAAGTCAGGTGATAAAGTAAGTGGACCAAATGCCATTTGGTGGTCTCTGCGCAATCGGGCTATGTGTGTTCTCTGTGCAACTTTTTTTACTTCTCTGAATGCTGGAAAATGTTCACAATACTATATTGGAACAAATGAGAAAGTTTATCCACTCTTTACTTCCCTTTCAATTATTGAACATTTCAAGAAAGTCTCCTGTGCTAACAGGGCTCAACACTTTGCTTGGGCTCAGAGCCAGTAGCAGGATGTCTCTAGCTAGAATTTAATAAAAATACTGTATTTTTTCCATTTCTTTTATTATTTTAATTCATAGTAATTCATACAACGTTTTTATTGTTGACAGTGATACCACTCCCTTTGCAAGTCACATATTTAGGTTTTAAAATATTCAACAAATAGTAGACAAATGGTGCACGGGTGTTGGGAAAAACAAAAAATTGTTGGGGTAGTATGCATGGAGTTGCTCTAGGAAAAGGTTAGTTACTGAAGAATTTTAAGTGCCCTAACTAATTTTCCAGAAATTCTGTTATTCCTCTTCTGCTCTCTGTATGACCACTGAATGAACACAGTTTTTGGCTTCCTGAGGCCTCACGAGGTGATGGTTGCCTCTCTGCAGGTTCAGATTTTCTTCAAAAGCCCATGAAAGTTAACTTCTAAGATAGAGCTTTTTGCTTGTCTAGTGCTTAAGATAGGGCACTCTTTACTTGCTCTTGGAAAACACTGACTTATTCCTTGGGGGAGAAAAGTATATGTATATATACATGTGTATGTATATGTTTATATTTACTTATGTATTTTTTTTTCCTAAAATAAGAAAGAGCCACATAAATAGAGTGATTCGCCAAACTAGGTCTAGGCGTGGAATAGATTTTAATCTGTTCGTCACAGTCACTTTTTCTTCATTGAATTTTCTTAATAGAATTTGGAAAATATTGTAAAGTACATCACTTCTACAAAGTAAATATACAATAATGTGTTTCTGTAAAAACAAAAAGCAGGAAATATTCACCATGTCAGGCAGTGTTTTTCTATTACTTCCATCTGTCTATTGGAGGATTTTATGTTCATCACTATCTCAATGGAATTTGAGGTTTTCTTCACCATTAGAATCAACAGGAACAAAGACAAGCAGTCAGAAAGACTGGAGCTTACCCACTGAAAGAGGAGACTCTTTTTCACACATATGCAGGACTGTGGGATTCTCGTGGGCTATTCCAGCAATTTACAAGTAGATTGTTTCCCAGAACCCATTATAGGCAGAATTTAGGTGTACATTTCCTCAGTCCACGCACTGATGGGTTTACCTGCACATCCATGTATGTGTGTGTGTCCCTCTTGATTGTTCTTTGAATGAATGGCCCATCCTCTGTGTGTTCTTCTGTGACTTACATTTTCACCTAATAGTAGATCTTAGAGGTATTTTTATGTTCACATATGTGAAATGACTTCATTCTTTTTCAAGACTGCATTTTTTATTTCATAAAGTGAATATCTGATGATTTATTACAAAGACCTATCTTGATGGATATTACGTTTTTCATGGTTTCTTTTTCCAGCGAATATCACTGACTTTATGTCTTTATGAAATTATGTATTTCTGATAAGTTGTTAGAAGTCAAAGTGCTAAAAGAATGTATGAAATTTTAACTTCAGCTCCTTTTTAAAACAAATTGTCTCAAGTTTTTATGAAGTTTATTCTGTATTGGAAAATATGTAGACTTGTGATATAGTTTATTAGTGGCCTAATACTCCAGTAGTGGGAGTTCAGGTTTCTTGTTCAATTATCTTACTTATATTTGCATTGTCTATACCTTGTGTTATAGTCTGTTTTCCTTCCCAGCCCACACACATTTCTTCACATTACCCTCCCTGCCCCTTCCTTCAAACCAGAGGTTTATTGATTTTTATAGCTAACTCTATCTGTCCTAGTGCCTGCCATGTGATAATTGCTTAGTGAATATTGGAAAGATTGTGGGAAAAATCCCCAGTCATATACAGTTATAAAATCATACTATTTTTTAAAGATTTATTTGTTTGAGAGAAAAAGAGAGTGCCAGCAGGTGCTAGTGTGAGCAGGGGAGGGGCAGAGAGAGGGGAACAGAGAATCCTCAAGCAGACTCCCCACTGAGCACAGAGCCAGATACGGGGCTCAATCCCAAAATCCTGAGACCATGACCAGAGCAGAAATCAAGAGTCAGACACTTCACTGACTGAGCCATGCAGGCAACCCAAAATCATATTAATTTTTATATTCAAACAGTTGTTTTTCTGGAATGACTTGACAACATTTCTCCTCATTGCTGGTGTTCAACTTTCTGGTGAATATTGTATTTAATGGCAGTATCTTACGGTACTTCTAGTATTACTGTACTTGGAAAATGAAGTAGAAATCCTTAGAAGGGAGTAAGTGAAACAATTTTTTTAAAAATTAATTCAGTTTTATAGATTTTGAATTTTAGCATGCTGTCCAGTTGAGAGTGATTCTTGTTAACATATGCATCTTGAGAATGCACATTAAATAAAACTAGTGAACCAAAGTACAATGTATTTTCAATAGCTAATTGCTAGTGATGATTTTTAAAATTTGTTTGAAGAACTGACATTAATCTTTAGATTTTAATCAAACATAGGTGATTATTTAAACTTTTGCATCTTATTAAAAAACCACTATTGGAAATCTGTAATTAATAGATATTCTGAGTTTTAAAACTTGCAACTTGAAGGGGCACTTGGATGGCTTAGTCATTTAAACCTCGGCCTTTGGCTCAACTTGGATCATGATCCCAGGGTCTTGGGATCAAGCCCCTCATCAGGCTCCCTGCTCAGCAGGGAGTCTGCTTCTCCCTCTCCTGCTGCCCCTTCCCCCAGCTCATGTGCTGACCTGCACAGGCACTCTCTCTCTCTCTCAAATAAATAAAAAATTAAAAAAAAAAAACCTTACAATTGAAAATACTTAAAATGAACAGTGATTTTCGTAGCTACATAATTTTTTTTTTAAAGTGAAATGTTCTTTTCATGACCAACATGCTTTCAATATCTGGCATTGTTTTGCCTAAAAAGACTTGCACATATGTATATACCAGATAGATCTAATTATTATTTATGTATGTGACTCTTCTATTGAGAAGGGGATACACATTTTGGATTTGTATTTTTATTTAGTCTGTATTAGGACTGGGAAATGATTAATTGCAGGGCAATATTTCTTGTCAAGTTGTGAATAAATATGTTTAGCATTAGTATAGCTGTTTACAAACAAGAAAACCCATACTGCTTGCCAAGCACTTGATTAAAAAATGTATTCAATTCATCACACAGCCTCCCTAGGAAAGATCTTTACATTTGTATGGGTTGGCATTTAGTAATTAAATCTCTTTAAACATTTTAATTAGGCTGAAGGCCACCCAAAGCCTTTGCTCTCATCTTGAAAACGCTTTGAGCCATGATAGGCATAAAGCTGTCCGGCAGCCATTGCCATTTTCACAAGTCTTAAATCCAGAGCGTTGCTTCTCAAGCTCCTGGATGCCTCAAACTCACCTGAAAAAGCCCGTTTAGAACTCAGATTCTTGAGCTCACCTTCTGGAGATTCCAAGTCAACAGCCTGCTCTGGAGCCTTTGGAAGGAGCTCCAAACCTGTACTCAGGCTGCTGGTCCAAGGATCATGCTTTGGGAACCACTGGACTAGGATATTCTGTTGTGATTTGAAAGAACACAACCTGGTTGATCTTCTCTAATATTTTTTTTTAACCAAATCTTTAAAGACTCTTCCATTTGGCAAGTATTTCAGATATTTCAGACCAAGATACAATTAAGTAATACAATGGCAAAAAGGATTTTTGTAGGAGTGCCTGGGTGGCTCAGTGCGGTAAAGCCTCTGCCTTCGGCTCAGGTCATGATCTCAGGGTCCTGGGATCGAGCCCTGCATCGGGCTCTCTGCTCAGCGGGGAGCTTCCTCCTCTCTCTGCCTGCCTCTCTGCCTACTTGTAATCTCTCGATCAAATAAATAAATAAAGTCTTTAAAAAAAAAAGGATTTTTGTAGAAGCTTTGAAAGTGGGAACAGAGGCAAACCAGAATGGACTGCCCCTCTCTTTCTTTTCTTTTCGTTCAGAGCAAAGGAAACCTTCCAGAAGTTATTCTTAGTTCCTTTCACACCCTGTCCACCTTACCTCACAGCAAGTGTATCAAAGTGGTTGAGAGCTTGCACCCTGTTCAGCTGCATCTCCTTGGGCAAATCCCTTTATATGTTGTTACCTCTTATTCCTTTGTGACAAAATACAAATTTAGCAGCTTAAAATAATACTTACTATGACTTAAATTTTCCACGGGCTAGAAGTGGGAGCAAATTTGGCTAGGTAGTTCAGACTTATAGTCTCTTACGAGGTTGCAGGTTCTGAAGAATTTGGGACTTACGCTTTCAAGCTCATCATGGGGATATTTGTAGGAGGCTTTAAGTCCTTGCCTTGTGGGCCTCTCCATAGGGCTGCTTGTGACAGGGCAAGAGAGCACAAACAGGATAGAGACCACAGACTTTTTTTTTTTTTTTAAGATTTTATTCATTTATTTGCCAGAGAGAGAGAGAGGGCAAGCCCAAGCAGGGGGAGTGGCAGGCAGAGGGAGAAGCAGGCAGAGGGAAAAATAGAATCCGAGCAAGGAGCCTGACTTGGGACTAGATCCAAGGACCCTGGGATCACAACCTGAGTCAAAAGCAGACTCTTTTTTTTTTTTTAATTTTATTTATTTATTTATTTGACAGAGAGAGAGATTACAAGTAGGCAGAGAGGTAGGCAGAGAGAGGAGGAAGCAGGCTCCCCACCAAGCAAGGAGCCCGATGCGGGCCTCGATCCAGGACCCTGGGATCAGGACCTGAGCTGAAGTCAGAGGCTTTAACCCACTGAGCCACCCAGGCACCCCAAAAGCAGACTCTTAATTGACTAAGCCATCCAGGAGCCCAAGGCCACAGTCTTTCTATAACCTAATATCAGAGGGACATTTATGTTCACTAGAAATGAGTTACAAAGTCCAGCCCACACTTAAGAAAGTTTCATCTCCTCAAGGGAATATCAGAGAAGTTTGGGACATATCTTTAAAACCATCATACTATACTAGCATCATTTCCTCATCCATAAAATGGAAAAGTGAGATTTGATGGGAGCTCAATAATGGTAGCAATTAAGTTATGATGATCATCATAATTGAATTTCATCATCATCATTCCTTAAGAACTTTGTAGCCAACCAAAGTGTCTAATGTGTGAAATTCTCCTTACCCAAATCTGTATTTTATAAACAGTCACTTTTTATAAAAGCCCCCTCCTTTTCTTGAATGAAGGTACTATACCTGATATAAAACCAGACTTCATGCAATCGAAGAAGTTATAGACTGATATCATTATGATTATGGATAAGAACATCTATAATAATATATTCTTGAATAGGATTGTTTTGATTTCAGTAACAGTTAAAAGAATAAATTGCATTACCAGGTGGTGTGTATCCCTCTAACATAGGAGGATGGTGACTCCATACCATTTGGCCCTGTAACCTATCTCTGCAATTTTGTCTTAAGAAAATAATGCCCTTGGGGCACCTGGGTGACTCAGTTGGTTAAGCTTCTGCCTTCGGCTCTGCTCCGGTCATGATCCCGGGGTCCTGGGATCAAGCCCCTGCATCAGGCTCCTTGCTTAGCAGAAAGTCTCCTTCTTCTCCTTTTGCACGCCCCCCCGCCCCCAGGCTTGTGCTCATTCTCTCTCATTCTCTCTTTCAAATAAATCTTAAAAAGTAAATAAATGAAAACATTTTAAAAATGCCCAAATTTTTGATGCAAAAAGATGATGGGGTACCTGGGCGGCTCAGTCAGTTGACCATCCAACTTTTGGTTTCGGCGCAGGTTGTGATCTCATGGGTCATGAGATCTAGCCACATGTCTGGCTCCGTGCTCAGCAGGGAGTCTGCTTGAAGATTCTCTCCCTCTTCTCCCTCTGCCCCTCCCCCTACTCATATGTGCTCACATGCTCTCTCTCTCTAAAATTAATTAATTAAATAAATTTTAAAAAAGATGTTTAGCACAGGATAGTGTTGCTTTTGATGGCCTCTAAGATGGCCTCTAATCATTGATCCTATCTTCTGATATTCATGCTTTTGTGTACTTCCCTCCCACTGCAGGTGGGCTGAACATGGTGACTCACTTCTACCAAAGAGAAATGAAAGATTAAGTTATGAAAACCTGTGGCTTCTGTCTTGGTGACTGCTTTTCTCTCTCTCTCTTTTTTTTAACACACTGTAGCTATGATTTTAACTACACCTAACATCAGTCTTCTTTACACCCCAGAAATATACCAAAAGGGAATATTCAGAGTAATGACACTCTTTGTCTTTTAGTGTTCGGAGTACATGTGATTTGGTCTGTTTTTCTTTGTTTTTCTATTTCCTGTCAATATCATGTTTTTTTTTTTTTACAATGGCGAAACATGTAGAAAGAGTAAGAGAAACAAAAAAAAGGAAAAGCACAAAGTACACATAGATGTTTAAACTCATGTAGCATTTGGGAAGTGTTTGATTATTTAGGGAGAAACACTTGTGAATTTGTGTGTGTGTGTAATTAAATACTTCCAAGGAAAATATATAATTTAATTTAAGATTATGTAATATTTAGAATTTGTGTAGTGATCATAGATCATTATAACAAAACAAAAGCTGGTAAGCTTTTAACTTGGTACTTGCAGAGGCAAAGTACCTTGTAAATCTGTAGTAATGTTATTGATGACAATTTAGTAACAATTTAGTATGAGTCCTATAACTTAGGCAACAGACTTTATTAGCATATATCTACTAGTTCATTTTCCCCAGATCTGAACTTCAACCACTGAAGACTTTTGAGTTGGTCTTATTTGATGATAGGATTTTTGTAAATGGCAGTCAGTGGTGTTTTGCTGTCTTGTCTTCTCACTGTTTACCCTATCTCTTCCGTTCATTTCTGTAGTATGTTGATGCCTTTCATGATGGTCAATACCATCTCTTGGGAGGGCTCTCCTTTGGACTCTGCTCCTAGTCACTGCAGTATGGGTGTCTGGCAAGCCGTGACATTAAATTGCTTCAGGTTGGTTATACCCAGACACCTTTTCTCCTGTAAGAACTAAAACAAAGCAAGATTTTGAGTTTTGTTTTGTTTTTTATTCGGTATTAAGAGTGGTATTGTATTTGGAAAGTAGGGTTGTTTTTTTTTCCATTTTTGAGGCTTTTGTTCTTGAAATTGAGTACACAATTGAGCCATTGTTCTTAAAATGAAGCACTTTGCTAAGATATGCATTCACTACATGCATTTCTGTGATGCTTGCAACTAACCTTCACTCTTTGCATTTTATTTCTGAATTGGTTAGACCAAATGGAATAGTCTTCAGAGTACCAAATTTATCAGAATTCCAAGTTTTCAAAAATATATCTATACTAGAATATATGCATCTTTCTGACAGGAAATATAATTTCAGAGGCCAGTTTTGGGGGATACTATTTTTCATACACTCATATTTCAGACAATATTAGTAGAGCTTTGGTTCTAAAATTCAAGAGGAAAAGAACATTAAACTATATTAAATGGTCAGTGTAAATTCCATTTGGCTGTGTGCATATTTGTTTCTAAGTGAGGTTATTTAATTGAAAAGAGCATATAATGTTCTCTTGTCTGTACTTAGTTTTAAAAAAAACTGATCGGTTGGTTTTAGAATCCATTTTCCTTTAAAAAAAAATCACATCGTAAAAGAATGTTTCCTTTATTTTGACTGGCCTTTCTATTCCTATAGCCTTAGAGGCCATATGTGTGGATGTTATAATGGGCTAAAATACTGTGTATTCTTTTTAATCTATATGATGATGCATACACATTTTCCCTACTGAGTTTTAAGAGCTGCTTCAATTTGAGCTGTGTAGTAATTTTGCATTTTCATTTTCTCTGATTTAACTGATGTCTATAAATAAAAGCTGAAACTTACTTTAATAATAAAAAACCCATTATCACTATGTGGTGGAGATAACGTATTATCATTACTACCATTAACAACTGCTGGTGTTAATAATACATATTTTCTGCTTCATCCCAGTGCAACCTGCATTTAAAGCAAAGGACTGAAGCATATCAAATATATATATATATGGTCTTTTAAGCTTATTCTTTCAGTGTTTTGCTCAAAAGGAAAATAATTGTTAAAAGATCCTGAAAGCACATTGTTTGGGTTGGAAGTTAGTATTACAAGGTAGCAAACTGTGCTCATTCAAGTACACTTGTGATTTGCTAAGAATTCTAGAGAAACTGCTCCTCCAGCCCGCATCTGCTGTAGGTACACCACCCAGTGGAGGAGAGAGGTTACTGTAGCTCCCCACTCAAGCATATTTATAGATATGCAAGTAAGTGACAGAAAAACCATTATAGGGTTGACCTTGAATCTTTTGTACTTCATTTGGAAACACAAGTGAGTCGATCATAGGTTTATGTATTTAACTATTATCAGTTAATTATGATGGACCCACAACAGATGGAACACAGGAAGAATGCATATTTGAGAAAAGTATAACATATGACCTTGGACTTGACCCTGCCCTTCCTGGATATAGCTCTCTGGCCCATTTATTTGAATGGAAAGAGGCAAAAAAGGAAACCTGTGCATCTTCTCTTGACACATGGCATGTAAGTGTCCATATATGTTAAAATTAAGCAAAGAAGGAAATACACTTTTAAAATCAAGTATTTGCTTTGTATTCACATTTTACCAATATCACCTGTCTCCCCAACCAGTATAAAATTTCACTGCTGGNCCTGGGATCGAGGCCCGCATCGGGCTCTCTGCTCAGCAGGGAGCCTGCTTCCTCCTCTCCCTGCCTCTCTGCCTACTTGTAATCTCTCTCTCTGTGTCAAATAAATAAATAAAAATCTTTAAAAAAAAAAAAAAATAAATAAAANAAGCAAAGAAGGAAATACACTTTTAAAATCAAGTATTTGCTTTGTATTCACATTTTACCAATATCACCTGTCTCCCCAACCAGTATAAAATTTCACTGCTGGCTTTCTCCTCCCCACTCAAGTGTTCAAAAATAATTTGGATATCTCCTTGTTTAGTACCCTGTACTCAGTTTTGAATTTACCTTAGTTTCATGATTCTGTACTTCAGCAGTTATGATCATCATCATTTGTGTGTGTGTGTGTGTGTGTATTTTGTTGCCTTTCAAAGAGATTTTTAACTAATTATTTCACATGATTAATTTGCATATGTAACAGTTACTTGAACCTTAATGATTTGAGGATGTAAAATCCGCACTCATGAGACCCATGTCTTCCCATGTACTTTGTCAACTTCTAGATCTGTAGTGTCATTTGTTCTTATTGCTTAATTAGGCAGGCTTCCCAAAGGTGTAGAAAGCTTTCTTCTTCTTCCTTTTTTAAAATATTTATCTATTTATTTTAGATAGAGACCCAGAGAGCACGTGCACACAGAGAGGGAGAGGGAGAGTCTCAAGCAGGCTCCTTGCTGAGCGGGAAGCCCAGTGCGGGGCTCAGTCCCAGGACCCAGGGATCATGACCTGAGCCAAAAACCAAGAGTTAGATGCTTAACTGAGTGAGCCACCCAGGCACCCCTAGAAAACTTTCTTCATGACAATTTTCTTTTATGAACAAAAGTCAAACTAATTATGAAACCAGCAAGTAGAGAGTTAAAAATGTGTGTGTTATAGATATTTTTATAGAGTTAGATGTAACTGAGCATCTCACTGCAAATTAGTTCCCTTTTCAGTCCTGCACTTCACAATTCCTGGCTAATATGACCCTAGTTTAGTCTTTAGACTTTAAATTTAATTTATCCAATCTCTGCAATTATTATTAATTCCCTGAAGAACTGTCTGTCCCTCTGGGTGTTCAAGCAGTTTGCTTAATCAGCTTACATGTTAAGTTCACTTCACCTCACCCCTTAATTTCTACCTCACTTCTCAGCTCTTCAGGAAGAAATAGCCTTTTTTCCCCATACCGTGGCTAAACACAGAAAGGTCACTTGGTAACTTCATCTTAGGTCATTGTCTCCTCTCTTCTACTCTTGGGAAATATTTTTGCCCTTGGCACCTGTCCCCTACCTCCTCAGCCTTTCATTGTTGAACCCCACACCTCCCATCTGGAATTTCTTTTAACTGAATAAAATTTGTCATTTTGGCCCAATGTCCTCTACAGATTAGGTCATAACTGGTCAGTGGAATAAAAGAATAAACTTCAAGTAACATTTCAGCTAAATATTTTTATGAGCTCATCAAGCAAGGGTTTAGGAAAGCTGTGTGAAGTGTTTTTTCTTGGAGGTCAACTTCAGGATTTTTAATATGGTTATAAAGCAATGTTTTGTGAAGTGGTTGTCTTTTATAGAAATGCTGTTTTGAACTTTTACTTGAGGAAATGGCTAGAAGCAATTTCCCCCCAGAAGTACAGTGAATTGGACAGACAGTACACAGACTGTGCTCTTCCTCAGAGTAGACCTGCCCAGCATGACAAGGGACCGCCTCAATTTTATTTCTTACCCATTTGAAGATATAGGGAGCAAACTCTGGAGACATTAGACATCCCTAGTAATTTAATTCAACTCAATAAATGTGTATCAAGCTACCATTCCTTTTCAAACTCTGACTTTGATGTTATGGGAAGGGGCTTCATGGTGGAAGGTTTGCAGAAATAACCAAGGTTCCATTTCTGCCCTCAGACTGATTTGGAATAGATAAATAATTTTTGTAGCTGAACATTCACAGCTGACCACCAAGTTTCCTTCACAGCTGTTTGCCCATAGTTTTACCACTGTGTATAAGTTTGTCTCTAAAGGTAGACTTTGGTGATCATAAAATGAGCATTATCCCCTGTAGTGCTGATGTAAGCACTTGGGACTTGGCATTTATTAAGATTATTTGTTGTCCATAAGGAATTCTCAGCCTCCTGTATCATGAAGACGGTTACTTGCTGCTTATTTATTGAAACAAGTTTAATAAATCAACGGAACAATGACTAGCAACCCAGTACTTCCAGATCTAAAAGTAAAGATGCTGTTGTCATCTGCAAAGGGTATAGTTGAATAGGTAGTTAGCCCCCCAGGTGGTCTCCCATTGTTCAGTCTGGTCCCTGCTAGAGCACTTTATGACAGCTGAAAAATGCTTTGGGACAAAGGGAGTCTGAGCTGACCATCCATCATCCCTTCCTGCTATTCTTAAGGTCAGTTGCCCTCAACGTACCACCCAGGGAGAGCAGACTTGGTCTCCAGTGCCCACCCAAGCCACCAGTTGCTGACCCCTAAGTGATTATTACTTGTTTATGTTTAATTTCAGTTTGAAGGTCTAAGTGACTGCATTAGTGTCAGGGCTATAATTTTCCCAAAGAAATAGTTCTGTCCAATTGCTTCCTGGGTAACAGTGCCCTTCTGAAACCAAGCATTTGTGTCCATGAACAATAAAGAAAGTCTAGGTCTTGAGTTGGTGACCTCGTTTCTATTGTTAACTCTCCAGTCAAGGGCCTCTCCTCCTTGAAGTTATTTTAAAACCCTATCTCACAGCAATAGATTCAGTTTCACATGTGAATTCGTGGGCTACTGTTCTAAAGGAAAATAATTTTTGCCAGAGAGAGAAGAGCACTAAAAACGTAAAACACATATCTGTGACTTAGTTGACTATATCCATTACTAGTCATCAAAGTATTATTTAGAGAAAAGTAATCCCATCTTCTCTAATAAAAGACAAAAGTTTATTGTTCAGTCTTACTATAATAAGGCCAATAAGCAGAAAGAGATCCTATTGTAAATTACATTCCTAATGTCATTCTATTATTTTTGATTATTTAAAGCAGGAAAATGATCCTTGGTCAAGTAGACATCTTTTGCTACAGATTTTATTTTTATTTATTTATGTATTTTTTTATAAATCCCCCCCACTTGTTACCCAGTTCAAATATTACCTTCTTTCACCAGCCCATTCTAAACAAATAACCGTCCCCCATGAACAGTTTTAGTGCCCTGCCCTTTGTCTTAATAGCACAGTTTTTGTATTTATGTATGTACTCTTTCAATGTCTGATCCCTACTGCTAGAATATAAGCTCCAAGAAGACAAGGATCCTGGTGTATAAACCAGCACCGGTCATTTAGTATATATTCAGTTTCTTTTGTTCTAATGAGTGATTGCAGCAACCCAAGAGGTCTGGGTTTTGACTTACTATAGAGAGGAGATTTTATTTTATTTATTTACATATATATTTTTACCCTTTGACTCACTTCACACATTTCTCCACCCCCCACCCAATTAACTCAAATGGATTAAAGACTTGAACATAGGACATGAAATCATAAACTTACCAGAAGAAAACATATGTGGTAAGCTTCTTAATTTAGGTCTTGGTGATGATTTTTTTAATCTGACACCGAAAACAAAAATAAATAAGTGGGGCTACATCAAAATAAAAAGTTTCTGTACAACAAAAGAAACCATCAAAACAAAAAAAAAGAAAGAAAGGAAAGGAAAGAAAGAAAGGAAAGGAAAGAAAAGAAAAGGCAACTTACTGAATGGGAGAAAATGTTTCAAATCATATATCTGATAAGGGGTTAATATTAAGAATATATAAAGTATTCCCACAACTCAATAGCAAAAACACCCCATGAATATAATCAGAAAGTTAGCAGAGGACCAAAACAGACATTTTTCCAAAGAAAATATACAGATGGCCAACAGGTACATGAAAAGATGCTCAACATTACTAATCATAAGGGAAATGCAGATGAAACCCATCATGAGATATCGCCTCACCCCTCTTAGAATAGCTGTTATAAAAAAGACAAGAAATAACAACTGCTGGCAAGGATGTGGAGAAAAGGGAACCCTTGTGCACTGTTGGTGGCAATGTAAATTGATGGAGCCACCAGGAAAAACAATACGAAGATTCCCCCCAAAATTAAAAAGAGAACTACCATAATATCCATAATTCCACTTCTAGATATTTATCTGAAGAGAACAAAAACAACGATTCAAAAAAATACATGCACTCTTGTGTTCTTTAAAGCGTTTTTACAGTAGCCAAAATAGGGAAACAATCTAAGTGTCCATTGTTAGTAATGGAATATTACTCAGCCACAAAAATGAATGAAATCTTGCCATTCATGACAGCGTGGATGGACCTTGAGAGCATTATGCTCTCAGAGAAAGACAAATATCATATGACCTTGCTTAAATATAGGATCTAAAAACAAACAAACCAACCCCAAATTCTAAGCTCATAGATACAGAAAAGAGACAGGTAATTACCAGAGGTTGAAGCTGTGTGGGTGGGAGTGGGTAAAATTGGGTGAGGGTGGTCACAAGGTACAGATTTCTAGTTATAACATACAGCATGATGAAATATAACATTCAGCATGATAAGTATAGTAATAATACTGTATTGCATATTCAAAAGTTGCTAAGAGAGTAGATCTTAAAAGTTCTCATCACAAGAAAAAAATTGGCAGACTGGGGGACTATGTATGGTGACAATGTTAACTTGACTTATTTTGGTGATTATTTTGTAATATATAAAAATACTGAGTCATTATATGTAAACCTGAAACTAATATAATGTTATATGTCAATCATACTTTAATAAAATAAGTTCTAATTATAAAGCATTTACTATGACAGTGTTTCTCAATAATGTCAGATTTAATAACCCTTTTTATTACAAATAATCTCTAATGCTCCCTTTAATAGCCTATTTTGTTTATCTATTACAGTGGAATAAAGCATCCCAAACAGCAGTCAACCAATCAATCAATCAATAAAATTAACAGTAAGGAATGTCTTATTATTAAGGAGTCAAGGATTTATAAATGAGATGTTTTGATGCTAGAGAAAAGTTTGTTTCCTTAAGTATGTTCTTTGTAATCTTATTTCAGTATTTTTTTACTCAGCAAATTCTTTTTCTTTGGTAATGCAAAAATAAGTTTCAGATAAGCCCACCTCTACGTTCTGAACAAATGGTGTTTGACATGACTTTTAGCTGTTTGTGCACAGAGACTTTATTAGCATTGTGAATAATAATCAGAGCAGTCTTTGAGCCAAGTCCTTTCTTGTGTGTGTATTTGTTGTCAACATTTTTTAAAGATTTTCTTTTCTTTATTTTAGAGAGAGAGTGTGTGAACTGGCAGGGGGTGGGGAGCAGAGGGAGAGGAAGAGGGGAGGCCAACTCCCCACCGATCTACTGATTGAGGAGGCCGGTTGATTGGCTCTTCTCAGGACCCAGAGATCATGACCTACGTGGAAACCAAGAGACAAGAGTTGGACACTTAACAGATTGAGCCACACAGGTGCCCCACTCAACTTTTTTTTTAATTATATAAGCCAACCTTAATGATCATAGGTGCTAGCATGGTACTGGGTTTTATAAGTAATGAAATAACAATGATGATGGGGTTTTGTTGTTTGTTTCCTTGCTTGTTTTGTTTATTCGTTTTTTAGCTCGGGGAAAATGTACTCTTCAATACTAATTTGGCAGTCCTCCATTCTTGTCCAACGCCCTGCAGTCGACCTCCTCAACTTTCTCTACTACCCTGTAGTACAGAATCTTTCATGTAGCAGCTATGTGTTGCTTGTTTTAAGTGAATCAGTTAGTAAACGTGTTGTGTTCTAGATTGCAGGAAGGAGGGATCTTCCCAAACTAGAATTCCTCTCTGACTACACATCGGACTCCTTTTGAGCTTATGGTAACTTTTTGCAGGTTTCAATTTGAGACTGAATTTATTTTGTGTTAGACTGTACAAAACCGTAGTAGCCTTAATGTTAAGCAGGACCCTCCTGTTCGGTGAGGATTGACTTCATTTTCAAGGCTCCTGATAGTAATTCTAGGGTAATTAATACACTTAAGAAGTAAGGGTGGATGAATCCAGCGATAGACCCTGTATCTTCTTCTGGGTTCCCAGAATGTTGGTCCATACAAGAAGGCAATACCAAATAAGAGCAGGAAACTCTTTACCCGGTAATCAGAAAGACAAGTGAAATTCATGAGTCAGTTAGGAAGCCACAGATCATAGTAATCTTATATGGCATTGGATTTAAAACTAGCAGAGCACTTAATCAGATGTGAAGTCATTACGTGACTCAAAGTGAGGAGGAAAGAGAGGTGATTGGGTGGGCACAATGAGCATACTCTTGGAGACAGGGTGGAAGAGAAAGAATAAGGCATTTTAGATGGAACGATCAAGCAGGAGAGGGTAAAGAGATTGTTCAAAGTGGAAAAAATGAGAGCGAGAGGTGAGATCATCTAGATAAGAAGAGGCCAAGAAGGACAGCTGCTGTCACCTTCTTATCTGCTGTTGTACTGAAGTGATGTTTATTTGGAATTTTTGTATCAAGCAACAAGAGCAGCGGCAGAGCTGAGGTGGTGGTGGTGATGTTAGCAATGCCCAGCAGTTACTGAGCTTTTATTATATGAAATCCTCTTGTATTTTTGGTGGGGTTTCTAACCTACAGGCATCATTGTTATCATCTCCTTCACAACGAAGGGAAGGAGGCTCAGAAGAAGCTGGTAATTTACTCAAGACCAGAGGTAGTATGTTACACAGACAGAATTTGAACCCTGGGCAATTTTACACCACAGCCCGCATTCTTGAATACTTCCCTGTTGTTTCCCTCTGGCCAATAAACATCTGAGAGTGGCAGTTCAGAGGCACCATCCTACGTGTTTAGTATGGACATTGATGACTGGAGCCCATCCAAAGAAGGATAATTGGGATGATAAAAAATCCTTGAATCCCTGTGAAGAGAAAAGAGACAAGAAGATAATCAAATTTGTGAGAAAAAGTGATAAATGCAGCCTTTTATCCTGCTTTGTTTGCTTCTTCTTTGGTCCCAGTGGGCTAAGTTCCCTCACCATTATATATTATAAAGACTGGGGAATTATGTATAAATGTTTTAGCAGATTACACAATTATCCTAAATGGGTGGGACTGTGTTTACCAGTGACAAAAGAGTTGCTAAGAGATGTCATTCAGTGGTCTTTTTTTGAATGAGATAACATTTGCTTTTATATTCCTCTCAAGCAATTCTTGAAGATTGAGTACAGAAGAAACAAAATTATGGTATCAGTCCATTTCTGTAGTTGATTGTGAGCCAAACACATGAGATCCTTTAGAGCCTTCAAGACGTGGGAAAAGAGGAGGAGGGGCTGGTATACAGTAATTATTTGTTTTAGTCCTGCTATTGGTCAAGACCTAAATGATAGAAGTGCAGCATTTCATTTGTTCTAGAATGTCAACGATTACAAGACATACCACTGTTTTAATAGCATTGTTTCAGGGACAAAACACCTTCAGTACAGGAGGATATCCATTCCAAGATGGATTCCAATGTCAGAAATGTTAAAATATCTAAAGGATTCTGTCTTAGAATGGAGGGAATAAGAAGGAAATTCCACCTCAGTCTTCACAAAATCTTGTGGTGTATGAGGGACATTTTGGCAAAGGCAATTTATTTTGTGGGTATTTGGACTTTAAGAGGTGGAGAGATGTGGGAGACAATCAAAGGGCAGGCATAGAAAGGGCCAAGAAGAAGTTAGTGGATGTGAGGAAGAGGGAATTCTAGTGTGTGGATTTTTCCACACTAGGGTATTCAGCCTCACCTTTAAAGGAACCTGTATGAAATCCTTTCTCAGGGTACACCTGTTAACCATCCTCAAATAAGACCCAGTCAGCCTTGGCAGCCCAGTCCAACAAAACCTACCATCTTCAGCCTAATCAGTCTTCACAGACAGTGGACACATCACCCTGTCTCCCATTCTCAGTTCTAGAGGCTTCAGCCTGATTTCATGGGTGTCCTCATGAACTTCTGACTTTCAGCCATCCCTCTCAGTATAGATAAAGAAGCTTATTCAGTATAAACACTGCAGATGCTTTATGTGTTATCTACCCTCCTTTTAATAAGATGCACAGACAAAACGTACAGTCATCCTGTAGATCTCATTCTAAGTAAGTGAGGCAGTAGCTGTTTAATGGAATTTTTAACCTTTATAAAGAGATATTCTTAGTGGAGCTATACCTTTGAAATCTTTTTCTCATTCTGTAGATCAAGGTCACTACTGGATTACAAAATGAGTAGACGATGATTTTTGGCCACCAATTTGCTCTATCGCCACATCTCAACACAGTGTTAGACACTTTGTAGTCTTAGTAAATTTGTGTTGAATGTTCTTTCCTCAGATATCCCTGGCATACTCCATTGTTCTTAAGGCTATTTAAAATTTAAAAAAAAAAATAAAGTTCTGAAGCTTAGTCTCTGAGAGTCAGGTGGAGCTGGCAGACATTCCTGTTTTGCATGTACTTGCCTCATTTGAGTAAACTTCTCCCTACCTCGGAGAGATGTACGTACATTTAAGCTGATTAACGTGCAAATCTTCATTGCTTTAATTCTAAGAATTGGAAATGCTTCTTATTGAAATATTCAGCTCCTAAACATAACCCAGAAGAGGCTTTTTTTTAAAAGCCCATTTTAATTACTCTTCAGTCCTATTTGTGCCAAAAGATGCAATTCCGTTCTGACAGTGTCTCTGTACCCTAATTAAACTCTTTCAATTGGCAACTCTTTTTCTCAACCTTCATTTATCCGTGAAAGCCAAATTTGACATAGGTGTGTGGTGGTGTATGATCAAACATTGACTTTCTAATATCTATTCTTTTCCATGTTGCTTTATCATCTGTCTGTGTTGTAGCACTAGGAAGTTTATAGAAATGTGTCACAGTAGACAAGAGCCTGGTGCTGGTGGTGGCCACCAAGACTGGCATGTATTAATTATCTGAGTACACGTTGAGTGCATTTGAGCAAGAATGCTTTTCTGGGGTTTCCAAAACAGATGATGCAATTGAGGCCATGACAGGTGAAGAGATGTTTCCAAGGTCCCATACCTATATCGGGGTAGAATAAAAACCCAAATCTGCCTCCTGACTACTAGTGAAATGTTTTATGTGCTTGTTTCTTTGCTTCCTTTTTACTGAAGGTGGGTTGTTTTGGGAAATATAAGAAGGCCTCCTTTTATCATGAGCTTGGGGTCACGTACTGTAGCAGTGAAGTCTGAGGTACCCTCAAGGTAACAGAATAATGGGGCTCTGAATGTAGGCCGTGTACCATGTTGGGTAAGAGTTGGGGCTTTATGATCAGGTATAGCTGAGTGGAAACTCTAGCTCAGACGTCAAGCAGCCATAGGACCTTGGGCAAAGTAGTGACCTTCAGGCCCTCCAGTGTCAACACCTGAACTGTGCCGAGGATGAAAGGACCTGATACTTATGATGTGCTTGGTGTAATACCCGGCACAGTGTCGTGCCTTTAACAGAAAGTTAACTTACATGTTTATCTCAGTTATAGTTATTGACAAACCCATAGGTGTCTGAAAATGAAACCAGGCTTACTGCAGTGGAACAAGAAGCAGTAAGAAGCCTAGTTTCTTATTAATCTCCAGTTGGAACACACAACAGGCCTGCGTGTGTATGTGTGGCTATTTCTGTGGTTGTTTGGTTTTTACTCTGTCATCCTGCCTACAGGAAGGTTGTTTTTGGAAATATAAAAAGAGCCTTTTATGCATCTAGGTCATGTTGTAGCACAGCAGCAGACTGGGTGATACCTTTGTGGCTTGCCCCACAGAGTAGTTGAAGGCACAGGGATGCCGTGCCGCTACAGAGGTGGCAATGAACCAGGAATGGGGACTCCAGGAGGAGAGGTCTGAGAGCAGGAGAGAAAAAATCCACTGGAAGCAGGGTTTGGGGGCTTCACATTTCAAAGTCTGCCACCATCTCCCCCTTGAGGACCCCTCGCTGTACTGTAGATAGGAATGAAGGGATCTTGCGGTTAGCTGTTGGCACTAACCATATTTAGATCAGAGGAGGGTAATGTTGACTGTCACGTGGAAAAGGAAATCACCTCACTTTTCATTGAAGCAGCTCAGTTTAAAAGCTTTTGTAGCAGAATAAAGCTTTGTTAGTGGGACAGACCTGTGTTGAAACCCTAGTATGACCATTGACTAGCTGCTAATCCTTGCAAGTCACTTCACCAATCAGTTCTCCTGTCTCTAAAAATAATGTAATAAATAATAAATCATACCTCATAGGAGTTTGGTAAAGATCAAAGAATTTCTTTATTAAGTTAACAATGTCTAGCAATAATGGCTAAGAATTACTGTGTACTTATGGGGTATAAGGCTTAGTGTTTTACATGAATTATCGTGTTTAATCCTGACACCAACCCTGTGAGATAGATACTATTGTTATCTCCATTTTACAGATTAAGAAAGTGAGGCCCACCAAAGTTACCTAATTCACATAACTAGTAACTGATAGGACCAGTACTTGTGGGTCAGGGGCCCAAATCAGATTCTCATGAGTGGAATTTTATATTTCCTCAAAGTCAGGATTATGTGTCATATATCTTTGTATCTTGCCTCCTCTTTTTGACCTCAGGAACCAAAACAGCATTTTGTTGTAATTGAATAATGTCCCTAAATATAAGGATGAAAGAATAATTTTGAAACACTTACAGCCTTGACAATGTAATGGGCCACCATGCAAAGGAGGAAACTCCTTGTCTTTGAAAAGGTTCAGGCTATAGCTGGCTGACCTCTCAGGTCCTGTCCAGATCTAATGGTTCATTTATGATTCATTCATCTCCTCAGTGTGTCCACATTACATAAGGTGCCTTGCCTTCCTCTGCAGGAGGAGGGGAAAGAGAACATGTCTGTGGGTTATGTGTTAAATTGCTCAGTCTTAAAGTTCAATCTCCTACACAGGATCTACCAGCTATTATTGTCTGAGCTTTACTAAAGAAGCAAATTTTCATTTCTACTCCCATTTTTACTTTTGAGAAGCTGGTTCAGTTCCTTGTTAAAAAGTATTATAAGCATGATATAGCACCATTATTAAGAAATGTATTTTACAGTATGAATGTAGTGCTAGATGAATTTATGTGAATTATTCCATGTTTGAGGAGGAGCCATTTGGTACTTGTTCTGAATAAAATTGTTTAAGGGAAGGAAGTTGCAAATGTACAGTTTTGCCAGCCTTGTCTGGGCAGCTAGCAAGGGTGATTGCCCTGAAAATAAGAGGACGTGGCACTTTTTAGGTATTCCAGATCTTTAATTACTTCTAAAATCATTGCCAAATGAAACATTTATGGGAAAGCTTACAATTATACCAGGTATGTTGAAAATTTATGCTTACTAATGGTGAAACATCAAAATTTTATGGTAGTACTACTTTTTTTCTGGAAACAAGAATTCTCTTTTCCCCACTTTTTCATGACTCATCCTTTCTCAACTCATCTTTCTTATCCTTTGAAACTTCCTCGTCAGAGAATCAGAAAAGCTTTCTTCATCATTTTTTTCTTTCCTCCAATTCACAAGAGCTCCACTTTTAAGTGGAAGAAATAATGTTAGTTTTCCCACAGGGATTGATTATAAATTCCTTCTCTGTGCTGAATTACACTGGCCTCTAGTGGGTACCTGTCACAATTCTGTTTCATACTGATCTTGCCTTAACTCACTTAACTGTAACAGTATACTGTATATTTTAATCATTTTTGAGAATCTATATTAAGCAGCATAATCAGAATTATCAGAGTTTTGGAGATTTCATCATGTGATTGATTAAAAGTTATGTGGATAGCCCCATACTTGTCAATGTTCTTAACAAATCTGGATGATCTGCTGGAATTTTGTGAGATGGAATTGTGATGTTAATGCCATAGTCTTCACCTAACACACATTGTACTTAAGGCATTTGTAATAGCTTTTTAGAAAACAACCCAAGTA
This sequence comes from Ailurus styani, assembly GCA_002007465.1. Lineage (NCBI taxonomy): Eukaryota > Metazoa > Chordata > Mammalia > Carnivora > Ailuridae > Ailurus > Ailurus styani. The sequence continues at coordinate 64,746 of LNAC01001175.1, read as the reverse complement.
CTCTTTCCAGATAAATAAGATACTAATGATATAGCAAATTATCTTATATCCAAAAAACAAAGTTAACATGTTCCAAAACAACATCATCACAGTGGAATTTTTCCTCAGATAAAATTTGAGAAAATCATCCTCTTAGAAAATATAAATCCATATCACTTCCTTGGGCTTGCAGATCAGTAAGTGTATCTCAGTATGACAAAGGATGACAGTCTTCATTCTAAAATGCAGTCCGTAAATGGTAAAATTACATCCATATTTATTTGGTGATCTGCCATAAATTCAAGTGTTAAATATTTTCTATTGAAACAACTTATTTCCATCATATTTTTAATAAGCTCCTTAAATCATTACTGAAGTCTGCTCTTGACTACCAATGAGCCAACAGTCAAACTGCTAATTATTTGATAAATGATGATGGATCTTTTTTTTTTAAAGATTTTATTTATTTATTTATTTGACACAGAAAGAGAGAGATTACAAGTAGGCAGACAGGCAGGCAGAGAGAGAGGAGGAAGCAGGCTCCCTGCTGAGCAGGGTGCCCGATGCGGGCCTCGATCCCAGGACCCTGAGATCATGACCTGAACCGAAGGCAGAGGCTTTAACCCACTGAGCCACCCAGGCGCCCTGATGATGGATCTTATTTATAAGGTGGTTCTGCCTCAGGATCTGTCATGAGGTTGCAATAAAAAAGAAAGCTGAGTTTACTGTCATGTGAAGACTTGATTGATTTAGGCAGTGGGGAACCCCTTCCAGCATGGCTCACTTACATGGCCATTGGCAGAAGTTCTGAGTTCCTTGCTGTATAGAACCCTCTATCAGGCTGCCTGAGTATCCTTAGGACATGACGTGGCCAGAAACCCCAGTGCTTTTTTTGTTGTTGTTGTTTAATTATTTGCCCCAGGGGTACAGGTCTATGAATCATCAGGTTTATACCTTTCACAGTACTCACCATAGCACAAACCCTCCCCAATATCCATAACCCATCCACCGTATCCCTAACCCCCCCCTCCCGGTAACCCTCAGTTTGTTTTGTGAGATTAAGAGGTTTGGTTTATTTTTTGTTTTTTGTGGGTTTTTTAAAGATTTATTTATTTATTTATTTATTTGACAGAGACACAATGAGAGAGGGACTCCAGCAGGGGGAGTGGGAGAGGGAGAAGCAACTTTCCCACAGAGCAGGAAGCCTGATGTGGGGCTGGATCCCAGGACCCTGGGATCATGACCTGAGCCAAAAGCAGATGCTTAACGACTGAGCCACCCATGCCCTCTACCAGTGGTTTTTATAACCTGGTCTCAGAAGTTGCTTACTTCCACCACATTCTCTTACTTGAAGTAAATCACTCAGTCTAGCCCTCACTCAAGAGGAGATAAAGCTCCTCATGTTGAAGGAAGGATATTAAAGAATTTGTGGACAGACTTTAAAGCCACCAAGAAGATAATCTTCACGGGAGGATTTGGCCTTTTGGGTTATATTGGTTTATGTAGAAAAGGTGTTTCAGGCTATACCCAAGGACTTGAGCCAAGATGTCACGTCACAGTGGGGTGACAGCGGTGTTGTGGGGAAGTAGTGTAAGGCAGGGAGTATGACATAGTAGCTTTGGTGCCCTGGGCCTGCCACTCTACAGATGTATGATCTTGGGGACACCTCCTAACATCCCTGTGCTGAGTACCACCTTTAAAAGAGAAAAAAAATCACTTTCCTCATAGGATCATAGTGAGATAGAAGTAAGTTAGCCCATCTCACTTAGCAAACCACTTGGCATCTTAAAAAGTGATCAGTAAGTATTGGCCCCTACTTCTGGCAGTGGCAGTATTGTTACTGTATATGGATTCACACTCTAATTCTTCATTCTGCTCTTCCTTAGCCTAAGGAATCCTGCCGGAATCTCCTCTCCTTGCTTTTCCTCTCCCTTTAGAGCTTTGTTCTACATCCTCCCATTCACACATGCAACAGTTGTCCCCCAGAGTATTCCTGAACAAGTGGAGATGCTAAAATTATTTGGGAGAATGGAAGCATCAGAAAGCTGCCGAGAGGGTGCCCGCCACAGCAGGAAGGAAGCGTGCAGGTTTGGGCAGGACCTTCCAGGATGCTGGGGCGCCCAGCGGCTGAGGCGGTGTCAGTGGTGAGGCTCGGGGGACAGATGCAGCTCTCACAGATGGTTTGTCTAGGAAGCTCAATGTCTTCAGAAATCCACATTCCTGGCTTTTGAAAATGCAAAGATCTGAGCACACAGGCCTACATTCCCATGGCAACAATCAGCTGGATTATGTAGCAACAGCCCCTTCAGAAAAGTCTTGTCTTCTTTGGGATATGAAAATCTCTGGTTTTAATCCAGGCCCTCCTGACTCATTTCTTCACCTCATGGCTCTGGAGGGCATTGAGTTTGCAACCACTCTCTCCAGTTAGAGCCTGGCACTCTGCAGTTTAGTCTCGCAGTATAATCTCCCTTAGGAAGGACCACCACCTTCATGGTACCCCATGCATCTGTCAAGATGGCCACTGAAAACCACAGCATGAAACCAAGCAGGAGTTCCTATTCACAGACCCAGATGGGCAGAGATTCTTGTCTTACCAGCTAGCTGATTTGAACTTTGGAGGACAGGTGGATGACATGATGTGAAAGGAAACTTGACAGGTCACATGTGTGGTGGGAGTGGACATTATGGGAGGTGTCACTTAGTCAAGGCAAACAGGAAGTGGGAGTTGACCTGAGCTAGTCCTGAGCAACTCAGAAGACTATTCCAAGGTTTCTAGAGTGAAAACTTGGACGTGATGTTCAGGATGGTCTTAAAAAGAAGCAAAAAGCAGTCACTTCAAGACACTTACAAAAGTGTATCTGTGACTCCCAGGAGCTTCTACTTTGGTAGGACATGAACAGGCTTTAAATAGATACAAGAGTACCTTTTAGATTTAGCACATAGGAAAATGCACATTCATGAAATAAACCCACACTGAGGGATATGGGGGGAGAGGAGGGCTTCTGCAAGCAAAAGGATTTTTATTTTTGTCCAGGTGTTTCAGAGCATAAAGGGCAGGTACGTGTTTAGGGCAGAGAAGAGGAAGCTCTAACATGCCAGGAAAGAAAATACTTGTCTGAATTATATGGATTCCAGTAGTAGATGTGCATGTGGGGCCCTACCAGGGGATACTTGCTTCCCAGCAAAGCTGTAGAGATCTTACATAGTTCGAGAGCTTCTCTTTTCTGGACTACATTTTTTCTTGGTTGTTAACCCACCCTGTATGTGTTCCCTTGGGGTACATTTTACTGTTGACTGTTAACAGTTCAATGACACAGTTTATTTACTTGATAAAGCAGAATAATGTGACTTTTGAGATAAATGTGAGGTCACAACTTGCAACAGGGTCAGTGTAGTTTCATGGAAGTTAAACATCATCTTTTGCTAGGGCTACGGACCTACATTTTTACTTATTCACCATCTTTTCAGGTTTGTCTTCAAGTTACTTTTATTCTTCTTTCAGAGAGACTGGGAGGCCACATGGGGATTCAGACTTATTGAGCCTATCTTTCATTATGCTGAAAATAAGGTTTGCAAGTCACCTTCTAGATGGTCCTTCCTTAGTTTTCGTTTGCAGCTAATAAACCAAATGAAGCCATTTCAGTGCTGAGAAGCTCGTTTTCACCTAACAAGCTATCATTTGTCATTTATAATGGACAGGACCCAAGATAATAAAGCATTTGGCTCATTTTCCTTTTTCTACCTTTACCTTGGGTGTAGATCCAGACAGTTAATGAGCAATAATTTCAGGTTCTTAGGTGTTAGCCATCTCCCAAAATGAACCAGAGAAAGAAGTATCTGATAATACTCATTAAAATGGCTTGAGCTGAGAGTGTTCACAAATATGTTTGTTGTTTTTTTTTTACTTTTATTTCATTATTTGACTCAGGATCGCGGGTATGTTGTAGAGAAAGGAAAACTAAACAAACAGTTAACCTTCCAGTTCTGGAAGATTCGGATGAATAGACTTTTTCAAATTCACGCTGGGCTGGTCAAAATAGGATGTTGTCACCAATCTCACTAGGCAATGATGATTCACTCAACTCCTGGTATGTGGAGGAGAATTTATTTGCAAAGAGTTGCATAGTGAAGGTGTGGGTAGGGAGTACAGGAACCATAAGAGAAAGTGCAGGAACTGGGTGCTAGCAGTCTAGGACCTCTTAGATCCCTAAACCAAAAGGAAGAGAGAAGGGGGTGGTCACTTAACTAGAATAAAAAGTCTGTAATGAAGGCTTTCTTAAGATGATCACAGACCTTTTGTGGAAGGACACATCCACTCAAGACAGCCTCACTGGGAGGGACATGGAGGAAATGTGAACACCTTGACTGCAAGTCCATCTTCCCCTGCAGAGGCTTGCCAGATGCCAGACAGAGAAAGGAGCCCCTTCCTGTGGTTCCTAGAGAAGGTAGAAGGGTAGAAAAGGGTAGGGTGGGTCAGGAGAGGCACAGGGATCTGTAACACCTGATAGGTCACAAATGACATCTTTTTGATAGTTGGTTGAACATGTGGCTCAAGGGATAGAATATTCAGGAAGCCTTTTGTAAAGAAAGTCTAACAACTTGAGAACTGCACTGAAGTCCACAAAAGGTTGACCATGGGTGGGAGAGGGTGTGGCCAGCCTGTGATTTAGACCACTTTGAGGAGAAAAGAGTTTTGTTACATTTCCTTCCTAGCAGGCTGTGGGGAGTAATCTGCTCCAGACATGGTATTCTGACATTTGCTGAACCGCCTAATAAATGAATCAGACTTCCACACAACAGATTACAGCAAGGTCAGGCAGTGATATCAGTAATTTTAGAATATTGTCTATAGCTCAGGATGTTTTTTGGTGACAGTGATATAGGATGCTGTTAGGAGTTGAAAAATGAATTCCGTAGATTCCTCTCCTCCTGATCTTAAATACTACAGGCATCAGTTCTGCCCAGGCAAATTAGAGGAACCCTAATTCAAATGGGATGTCAATTTTTATAATTACAGATGTTTTAATGGGTAACTTTCTTTTTTTTTTTTTTAAGATTGTATTTATTTATTTGACAGAGAGAGACACAGTGAGAGAGGGAACACAAGCAAGGGGAATGGGCAAGGGAGAAGAATGCTTCCCGCTGAGCAGGGAGCCCGATGTGGGGCTCGATCCCAGGACCTTGGGATCATGACCTGAGTGGAAGGCAGTTCGCTTAACGACTGAGCCACCCAGGCACCCCAATGGGTAACTTTCTTGGAGATTTTTTTGTTTCATTTTGTTTTGCTTGATTTACCTGAATTGAAACTTTTGATGCTAAGAAATACTATCTTTAATGACTGTTTTGTGTTTAAGATTCTGGGTGTGAAGTTTGAGGTTGAGGTCCTTTTGCTGGGATGAACAAAGGGTGGAATTTAGAAAATAAACTGGAAGCAAGTACTTACAGAGAAAATTTTTGTCAGTAAGCTGATTTTCACAATTATATTGGAATAATCTGTTATGAGAAGAAGCACATGTATTTTTACACATGTGTTTTTAAAACGTGTTTTATTTTACTTAAAAATGGTAACAATATTTATATAAAAATTTCAATATAAATTTTAGTATATAATAAATAGCTTGTAATTTATTAAGATCTGAGTTGGAAACATATTTTGACTTTTCCCAGTTATGTATGTATCTATTAGTGGTTTTGATATAAATTTTTGTCAATCCTTTGTTTCTCCAGAAAACTAAATAATCAGATAGGTTTATCTGAACAGATGTATGAAGCATCACAGAAACATTATAGGCCACCTTCATCTTACACTAGACTTGTTATTTACAGAAACAGTGGGTTTTGCTATTAACTAAATTTATCTTCATTTCTCTATGGCATGAAGTGTGAATCTGTGTGGTCCTAAGTTTTGGCTCTGTCTGCTTAGCTAATTTTTTTTAAATTGATGTCAATCATGAATACAGGCAAAGGAATCATCCATGAAAGCATTTTTCCCCTTTCTTGTTGGAACAGTTACCCTGTAAAGACTATTATGTTGCAATAATAGATAGATAGACATCCTGCTTATAGATTAATAAAGTTGCCAATTTTATGGGTATTCTCTATATTAACTCTCTAACAAATGTTGATGGAGTATACATATTGACATTCATCAAGATGACATAAGTCTGAAATGATTGGACAAAATGCTACTCAGAAAGAATGTGCCAATAAATATTCTTAATCTGCACCAATGTAGCTCCCATTACAAATAATATATAGATATTACATTGTGAGGAATGAGTGTCCTGCCTTGAAAGCAATTATCTGTTAAGCTGGGAAGGCAGTTTTGTAACTAAAATATTTGTTAACAGTCAATTCTGATAGCTGATATCCTAAGTGAGAATTGTATGCCCCCTGTTTTTTTTAAGCCTTTTTTATGCTTCCTGGTGAACAGGTTAAGACCAAAATCTCTTGTTCATTTTTATTTTTTTTTCTTTTAGTTTCAGGTAGCTCTCTGGCCAAATTACACATCATAGAAGTTTTTGCAAGAGCTATTTTGAACACATGACACTCAAAAAGAACTTCACATTTGCCATTCTAGGTGTCCAAGTGCTTTTTGTAATTTTAACAATGGTTCTGTCTCAGTTCAAAAGGATGTGGGAAATGTCTCTGCAAAGGATTAAAAAACACATCTGTGCTGTTCCCTCAAATATCTGTGTTCTTCAGTCTTTTTAACTTCTTGTCTCCTGTGCCTGCTTAGAATGCCAACCAATATTTCCATCTTTAGATTTTTTTTTTCCTTTTCTGGTTTTCTGTTAATAGCTGATTTAACCCTAGCCACAGGGTTTACTAGCAAGTAGGGAACCGTTTGTATTGATGAAGATCCTTGGACTGGCCTTGGCATTCATGGTTGGTGTTCTTGATTATAAAGCCTTCTAGTTTTGCAGACACTTACATATAAAAATGATCCAAATAGTGACATGACTGGTGTCTTTGGGAATAAGAACCTTAGGTCCCTGTGCCATTCAGACACTCAATACTTTACCTCCTGAACTCACTGGTGATCAAATTTCCATCCCTTTGACTCTTGTAGAAAATGACTAAAATAGGATGTTGCAAGTTTGAACACAGATTGTTTGCTAAAGCTCTCATAAGCTAGAATCCATACTGTTTGATCAGATGACTTTTTTCATAAAACATTTCATAGGTCTAGAGCATCCCAGCACATGCACTGGAAAGCTTTCACTTTCTAACAGGCGCTCATCTGGGGAGTAAGTATGGCTTTATAATTTCTATGGTACAGTTTCATAGTATTTTTTTAACCTGTTCAAGTAACCAGGACACCTGGGTGGCTCAGTCGGTTAAGCATCCGACTTTTGACTTCAGCTCAGGTCATGATCTCAGGGTTGTGAGATGGAGTCCCACATTAGGCTCCGTGCTGGGTGTGGAGCCTGCTTAAGATTCTCTCTTCCCCTCTCCCTCTACCTGTCCCCCTCCCTCTCTTTCAAATAAATAAAATAAAATAACCAGTTTTCATAAAGGAAGGTGCCTTTGTACTATCTAGTGTTGAAAGTCGATACTTATTTTTTTGGGGGGTTTTATATACTTAAACATACATAATTAATGAAATTGTAGTGATTATGCTGGATGTGAATTAGGTTTCCTTACTGTGTATTATTTTCTTCATAAAGGAATGGCAGTGTCGACACTCAATCTTTCAGTTCTGATTATCAAAATTTGTGTTATGTGACCCCAAAATTATGGAGACAAACATATAACATCCTGATTTGACTCTTTCCTCCACTGCCATGGCAGGCATTGTTTATAGGTGGCAGATGCCTCCCACTGAACCAGGTCATGACCCTAACCTTGTTCTCAACACAGTACTCCAAATAGCCCCACAGTGTTACCACACCTTCCAGTGACTAATACTTAAAATCTGTATCAACAATGGTTTCAAATGATGTAATTCTCCATTAGAATTTTACTGATCACCGTTGGAAATAATTACTATTTCTATATTCTAATAATAATAATAGTAACAAAGGGATAAATTTCAGCATGACAGAAATGAGCAAGAGGGATTATCAGTCTGTAGAGAGTGGTCTTGTAGAGACATCTATTCTATTTCAGGACAGACTCCAGGTTTTGAGGGCCAGGATCCACTCTTACACTGTCATCATCACTCTATAATCCCATCTAAAAAGGGACTGCAAACCACAAACTCTGGACTCTTTTATCAGTAAACAGGAAACATTGGGTGGTGCTGAACCAAAACCCCATTGGTTCACAAAACTCTAAAAGGTATCTTACCTCTGATCCGTTTTAATGGGGCACTGAGATTTGAAAGCAAGAAATATGTGGGCACTAGAATATAGGACTCAGAAATGTGCCCTTGAAATTTAGAATAGAAGCAAAGTAGAGCTAGGGCTTTTGACTAGTCATAGAAGTCACTGGCTGTAGAGAGACAGCTAGAGGGAGGAGAAAAACCATGGACTTTGAAGTCAGACCACCTTGGTCCAACTCACGGCTCCATTACTTCTCAGCTCTGTGCCCTTGAACAAGTTATTTGAAGCTCTTTGAGCCTCAGCTTACTTCCCGGGGGAAGTTTAGTACATAATTACCAGCACCTAGGAACACTAACATGCAATTCATGTTTTTGTTTTTGTTTTTTGTTTTCTTTTGTTATGTTTTGTTTTTTCAGTGATCCAAGATTCATTGTTTATGCACCGCACCCAGTGCTCCTTACAATACGTGCCCTCCTTAATACCCACCACCAGGCTCACCCATCCCTCCTCCCCTCCTCAGTTTGTTTCTCAGAGTCCACAGTCTCTCATGGTTCATCTCCCCTTCCAATTTACCCCAATTCACTTTTCCTTCCCTTCCCCTAGAGTCCTCCATTTTATTCCTTATGTTCCAGAAGTAAGTGAAACCATATGATAATTGACTTTCTCTGCTTGACTTATTTCACTCAGCATAATCTCCTCCAGACCCATTCATGTTGGTGTAAAAGTTGGGTATTCCTCCTTTCTGATGGCTGAGTAATATTCCATTGTATATATGGACCACATCTTCTTTATCCATTCGTCTGTTGAAGGGCGTCTTGGCTCTTTTCACAGTTTGGTGATTGTGGACATTGCTGCTATGAACATTGGGGTACGTATGGCCCTTCTTTTCACTACATCTGTAACTTTGGGGTACTACCGGGTATTTACCCCAAAGATACACATGCAATGCATGTTATTCCACCATACCATTTTACTTATTTTAGTGAGGAGAAGATTGCAGGATATAACTAGAGAGGGAATTCAGGAAGAAGAGAATAGATCAAGAACAAATCAGACACATTTCTCCTTGTTCATTCTGGCTGTTCTCAGAGGTCACACCTAATGGAAAGTTGGCTCTCCATCCAAATATTATTCATCCACACGTGCTATTTCTGTGCTATCAGTTTTGGAATAACCGCAGAGTTGGAATAAAATGGTTGGGTTTATCTCGATTGAGTAATTAAAAATGCCAAAATGTTTGATGTGAAGGGTGATGTTGAAGATACTTCCTTTTGATTCTGAGATGATTCAGGCTGGATTGTGTGAACTCACTAAGAAATGAAAGAAATTAAGAGGGCAGAATAAGAGGATGAGTTCTTCAAGAAATACTCTTGTTCTCATATCATTCCTAGTGATTTGGAGGGTGTGTCATTTGCTTTAACCCAGCGAACCTAGTGCTTGAAGTCACACAAAAGAAAACAATTTCAAATTTCAAGAACAAACCAAAAGTAGAAAAGCAAGCCAGAGCAGCTCATCCCAGTTGAACTGAGCTGTCGGCTTATTTGTAAGTTTACAACAAAACCCTAGATTGAATTCCTCACCTGAGTCACTTCCTTATTGACTAAATCCATTTAGACTCCCCTCTCATTTAGCAGAGTATTTTTATTAAAGCCAGGCATACAAACATCAATTATCCAAGCTGCATCTAATTTCCTTCACCATTTATTTTCCTTCGTTGGCTGCCAATGGATTAGAAGACATGATTAGAATTCAGCAGGAAAATAAAAACAACAAAAAAGAGAAAAGCGGTTTAACAAAAACAGATGCTTAACCAAGAACAACAACATTCAGAATTAAAATAACTTGTGATTAAAAAAAGTCTTTATCTTTCCTAATATAAACATGCTTGCTTGGTTTTTTTCAGCATTGCCTACTGTAATGGGACCAAGTTAGCATGCTGAATTAGAACAAGCAGAGGCCAAACCCAGTAGTTCCACTGACTGTGCTTAATGTATATACTACAGTATGTTTTAAATGCAGTACAGTACTTAACCATCTGCAGTAACAGTTACAGAATGGCTTGCTTATTGGCGAAGTCTTATTTATTTGCTTCCAGCCAAAACTAGGGAGAGAAAGAGAGTAAAGAAAAGGCATTCAAGACATTTTATGAACTTATGAAAGGTATAGACTTTGTTTCAGAGAAATGATATTAAAGTGGGCATGGACACATTCATTTAATCAGCCACTACTACAGTGATGGCAAGAACAGGGTGCAACAAAGGAAAAGAACTTAAAATATGAAAAGTTCTATCAGAGAGATTTCAAATGATGCAAAGATGATGGGATGGTTGTTGCAGTGAACTTGAGGTTAACCATGAATCAAATCATGTCCATGTCAGGAGGTGGCAAACTATGGCTTATGGGCCAAATCTGGCCCATTTGTTGTTGATATAAATAAAGGTTTATTGCTACACAGCCACCTTCATTCATTTACATAGTGTCTGTGACAGCTTTCATGCCATAATGGCAGAGTTGAGTAGTTGGGACACAGCCTGGTCCACAAAGCCTGGAATATTTACTGACAATTCCTTAAGAGAATGTTTGCCAGCCCCTGTATGTACAGTATATGTCAGTGGCACCCCTAAGATTGCCTACCTATTGTGGTATGGTGAAACGGACCTTGGTTTGAACTGTGACTTCTTAGCAAGTAGCAGACCCTAACTCTGTGAGCCTCAGTCAGTTCATAAAATGGAAGTCATTAAACCCATCTTATAAGCTAAATGTAAATATACTATGGATGCTGAATGAATAAAAATTCCCTTCCCAGCATCCCTGAAGACTATGCAGGTGTCTTGAAACCAGAGGCTTCTCAGACTCCTTCTCATGGTGCTTATTCTCTGAAGGCTCTGTGTCATTTGGCCCCAGCCAGGGTGGTCCACCTCATTTCCCACCACTCCACTTCTCAAGCTCCAGGTACATGAGACTCTGGGTTTATTCAGTTTCTCAAATCCTCCATGTTATTTTCTGCCCCTCTGTCTTGCCTGTGATATCCTCTTGTCTGGATGTATTTATTCTTCATCCCTCTCTTAATTTCCATAGTCAATTCCTGACTGTCATTCAGATTTAAGGTTAAATGTCACTGCCTATGAGAGGCCCTCCCTGACTACTCAGTGTAACATGGGTGCTGTTCTGTGATCTTGGTCTCCCCTAATTCCCTTCCCCTGATAACTGTTATTACAGTTTATAATTTTAGATATAAATATAGAACAGTTTTGTCTCTTTTTTCTTTAAATATGTTTTGTCAGCTTAGCTACTGGCTACACTCAGTAGTTACAAGAGTGCCCAGCAAAGAGTGGGCCCTCAAGAGTTTATTTTGAATAAATGACTCAATTTTCATTGAGCAATCTGGCAGTATTTGCATTTCTCTAAAAGGTCAGGATAGGGGCACCTGGGTGGCTTAGTTGGCTAAGCGTCTGCCTTCGGCTCAGGTCATGGTCCCAGGATCCTGGGATCGAATCCCACACTGGGCTCCCCGATGGCACAGGGAGTCTGCTTCTCCCTCTGCCTGCCGCTCCTCCCGCTTGTGCGTGCTCTCTCTCTCTCTGTCTTTGTCAAATAAATAAAATCTTAAAAAAAAGTAGAAGAAAACTGAATTTTTGATCCTGATGATATGCTGGCTGTATCACTGGTACAGGGTTGTTTGTATCTTCCTGAACTTGCCTTTCCTCATCTATGAATGAGGTAGGCAGTCCCCACTTCCCAAGCGGCGGTGGACTCAGCTGTGACAATGAATGGGGAAACTAGTTAGCACAATACATATTATAGGTTTCTCAGTAGGTTTGCTGGCTCTGAAAATATTTGACAGTAGATGAAGCAGTAGCCCCAGTGATTCTCCAGGTCTTTAGTACCTTCAGCGTCCTTATCTGTAAAGTGGGAAAAATAATTATGCCTACCTCATATTCATTTGTTAAACACGTTAATACATGTAGAATAATTAGAATCCTGCCTGCCATCTGCTAAATGCCTGGTAAACATTAGCTGTTGTTGTTTGTAACTGTTATTACTCTTGATTTGTTATGGACACTTTACCCTGACAGTACACATGCAAACAGCATTTTATAAATAGGTGCAGAGAACTCAACAATTCCCCTGAAATTCCTGCTCTTCCCATACACACATATACTGTGTGTTATCCTTTACCGTTATCTGCCTTTGAGGCCAAATCCTAAAGGAGAGTTTGGTCATAGGACTTATCTAAAATTATCCAAAAACATTATTATCGGTGTGAGTGTAATCTGTCTGGGGTTCCTAATGTTCATCAGATACTCAAAAAGATGACGTTGCCAAAAAGGGTTTTAGTAGTGATTCTGTTGGTTGGTTTGTTTATTCAGGGTCAAAAAGAGCTTGATAAATAACAAAGGCTATAGCTTTTCTTCTTTTGAAGTTCATTCTGTACTTTTAATTGTGGACTAAAATCTGCAACCAGAGTATATTTTACAAAAAGCCAAACACACAGAGACATTTGAAAAACCTGCATTTGGCTTGTCCGATCACTTGCACAGCTGCCAAGGGCCGCCGCAGACCTCACCATGGGAGTCGCCGTCTGGGGGCTGGGGACCTGCGCGGTGTTTCTGGCCCCGGATCTGCCTCACTGGATGATCTTTAACTTTTCTGAAACTGTAAATAGCAACCCTTGTCATTCTCACCTGAGAATTCGGAAAAGCCTGTTCGTAAAAGCACTTAGGAATCTTCCGGGAAAGTCTCTTCCTACCTAAATAGACCTAACCACTGACTTTTTTTTTTTCTCCCCCCAACGTTCTCTGTGCCAGGAAAACAAAACAAAACAAAAAGACTACTTGAAGTTGCTGTTGGTATTGTCCTGGAACAACAGTTAGTGATCATAATAATGAATGGACACGTGAGGTACACATCAAAAACTGGACATGCTTTATAAATGCTAAATAATAATAATGATGTCACAAGGCTTTCATTTTCAAACCGTCTTAATTTCATTCTCCGTTTGAGATTGTAGATTACAGTCGTTAATTATAGAAATTGGCCCAGAGTGAAACCTTAAATCAGATTTCCACTAAAGTGCCTGACTGCAGCAAATCACTTCACAGTGGAAGAGAATGGCGTCTTCTCTGGTGGAGTGGGGGTCTTCCCTCCACCCCAGGTGGTGATTTTCCTCTCTGTGCTCTGTGGCGCAGCAGGTGTTCTAAACAATCCCCTTTCCCTGAGCTAAGCAGCCTGTGAGCACTGCTGTGTCTTGCTATTCTCGTAAAAGTCCTAACTGCGTGGTTAGTATTGGTTAAATTCCTCCTTTCTTCCACACTCCTTTCCCTCTCTCTCCCTTTTGCATTCTCAGCCTCTCCCTCTCTATTTCCCTCTCTTCCCCTCCCTCTCTCCCTTCCTCCGTCTCTCTCTTATGCTCTCACATGGACTATATTTCTCAGCTCATATTTGCTCATGTGCTCCTTCTTCTTTCTCTCTGTCCCTCTCTGCCTCTCCTATGACCGCCCCTGTAGCCCCCTCCAAAGGAGGTTACTTTCAACACCTGCCTTCACTCAGCTCTGGAAAGAGAAGGACTAAGCAAAAAGAGCCACATTCTCATCCCTGGCCTCTAGCACCTGCAACTCTCTAACCTGTACAAACTTGGGCTACTTCTCCATTTAGTCTGTAGGTCCCAAACAAACAAAGTTGGGTAGCTGCACTCTGCCTTCTTCCTGGCTGCTCTCTGCTACCTGACTTCCTGTTCTTCCCCTTTCTTTGTGGACCAGAACATCACCTCTCACATGGTAGCAGCCTGCATTGCTGGCGGCACCCTGGTCTTAATTCTTCGAGGCATCTGCAGACCTTGGATTGTAATCACCAGTTTACTTATCTGGCTTTCAAACTAGTCTTTGAATTCTTTGACGACAGTGATGGTATCTTACTCATCTCCATATCCTAAGCCCTTCACTCTGTACTGAGTACAAGGAGGATGGTCATTAAGCATCTGCTGAGGTTAATTTAATTCATTCACTCTTGAAACCACTGTTTATTAGATGATTTTTTTTTTAAAGATTTTTTTTTTATTTATTCATTTGACACAGAGAGAGAGATTACAAGTAGGCAGAGAGGCAGTCAGAGAGAGAGGAGAGAGGAGGAAGCAGGCTCCCTGCCGAGCAGAGAGCCCGATGTGGGCCTCGATCCCAGGACCCTGGGATCATGACCTGAGCCGAAGGCAGCGGCTTTAACCCACTGAGCCACCCAGGCGCCCTGTTTATTAGATGATTATGCCATGTCGTGGATTGTGCTAGTTGTCAGAGGACAAGCTACATGGTCCTGTTGTGGAGGAACACAAAGGTGACCCCCACAAGGGACTTGCACACTGGGGATGGGGATGCAGGGTGAGAGGTGACTCAGTCTAAGGGAGACGAACAGTCCATTTTTCACTGAGTCTAACAAAGGCAACTAATCATTCCTCCATTGTTGGAAGAAAGGGCTTTCCCTGGATTCAGGACCAGTGCACGTGGTTGGCTTATTCTTAAGTACAAGTTGTTAAATAAAGAGTATCTATTTTTAATGCCGGATGCTCACCACCACTATAAGAAACTGACCTATGAGAGCCTCGTGGGAGCTGAGCACCACCAAACCCAAAGCTCACTTTTGACACTCACTGCAGGGCGGGCACCCGGGGAAGAGCAGTGAGTCATGGGGTCATGGGCCTCTTCCCTTCTTCTTGCTCCCCTACTCCTGCCTATTTAGGTGACTTCACATAAGTTTGTTGTGTGAGTGGGACACCTGGGTGGCTCAGTTGGTTAAGTGACTGCCTTTGGCTCGGGTCATGATCCTGGGATCCCAGGATCAAGTCCCACATTGGGCTCCCAGCTCCATGGGGAGTCTGCTTCTCCCTCTGACCTTCTCCCCTCTCATGCTCTGTCTCACTCTCTCCCTCTCTCTCAAATAAATAAATAAAATCTTAAAAAAAAAAAGTTTGTTGTGTGAGCTATACCTACCCTATGACGATGGATGAAACTGAGGCATTCACCCTAACTTGAGCCAGGAAAAGCTGACCAAGAAATTGTTGACCTCTGAATTCATCTTCAAAGAATGTACAGGTTGAAACGTGGTGGAGATGTACAGGTGGCCATGTGCACTTTACTAGAAAAGCCTGGTCCTTTTGCACAAACCCAAGTGAGCCTCAGCAGTTCCTGAGTTTCTCTCTTGGACCCCATGGAGTCATTATTGCTCTTGAGTGTTTTTTATTCCATTGTTTTGGCAAGTTCCTCTCCATCCAACAGTGATTTGGAAACTACTGCTATACCAAGCCTCCCTGCTAACAGCATTTAATAGCTGTCATTAGAAAGCAAGCTTCTGCTTACCAGTCAGCCTGCTGTGAATGGTAATGGGAGGTTTCTGTTTGGGGAGTGGCCTCAATCTCTAATTGGTTTGAAAAATGTTGCTCATTTATTTTATACTTAAGATGTTACCTTTTATTGAGCTTCACTAAGTGTGTGCCTCAGTACTGTTCTAATTCAGCAAAGCTGTAGAGTACTGAGAGGGGTTTTCTTATTTCTTCCATGTTGTCTGGGTAACTTGTCCACTTTCGTTGTTGCTTGTTGAAATAAACATATGTATAAATATCCATTAATTTCTTTCCAGGCATGTACTAAGCATTTCATGTGTATTATCTCATTTAGGCCTTTCAACAACCTTATAGACTAGGTACTGTTACTCCACCTTTTAGATAAGGAAACCATGTTCAGGAGAGAGGGTATGTAGCTTGCCCAGGATTCTGGTGCTAGTATCAGGCATGAATGAAGCATTGAGAGCTGACTTTGAGCCTCACCACTGCAACATGTTAGCTGTGTAACCTCGGGGCACATTGTGTGAATGCTGTGTGTAGCTGTATCAGCTGTACAGCGGGCTNTCTCTGCTCGGCGGAGAGCCTGCTTCCTCCTCTCTCCTCTCTCTTTGCCTGCCTCTCTGCCTACTTGTAAGCTCTCTCTGTGTGTCAAATAAATAAATAAAATCTTTAAAAAAAAAAAATAAATAAATAAAATAAAATAAAATAAGTGTTCATGTTGGGTACTTTCTGAAACAGTTAAATGCAGAACACATGGAAGGCATTCTTTTCCCGTATTTTTTTTTTAAGATTTATATAATTGTGAGAGAGAGTGGGGGAAGGAGCAGAGGGAGAGAATCTCCAAACAGAGTCCCCATGGAGCATGGAGCCCCATGCAGGACTTGATCTCACGACCCTGAGATCATGACCTGAGCTGAAAGAACCAAAAGTCAGATGCTGAATCGGCTGAACCACCCAGGTGTCCATCCTCATGTCCCTCCTCCTTTTTGTGTAGTTAATTTAGCATATTGAAATAACAGGATTTTAAACTGGCATGCTGCACACACATATATGCTTTAGTGTACCCTAATTTAATTGTGATGCCATTGTTGGAATTTTGATGCCTCCAGCTTGATGAATAGCCATTTTCTATGGGTGTTATCAATTAATCTAGGTAATGAATTCTCTTCATTATCTTGTTCTTCATGTTAATTATACAGGATTTTCTTATACCTATTTATCAAGTCAGGACGAGNGGGCCCTTTTTTTTTTTTTTTTTTTTTTTGGCCCACATGCCTTTGAATATGAAATACATACAAACAGGTTAACATGATGGATTTAAATTTACATTTCTGAAAAATTCCAGTCACTGACTTAACTTTCTTCAGATCCTTGCTTGTGGTATGAGCTTGTATCTCATTCTTTTGGGGCTCATTTTTTTTTAATCAAAATGTTGTTATCTAAGATAATTAAACTATTTCTGGTTTTTGAGAATATACCTCTAGCATATCAAAAAGGTATTAAGGAAGCATGGAAAAGCTTGAATCTTTACCTACTAAAACAAAAGAACAAATAATCACTAAGTTTGTACTTTTGAAATATTCCCTAAGGTACCATGACAGATAAAAATTTTAAGAATAAAGCATGGGGGAAGGAAAGGAATAAGTTCGTAAAATTGTAAATGACGCTACTCATAAAGGAACAGTTCTTGACAACACTATAAGAAAAAGCAGGACGGAGTATGTAATAAATGAGTGGTGATTGATTCCATGTTGAGCTCAGAGACTTGAGTCTTGGGAGAATATGAGTTAATATGGTAATGATATATAATGCTATTTACTGATTCAGTACTAAATTTTAACTTTTTTAACCTTTTGGGGGGTCTTTTGTCCTATATTTTATATTCTGTGGTCTAAAACAACAACAACAAGTCTTATTCTAATTGTCTCTATTGCTCAGGCAGTTAATTTTGAGAATGTTAGCCAACAGTGTTTTGATGGGCACCTTCCTATTTTTGATTTCAGGTAGAAGCCATCCTTGTCAATATTTTTGGTGGAATCGTCAACTGTGCCATCATTGCCAATGGGATCACCAAAGCCTGTCGGGAGCTGGAACTCAAGGTTCCCCTGGTGGTCCGGCTGGAAGGTGAGTCATGGTAGACTTCCACAGTGCCCAAGATCAGGTGCCCAGCAGGTTTTGCAGGTACAGCCTTCCTAAGACAACATAAAGAAACACTGGTTTAAGTAAGATGAAACAGATGCTCTACGGAAATACTTCTTTGAGTCTCTAACAGGCTAGTAAGGACTGCCTCTCTCCAAGAATGGCATAGGTTATGATTCTCCATATTTTCCACACTCATTCCAGGGTGGAGTCCTTTTATTATGAATCATTTCATGAGATTAGTGCTTTGAAACATGCTGAGAAATGCTACCCCAAGATTTATTCGTCATGGGAGAGCCATGGTTGTCGAACGTTTTGTTCTTAGGGCTCCTTTACTTGTTAAAATTGAGGACTCTAAACAATTCAGGTTTATTTTGGGTTACTACTGTTGGTATTGATTATGTAATTAATTAAACTATTGAATTAACAAATTAGTAACAAGTATAAATACTTGGAATTTTTAAAATACTTTTTCAACAATAATTTAATATTGTGTATTATATAAACATATATGCTGTATATTTTATGAAAAATAACTATCTTAAAAATTTTAGTGAGAATAGCAGCACTCTTTTACATTTTTGCAAATGCCTTTATTTACTATCTAGCTTAGTATTTGCTTTTGCATTATATCTGTTGCAACGTGTTGTTTTGGTTGAAGTGTGTGAGGAAAATATGGCCTCATAGACGTCATTTGAAAAAGGGAGGGGTTTTTAATAACCATTTCATGTAATTGTGAGTTTTCTTTCTTCACTGGTACTACACTAAAGTTTGTAAGTAGTAGTTTCATTTTAAAGATTAGTAGTATATGAAATCTGAAATTATTTCAATGGACTTTTCATACTCTTATATTAAAATCCATTGATCTGGGGCACGTGGGTGGCTCAGTCAGTTAAGAGTCTGCCTTTAGCTCAGATCATGATCCCAGGGCTCTGGGATCGAGCCCTGTATCTGGGCTCCCTGCTCAGCTGGGAGCCTGCTTGTGCTCTCACTTTCTCTCTGACAAATAAATAAATAAATAAAATCCATTGATCTGTCTTGCACATTAAACGGATCTTCTACATGTATGGTTAGCAGTACCATGCAAGTGGAATATATTGGATTATGCAGATCTTCCAAAGGTTGGTACATTTCAACACATAATATCAAAAAGTTCACATTTGTTCATATCACACCATTCTCTCTTTTTTTTAAACATTTTATTTATTTATTTGACACAGAGATAGAGATCACAAGTAGGCAGAGAGGCAGACAGAGGGAGAGGGGGAAGCAGGCTTTCTGCTGAGCAGGGAGCCCAATGCGGGGCTCGATCCTAGGACTCTGAGGTCATGACCTGAGCCGAAGGCAGAGGCATTAACCCACTGAGCCACCCAGGCGCCCAATATCACACCATTCTCATCAGCAAAATGTCTAAATATTGGGATGCTGTCACGGTGGTAGATGCAACTTTTCCAGAAATCTAATTTTCACTTTAAATAAAGTATAAATTTTATCATCAGCCACACAATAGTTAGCTGTTTTCCTCCAGGTGACAGCCTGGCTTCACTCATTTTGGAGAAAATGGGTACCACATTCCTAAGTCAGGATAACCACAGTGTGTCTGTCATTCTTCCAAGAAAATATAATGTTCCATAGAGAAGTGTGTGGTTTAGCTTGCTACTCAGACAGTTGCACAAAAGCATTTTTTTTTAGAACAACCATCCTAGTTCAGGACACAGCAGACTTGTTTTTTGTGTACTTGCCCCTTGGTTACTCAGAGTATTCAAAAGCCCTTTGCTCACGTGAGATTTAATAAAGTTAAAATTCCTTTACCGTCCGTCAAGGACTTTCTTACCTGCAAGTGGCAACTTCTTATTGCAAGTGCATGGTGGTGAAAATACAGTGGCCATTCCTATAGCTCGGCGCCATGCCTTTGATTCCATGATAACATGCCAGTTATTTTACCTGCCCTTGTTTTTGCTTCATCAGTGCAAGTGCTGACAGAGTATTGTTGTTATTATTATAAAAATAGTTTTTGCATCAGGAACTTCCCCCACGTGGACCACACATTGAAAACCACTGTAGCAGAGAAGCAAAAACAGGCCCTCCAGTGTGAGAACCTGGTGCAAAAGTCCTGTCCACCTGCTCAACAAGTTCAGATTACAGTGACCAAGCGGCCCCAGGAGGAGAATTCTGTAGTGCAGTTCTTGGGACAGCTCAGTTTCCCCAACTTCTGTGCCAGGGCCATAATTCCCTAGAAACCTTCTGTCCCTCAAGATCAAGTCCAGGGATATTGTGACCCTGCTGTGTGTATCCCTGTCGTTTGAGGTCAAGATTCCAGAATAGCTACAGCCTGTTTTGTTTTGTTTTCTGTTTGTCTCTTTCTGTCTTTTTTCTTTCACTCTTTGCCATTCTCCTTTCTCCCTGAGACTCATTGCCTCACAAATGTAGGTCTGCGCCCTATGGACTTGAAAGAAATATGGTCACAAAGGAAATGGAAATAGCTGGAGCACCCATTGGCAAAATTTAATATGGACATTAAAACAGATGAATGAATTAAATCTTCTTAAAAATGTAAATGTGACATAATTGATCCCTATAAAAATAATTTCAATAAAAGGAAAAGTACTGGCAAGGCTGCAATGAAAAAACTGATCAAGAAGTTAGTGACTTCAGGGGTGCCTGGGTGGCTCAGTGGGTTAAACCTCTGCCTTCGGCTCGGGTCATGATCTCAGGGTCCTGAGATCCAGCCCCACATCGGGCTCTCTGCTCAGCATGGAGCCTGCTTCCTCCCCTCTCTCTGTCTGCCTCTCTGCCTACTTGGGATTTCTCTCCTGTCAAATAAATAAATGAAATCTTTAAAAAAAAAAAAAGTTAGTGGCTTCATCAAAGTATATATAATTTTGATTAAAATGCGGATGTCACAGTGTTTTCAGGGTCCAGGTGACCAGTAACCCTAGGTTATAAAAGTCCACTCTGCTTGTGTTCTTCAAGGGGAACAAGTCTCTTTAAGCAGATTAGACTTGTGTCTATTACTTAGAAAGGACTAGAAAGGAGTGTATACTTTGGTGGGCTCCTTCTTTCTTGTGATCCCCTGTGTGCCTGAGTGGTTCAGCAGAGGCCCACAATTACTAGTTGTGAGTACATTCATAGAAAAGAAAGTTACCCCACTTTACTTTTCCACTTCACTATTTTTTTCTTAACAAGGGGCATTTCTCTTACTTTCACACTGCACTTAGTGTTCCAGTAGTATTAAATGATCCATCTCCTATGTCCATATTTTGTGTTTGTGGATAACACACATGCCAAACTAAGCAAAATACCACATCTGATGTTTTCTCCTCTAAGAATCTTCATTGCCTGCCTCAGAGGTCTATCTGAGCTACTAGGAAGAAACTTTAAAATTTCTCAGTTAGACAGATTTGCATCTTTTAAGTTAGTGCACTTCCAAAATAGATGCTTCTGGTTTTTTTAATTCATTAGTTAATATAATAAATACTATATTTGGGTCACTGAGCTTTAGATATTTAATAGGATGTATAGAAATAGAAAAAGCCATGTTAGTTACTAGATAAATGGGGAAATACAACAAAAAGAAAAAAGAAAAATGAACAATACAAGATAATAGATACAAAATGCTCATGCGTATTGGCCCTAATAGACTGCTTCTGTCTTAGTAGTGATAGCCATCAGGGAGTCCCAGAGAGCCACCACCATGGCCCGTGGTGTCTGCAAATATCGATACCTTGCTGTGTCCACCATGCAGTGTACCATGGAGAATTGAATGTGATCATTCCGAGATGAACTCAAAAAGGATACTGTCCCCCCAAATTTGTGTAGACTAAAAATATCTGTGGTGACCTCATTGCCACTCCTCTCCTTCCTTGGAATGGCCCCTATTCCTGTAAGACTCATCAAGGGCCTTTTATCAAGATACCAAAAGCAGGAGAGCTTTCGACATTTCTGGAGTTCTGCTGGTGTTCTTTTCTTCCTCTTGTAGGAATTAGTCTCTTGTGCGAATAATGTCTCTCACACTCAACATGGTTTGCATCCAGGTCACTAGTATCCATATATGATTTCTGGGAAACCTACAGCCCACACCGAATCAGACCTGTCCCCACGTTGTGTTGGTACAAGAGAAAGGCAAAGAATTCTGCTTTAACTCTGCTCTTGACACTAATCAGAGATAACAAAATGAAAATCAGTGATGATATTACCCATAAAAGCCCCGTAAAAGGAGCTAAATAAAAACCAAGCCAGTGCTCTTTATGTTAAGGGAATGCAGACTTCTGTAAAATGTGTCCCTTAAGCTGAGTGCCTGTGTAGCTCAGCCCGCTTTCTTTGGCATGGTCTCCTTTTTAAGCTTACTCAACGTTGACTACTATAATTATAGTACATTTGGAGATGTGAGTTAGCAGAGAGATACTATAAAAGGAGAGTTTCCAAGATGAGCATGGAAATAAGTAAGATTTGAATCATTGGAAAAGAAAGGGGAGGGAATTTGGTAAAGGATCAGAAGCAAGGCATGAGATCTGTTCCATACTTGGCAGTTGGTACCGCGACCATAACTGTGGTAAAACCTGAAAGCCAGGACCTGGGTAGATCAGAAGGCTGTCCTGGAGAGAGTAATAGCTCTGCAACAACATATTATGGCTAAAAAACGAAGTGACATGAAACTCATGTCAGTAGTCAGAATCTACAACATTAGCTGGAATCTGAAAACCCAGGCTGGATTGCCATGTAGAGCTAAAAGCAGAGTAGACAACAGCAGAGATAGGAAAGGAAATGAGAGAAAAAAAGAGGGACATTGATTTTTAAATCTAATGACCAGGGGAATGAAGGATGGCCAGACTAGGGAAAGTCAGAAGGAGCTAGCTAGAGAATGGGAGAGTATTACTTTGGGGTATAGTCATCCTTAGTTGAGATAAACCTGTAACATCAGATGGAACACATGTGGAGGTACAGATGGAGGAATTTAGGGAGTGATCCAAGGAGAAACATGATAGGAAAATGGGTAAGTCAACCTATTTTGAAGTCCCCAGTAAACCACACGCAGATCGTGTTGTCTTGGAAATTGTTCTCCTACAGTAAAGCTTAGTTAAAAGGAGAAACCAACCCAAACCAAAAATGTCCTGTCACAGGAAGTCTGATTCTCAGTGCTTCCAACGGGGAACAGTTACGGACTACCAGGATCTTTGGAGGAATTTCTCCTGTACTCCATATAAATTTTTCATTAGCTTTCTCTGGGTTAGAACACAAATTCATCTCCCACAAATGTCTCTTCATTCAGCCATATTTTACCCAACCTTAATGCATGATATGGATCCTTTTTTTCTAAACAAACAACTCGTCATTGTACTGACAGAGGAAAACAAAGTGATATGAAGAGTCAGGAGCATTTTGGACAGTTCTAGTGGTTGTTGCTATTTAAATTGATTTAACACTGATATTTTCTGTTTTAACTGATGAATTTTTCAATTATATTTATTCATATTAATATTAAAATTGGTTCTCATTCCCAGAATGTGCACCATCATCCAGCTAGTGAAAGGGAGATGGGAAAAGGTGTCCATCATCCCAGCATCTGTGATAAAGTTTAGTGACACATAAAAACTAAGTGTGGCAGAAAAATTTTACATAGGGTCTGAATTACAATAATAAATAAGTATTATTGCTAACATTTGTTAACTAGCTAAGTTTCAGATACTCTGACACATGACTGTATAGTCTAAACAAATGACAGATTTTTAATGACCAAGGTAACAGGCATTTTAAAAGCCAATAACAGGTTTTGTTAGTAGTATCTACTCCCTGTAAATAAAGAAGTTAGTTTCTCTTGCTTGCTAAGTGGCCATTTGGAAGATCCAAGATTCTTGCCATAATTCTCATTAATCTGTGACCCATATTTTTGAGACTCTGTTGCCACACACAGTGTATTAGAAATATTTTGATGAAGGAAGTTTTAATTAATCAAATGAAACTTGATATAGTGGGATTTTGTGGACAAATTTTTGTTCTCAGCTGTATAATAAGTACAAGTTGTTTTACCAGTGGGTAAGGAAAGGCTTACTTTCCTCTTTGAAAATGGTAATTTTATAATTACATATATTTACTTGCCTTATCATAACAGAATTCACCAGCTGGGACACAGGATTATTTTTATTTAAAAGACTCCTAAGTAAATCGAGCAATTACATTTTTGGGGGGAGTTTAGTTTTTGCACACAGTTGTTTCTGGGATGAATAAAGAACAAATAATCTGATATGTTTATTTTTTTTCCCTCTTTGACTTGTATATATAGTTGACACAAAAGTTACCTGGATGGTTAATTTAGCCCAACCCATGACATTGTTGGAAAATGTACAGACATTTATTAACATACAGACATTATTATATACAGTTATACAGTTAACGTACAGACATTATTAACACCTTTGGATACTCAGTGTGCAAAGGTGTTTTAGCCAAAGCTTTGGGTTTTGCCTGGGCAGTTTTACTGTTCTAGATCAGGCAGAGCTGCAGGCAGTGGCAGAGGGAGAAGCAGGCTCCCCGCTGAGCAGGACCCTCAGGACCTGCTGAGGAGCACCCTGAGATCATGACCTGAGCCAGAGGTGGATGCTTAACCAACCGAGCCACCCAGGCACCCCTGCAGCAAACTTCTATATCTCAAATAAGTCTGAAGAGGAATTTGCTTTTCTCTCAGGTATTCATTATGATTCCAGGTTAAGCTGTAGACAATAATGAGCCTAGATGATTGGTAGATGGGATTCTTTTTCTCTTAGCCAAGTCTTTTCAGTTCGATTCTTCCATACAGTGCCAAAAGGTTTGTTTCAGCAACATAAACATTTTGCTTCTCTTTTGACAAATAATCTTTCGAAACAAGAGTCCCTTGTGGTTCCCTTCCTTATCCTTGTCAGTCCCTCTAAATGTGCCCTTAACTCTCTTTACAGTCATTGAAAACATAAATGTCTCTAAGGAGAAAACTTTGTATTCTGTTTCTCTTACTTTCTGGACCAAGGCACTAGCACCTTGTGGACAGGTGTGGACAGGTCCTTATCGCTGTGTATGGACAGGTCCCTATTGCCGCTCTCTGCAATACTGGTGAATTGGAGCCCCAGTCAGAACAAAGCATATCAAGTATCTTTCTTAGCACAGACACAGTAAAGTTGCTACATGATGCTTTGGTCTGCTCAAGGAGAAAAAGAATCTCAAAAATTAAAGTGTCGAGAGAGTTTTCAGCTGTGTTTCCACACACTTGGTGGCCGTCCATTCTGCGAGCCTTCTGTTACATGAGGGTGTGAGACCAAGAGAAGGGCGGCCATTATCCCTCTGACTCCTGTCAGACTTCTGTGGCTGACTAGCCAGAAAGTTTATGTCAGGATATTTGAGCCCTAGGTTTGCTTCTTCCCCTCAGAGTCAGCAGAGAAAATGGGACCATTGGCTGAGTGGTGGCATGATCCTAGGCGGAGTGAGCGTGGATGCCCAGCAGCGCCCGGGGACTGGCTCTCTGTCCCTTAACACCCCCTGGCCTCTTTGGACATTTTCCCAGTGGTTGCTCAGTACCAAGTTTTTTATCTTCTCTTCTTTGTTCAATCCCCGTTCTCTTTTAAGGCAAGGTGGACCTTGCCTCGACCCCCTGCCTCCCCAAGCATGCCTTTCCCTGCTCTCTACTCCTCCATTCATTCTGCAGTCAGCCCATGGAAATGTGGCTCCAGGAGGAAGAACCAGATCTCGGCCAGTGTGCCTCCCTTTTCCTCTTTCTGTTTGACCCTAATTGGTCTCTCTGTCCCCAATTTCTGCACACTCTTTGCCTCCCCTTGCTCTCTCCTCCTCTCCTTCTCCCTTCACTGCCCCTATGGATTCAGCTTTTCTGATTTCACTTCCTGTGGATGTCTGTCACCTCTCCTCCCTCCAGCCACTGGCATCTTCTCCCTGAGGACCCTCCTTGGTGTTTAATTCATCATCAGCAGGTTAAACTGGAGGACACGCTAGAGACAATCCTGCCTTATAGCGAGCCTTACATCTTCTCATTGTCTAAATCGATAAACACTTCTGAATGTATAAACTTTGCTGCACTTAAACATTATACCAGGTCTCACAGGACCTAACCTAAGGTATTAGGGTAGTGAAAGCTTTTTTAGATTGAATATTTAAGTTTCTAGACAAATAATCCACTAGATATGGCACTTTGAATTTTCATTTTACTTCTAAATGGTTCACGTGAGTAGCTGAAATGTTTGTCATGTTGGACATCTGCTGCCTTACACAAGAAAAAGCTACTCAGCACCCCTTAGGAAAGTGGTCATCCAACCAGCCCATGTCGCTGGGGTCTTTCAGGGGGCCCAACAGCTCCTTCGTCACCTGGGGAATCTGGTGAGAAATATGACAAAGGTCTAAGAGACCAAAATGTCACTTTCGTTACTGATGAAGAAGGCAAAGGATGCACCTTACAGTATACCGAGAGTAATCTTTCTTACTCTGAACCCCAGATACACCCAGTCACGGGCACCACGGACCCAGCGTGGCAGTCTGGGCTCCCTGGGAGAGCGCAGTCCAGAGGAAACGCAGCAGAAGTGGCTGGGCTACACATGCTGTCTTTCTTTCAGACATTCCAGTCAGAGAAGTATCTCCACTGCCAGCGCAGAGCCAGTGGTAGTCGGAGATGAGACGGGGAGTGTTATGCTCTGTGTGGAAGGAGACACCCCTCTAATGCACATCCAGTGATTAGTCTACCCTGGGCATGGGCTGCCGTTCGGTCAGGTGGCCACCTCAGTCTAGCCAGCGCTCCTTCCCTCAGGAGCAGGAGCCTGACGTTTTCGTGGGACACTTGTAATAATGAGGGGTTCTAGAACATGGCCAGCCTGGGGACCAGCACAGCCCAAGTTCTGCACATCAGGATGCCACCACCTGCTTTGTGGGTGTTCTCTGAGCGTTCATTTGGTTCATTTCTTCATGCCTCAGTTTCCATATATAACACTTGAAAGTCATATTTGATCAGCCACTAAAGAGAGAACACATTGTGATCAGGAGAGGGACACCCTGGTGGATTCTGTCTGTCCTATGTTAGAGGTAGCAGGTGGGTCCTGTTAATAGGACTGTCCCAGAGAGTACCACCTTGAGGCTGGCCAAAGGCAGAGCTGTCTAGGAGGAAAGACTCCACAAGAATGTTCGAGAACAGGCAGGACAAATAGCTCTCATCTCCTGCCCTCTTCTCTTTATTGGCAGCAGCCGCCTGCTGTACCAAGAAAGATTTTGAGACTATACCCCAGCTCAGTGGCAAAAAGCCCTGTGGTCATTATCTTCCACAGAGGTGGGAACGAAGAGTGGGAGCAGTCGAGCCAAGCGCTGGCCACTGCAAGTCCAGCTGCCTGCTGCAGCAGAAGCAGGAAGCAGGGGCTGCTGGCTGCAAAGCCATGAGATGAGGCCGGGTTCCTGCACACCACAGAGCCAAAAATGTGGATTGTTGAGAGCAAAGGCCTGCAGACTTTTCCTGTAAATGGCCAAATTTTAGGCTTTGTGGGCCATGTATTCCCTGTTGCAATCACTCACTTCTGCCATTTAGCACAGAAGCAGTGTAGACCATATAGAGAGGAATGGGCATGGCTCTGCCACAACAAATCTTCGTTCAAAGACAGACAGTGGGGCGTAAGTTGCAGCCTGGTGCGACTAGGGAAGAGGCCAGCAGCAAGACCTAGAATTCTGGAAACTCCTCATGGTCTCTGAGTCTAAAGCCCTCTCTGTCCTCAGCTCTGAACAGTTTTGTTAAAGTCAAGAAATTTGGACAATATTAAGCTCTGAGAGTAATTTCTCAAAGAACAGATTAACAGTGAGATCTCTCAGTCCTTCCCCCATGCAGGTACAAAATCACGGGCAACGATATACTGATGTCCCTTCTCAGGCAGCCGTGGAGTTCCAGAATCAGAATTCCAGACATAAATCTCACACCACCAAAATTACCTTTGAAAAATTCCTGAAATCACCCATGCGTTAGATATAGATGAGTTGAAAGCCATGAGGTAGACTGAAGGAAGGCATCAAAGGAAACTCCATGCAGATGCTTAGGTGCATAGAACATCCCTTCTTTACAAAAATGGCCCTATTCCTAGTAGGTACAGAACTGTAGAGCATTCTTGCTTGTCAGAGGATTCATTCCGTTCCAGTCTAATAGTAAGTCTCCCATACCAGCATATTATATATGTTGCTTTTTTGGAGGGTTAACATAGTTGAAAGCAAAAGCATCAGCAGCTCGCAGAAGCCCTCGATGGGTATATATATTAGAGTTGGTCCTCAACCTTGCTGGCACGATCCTAACTCCATGCACACCAGCCTCATAACCCGGCCATCCGCTTCCTGTCACTACAGGCAGTGGCTCCAGCTGGCATCTTGAGAATACCTGTGACACTCACACCCTCAGCAGTGGTTTCCTCTTACTGTGGCAGAAGAAATTACCGAGGAATATAGGGGTACACAGGATATAGTCTCACAGGATAGTTTACGTCATTTTTTAATTTTTCTAAAATGTGAGGGATACAAGGCATTTCTGTAAGATACTCCTCCAACTACAGTAACTTCCCAAGGTCACTCAACTTCTCATGACCAAACCAGGTGTAAAGTCTCAGTTTTCTTATCTGTGAAATGGGAATAAACATATGGCAGTCTCATGGGGTTGTCGTAAGAAGCAGATGAATTTTCAAATAACCTAGACAGGCCCTGGCTCAGTAAATGTTAGCTGCCATCATTACCCGAGCTCTTCTTCCTAACTCGACCAAGGCGGGGACTCTGGGGGCTTGGCAACAGTGTGCCGAGCAAGGTGGGAGATGTCAGGTGCACATCGTCTCAAACAAGGGAGGACCGCTGATGCAGCAGGACTCTATCTCGGACTCTCAATGAATTATTCCATTTTTAACAGTACAATAACAAGACAAAAGAGATGTGATAAGTTATCTAAATTTACATGTCACCAAGAAAATGGACCTCTTCTATCTGCTTGTCACTCGAAAGGAGAATAATGAAAGAGGATCAAGGGCAAAAAGACAGAGAATGTTTTAGGAGGAATCTGCTGCTTTGTAGAATTTGGTTCATTTCCACTGACCTCTTTTTTCCCTGGGGTGGGGGGCAGGGTGGGAGTGTGATTCCATTGCTTAGAGCCAGGGTCGAAGTATTGGAGGATTTATGGGCCGTGCTGACTCTGTCACAGCAGCTCTGGCGTCGACGATCTGTAAATGAATCATTTTAGCTGTATGCCAGTGAAACTGTATTTATGGACATGGAAATTTGAATTTCATGTAATTTTCATGCATCACAAAATATTATTCTTCTGATTTTCCCCCAACTATTTAAAAATGTAAAAACTATTCTTAGCTGATTTAGAACAGCCCTGACTTAGAACACCAGGCCAAGAGTCAGACCTGTCATGGCTCACTGGTAATTTCACCTGAGCAAATCATTTAACATTCTGGGCCTCAGTTTCCTCTAGTGAAAATAAGAGATTTATCCTAAAGGCTCACTAAGATTCCTTCTAGCACTAAAAGGCCAGGCTGTGTGATTGTCCTGTGGCTTTGCAGTCAGGTAAACCTGGGTTCTTAGTCCTTGCTTAGCCTTTGACTTGCTCGGGGCATTGGGCAAGTTTCTCGGCTTCCCAGTTCCTCTATTATCTCATCTGTAAAATGGGGGTTAAAAACAAGGTCTTCTTTAAGGTTGCTATGAAGGTTGAAGTGATAGAATAATTGTGAACCTCTTAACTCATGTACCGAACAGACATTAATTGCACCTAGTGTATATTCAGTAAGTGCTAATTATTGCATTCTTTAAAAAAAAAAAAAAAAAGCCCAGCTCCCATATACATCCAGACTGGAAAATAGTTTTCCTTCACAGCCTTGTGATAAGCCCAACTGTGGGGGTGGGGGGGAACTGTAACTTTTGAACAAAACCCAGTAATTTCTGTCCACTACTATTTGTTACCTTCTCTTGCAGGTATTGAAAGCAAGAGAACAGAATTTGATAAATTAACCTTGCATCTCTGTTTACAGCTCTCTCACTCCACCTGGTGGCAGGAAGTCAGTGGTAAAACATGCACCAATGGAGACTTAAAAATTTAATAATTATTCTTTTTATAATATTCTTTACCAGTAGAGCAAGATTTCATTATCAAACCATTCCGCTTTGAGTCTCTGTGGATTGCCATTTTTAAGGCATCCATCGTGCAGATAACCACTTAGCTTAGCAGCTTTTCAGCAAGCAGATGTTAAGAAGTGCTTGAAGTTGAATCAGTGCGAGTCAATCAGTTATCTGTTTAGGTGGTTATTAAAACTGTTGTCCTGCAGCCTCATTTAAAAGCAATACAGCATTTAATAAATATTAGAGCATGTCAGCAGCACTATTTAAATGTGGGAAAGAGATCAATTTCCTTTGTAATTGGGTACACAGACATAAACACTGTCTTTGGAACTCTTAATTCCATGTCAGAGTTTAAAGCAGCTGTGGTGGTTTCTATTTAGAAATAAAGGCAAGGAAGGGGATGGGGAGCAGGTGTCAGGCACCTGCTGAATCAGAAGAAACCAACCTTGAATATTCAAAGAGTAGCGTTAATGGAAGGAACCCACACACCAGCAAACATCTGCCCAAGGCTTCCCCTGCTTTTCTTTTCCAGTGACCTCCTTTTGAGGCTGCTGGTTTTCTTTTTGACCCTCCTCTGTGTGTGTTCCTACTTCCCCATTGGAGCTGCTCTCGCACAGGAACGAGGAAGCAGCGTGTGTGGGCAGCCAGGCAGAACAGTCCAGGGAGAAACCAGCCTGGGACAGAGTGCTGGCAGGGTCAGGACTCGGGCTGATGCACTGGGGACTTGATGGGCTTACTTTTTGCCCTTGCTCTCTGTACTTGACTCTAGTCTATACCTCTTTCTTTTCATGTGTCTGTCCCTCTGGGTTATTCTTCATGACTCTCTCTCTCTTTCCCCAACCCCTCCCCACCAACCCCTTTCCATTTCCCCCTCCTCCCCTTCCCTCTCCTCTCTCTTTTTTCTCCTTCTCTTCTTCCTTTCCCTGTCCTTCCTTCTCTCATGCTGGGGTTCTAAGTATGCCTAACCTGTGCTTAATA
Organism: Ailurus styani; assembly: GCA_002007465.1. Taxonomy (NCBI): domain Eukaryota; kingdom Metazoa; phylum Chordata; class Mammalia; order Carnivora; family Ailuridae; genus Ailurus; species Ailurus styani. The sequence goes on along the minus strand of LNAC01001175.1, from coordinate 33,957 downwards.
ATTAAGGCTGTAATTAAAGTGTAACTGCAAGCATAATTAAAATTCACTTTAATGGATCCTGGAATTGTGAAGCAATTAGGCATTTTGATATGGCCCTGCAGGAGCTGCTGGAAGGAAAGAAGGGCCCATTTTCCTGAGGGCTGTTCCACCCCTCTCTCTTCTGGCCCCGCCCCCTGGTTGTTAACCTTGAACTAGGAGGGGGCAGGAGGAGGCAGAAAGCAAGCAGAGCTACTAGGCCAAAGGAGAGGGAGCAGCTTGGAGTCCTCCGGGCACTGCAGACAGCCAGCTGCTGCTCGGCCCTTCTTAGAGAAGGAGGCCACTACAGAAGCCCCTGGAGAACCCGAGAAAATCAGGAACAGTTGCTCCTTATTTTCAGGTTGTTTGGGGCTTCTATTTCAATGCTATTAGTTATTTGGGGGATGTCGGGCCAGCAAAGTGATCAGAAAAGCACCCTCCCACACCTCACCTCCTGAAGCACGCTTGCTGGGTATGAGTCCCTCCATCAACATTCAGCGCATCAACAAGTAGGTACTTTGTAACAGCCAAGTTGGGAGAGACCCTGGTGGGCTGGCCTGACATAATGTCAGCCCTCAGGAAGCTTATGTTTGGTGGGGAAGAGGGAAATGTCTGTGAGCAATCCCAATAGTGCTATGATGTACAAGGTACTCTAGAAGCTCTTTTACAAGCCACTCCTCTAGTTTGGGGGTTGGAGTAGTGACAGGGAAGGCGTCCCCAACAAAATGCCATTTAAACAGGTATCTCATGAATGTTTGGGTGTCAGCCGAGCAGAGAGAAGGCAAGTGTTCTGGGTGGAGGACTCAAGGCCAATGGCCCAGCATTTCTGCCGCTCACGGATTTCTAAATCAGTCGTGTTTCTCCTTTCAGAATACCCAATGCTAAGTTGTGAGGTGTTAAGGAACTAATTTAGTTAGGTTTCTTGGTCGCAAGGAGGAATGACTCGTTCAAGTAGTCTCAAAAACCTAAAATGGTCAAGAGCTGGTTTCATTCATACCCGTGGGAAAGGAATGCAGGTAAAACTGCATAAATAGTTCTCAGAACGGACAGGACCCAGGATGCAGCTGGCCCCCAGGAAGAGGAGGCTGGGATGTGGAGGCCGGCCTCCGCAGTGTCACTCCAGCAGCCAGTGCACCTGACAGCACTCCTCTCCGCATGTTTGTGCTGCCTTTCTCTCGCCTGCTTATTCCTTAGAGCTGTGTATGTCTTCTCGGTGCCTCCCGGTTCTATTTCATGTATACTGCCCATTCAGATTCTCAGCAGAGCAAATCTCATTGGACAAGCTAATGACCATCGTCTGTATTTGGATCACCCTTGGATCAGGGGCAGTGGTGCTTGGGAACCGTCCATATCTGCCTCCAGGCAAAGATCATCATGTGGTCCCTCCTCTAGCAGGGGACAGTGGGTAGGGTAGGTATAGCCAGACAGGGAGGCTGGAGACAGTAGGTTGGAGTTGTACCTGGTCCTTGCTCTTAAATAATTCATAGCATCATTGAAGTTTAGATGATCTCATACATGGGAAAGTGCTACAGATTTTAAATGTCAAACAGGAGTCACCAAGAAATCAAAATGGACTGGGAAGAACAAAGGATTTTGAGACAGAATCCTGCCAATCAGTAAGCTTCAGTGCTCTTGGCCAAAAAAGTAAATAAAGAGTAAAAAGAACTAATTTATAAACACCTGACTCACAAAGTCTTTTAGGGACACCAAACTCACAAGTTCAAAGTCTCAAATAAAGTATCGTGGGAAGACTGAAAAACAGATTTTTTTTATTATCGTCAGAGTGATTATGATGATGATGATGTCACATATTTATAAAAATTGTAAGAAAGGGTCATCCAAGGTTCAGCATAGATATTTCAAGTATTGAGTCCAGAAATCATTCAAACCAGTAAGACATCAAGTTCAGCGTTTATTTCACCATGTCTTAGCTGTTACTAGCCATGCTAGCTAGACTTTGACCTTTAACTTAATTGTGCCTCAGTCCTCCCTTCTGTAAAGGAAAATAGTAATACTAGCTACCTCAGGCTTGCCGTTGAGGGGCAAATGAACTAATATACTTAGGACCCTGGAACAACACATGACACCTGCTAAGTGAAAGGTGATATTTTTGCTTTTGTTAATGTTACCATTCCTCTGGCACTGCTAATTCTTGTACCAGTCCAGTTACACAGAGAGAGCTTGACAGGCTTGGGTAAGATCTGTGTCCACAGGAGGTCTCTCACCAAAGGAAGGTAGAGTCAGAGCTGAAGAATGTTCAGGCAGGTGAACCTGCTTCTTCATGCGTGGGGTTTTGGGGGGTTGTCTCTTGAGATTGGAGATGCTCTGAAGAGAAGGGAAAGAGGGAGAAGAGCCTCGTTTATCCTAACTTAGATTTTTTCCCTGGCAGAGAACTCTAGTCGATGTCTCTGCTGAAGGAGATAGAAATTTACATATTTAACTTTCATTGACCTTTTGGTCCAAAGACCAATTCCATTCTGTCAGTCAGGACTTTGCTTCATATCGTGTCATGATTCCTTGAAAGTCCTACGTACAGATTAATGTCAGAATCCCTTAGCCTCGTATTTAACACCTGCCACAGTCTGATCCTCTGTCCTACTTTTTAACCTCTGGGACCTTGTCTGAAACTTTACCAAATGAATCAAAATGAACATTGAGGTTGTATTAATTAAATAATAAATCTTAATATGTGCATTAGTTAAGTAACCAATATGTAACAAATTGCCCTGAAATTTAACAGCTTAACACCAGGAACATTGTTGTTCTCATAGTTTCTCTGGTAGCGAATCTGGGTGTGGCTTAGCTGGGTCCTTTGGCTCAAGGTCTCAAAGCTGCAGTCCAAGTGTCAGACAGGGCTAGGATCATGTTCAGACTCCACTAGGAAGTGTTGCTTCCGAACACACTCCCATCGTTGTTGGCAGGATGCAGTTCTTCGTGGGCTATCAGACTGTAGACCTCAATTACTCCTTGGCTTTTGGCTGAAGGCAGCCCTGAGTCCTTTGCCTTCTTGACTTCTCCGTGGGGCAGTCCACAGTATGGCAGTTTGCTTCATCAGAGTGAACAAAGAGTCAGAGGGAGCAAGAAAGAAGCCATGGGCTTTTGTGACTTGGTCCTAAAGATGACATTTCATCACTTTTGCTCTATTCTTATTCATTAGAAGCGAGTTGCTGGCTCCACCCACAGCCAAAGGGATTACCCAGGGGCATGAACACCCAGAAGTGGGGATTGATCATAGGAGAGCCATTTTTGGAAGCTGCCTGGCACACTTACAAAGTAACATGTCAGTTAAAGCAATGCTAGCTCCTTTTAACAACTGTTAAATGCTGAAATGCGAGTCTTAACACGATAGAAGGTTCTTCCTCATTCATATGAATTTGAAGAGAGTGAGTGAGTGGGGTGCTCTGCTCTACAGAATTATGCTAGGATCCATGCTGAAGGAGTTGTTGCCATCTTCAAAAAGGTGACTTACAGGGCTATCTTGGCTGGCAATGTACCAGAGTGTGGACAGAGAAAACTGGGTGACTACAGATGCTCACACTGGCAATTTTTTACGGGTGTGTGTTTCACGTCCACTCACATGACCTTGGCCAGAACTCAGTCATGTGATACCATGTAGATGCAAGAGACCTTGGGGAATGTAGTTCCTGGTTGGGCAGCTTCCTCCTGGCAACAGCTGTCCCCTATAGAAGAGAAGCATGCATTTTTGGTGGACAGCCAGCCAGGTCTGCCACAGCTGCGCAGACATTTATGAAATCCTTTCACATGTATTATTTCATTTGCTTCTCATCACAGTCTGTGCTGTCAGCATTATTATTCTCATTTTAAAAAGGAGAAGAGGTAGGGCATGGGGGGCAAAGGGAGAGGTAGAGAGACAATCTTAAGCTGGCTCCGTGCCCAGCACAGAGCCCATAACGTAGGGCTGGATCTCACTGCCCTGAGATCATGATCTGAGGTGAAATCAAGAGTTGGAACGCTGAACCAACTGAGCCACCAAGGTGCCCCGCTATTTTTATTTTATAGACAGGGAGACAGATTGGCATATCTTTAGAACACGTAGGCTTGTATAATTAGAGTGAGCAGAGTTCAAGTTCCCATCTCTGTTGTGTCATCTGTGAAATAGGGACAGTAAGATCTAAGCACCATCATCGTAAAGATTTTGTATGCTGCTCGTAAGTCACTTAGCATTATATCTGGAATGTGGAAGTGCTTAATGAGTATTAGTTATGGGGCAGATGATCCTAATGTTATGTCTGGAGATAAAGAAGTTGAGGCTCAAAGGAGTTACATGATTTACCCAAAACTATACAACTAATACACAACAAAGCCAGGATGAGAAGCTGGGGATCTTAGGTAACAACTTCCCTACCTTTTGAGTTGTTGCTATCCACAGAGGCCATTCGGCAGATTCCTGTTGAAAACAGCAGTGAGTAAGCCTTGAGCTAAAGACGCAGTGCCAAGTTTCCTCTTCCCCACTGCTATGGGGACCCCAGGTTCCCAGGAGAATCAACACTACGTCACCTTGTTAGTACAACTGTTCCTCTTTAACTCCGCCTTTGCCTCTTTGGATAAAACATGCTGACCTAGTGCCTCCTTTTTATTTGTACGCGTAGGTCCTCCAAGGCCTATATTTCAAGGTCTTTGTTTATAAATAGGCTCTGTCTTGCTAACTAGATAGAAGCTCAGGAAATGATGTAAGATGAGGTATTTCATTAGACTCTTAAATTTTATCACATTTCTCTACAGGCTCGTTCCCTCTGAAAGAACAGAAAAGCAGTTTGCATGCTAAACAGTCAGTTGCAAAAGCACACCTTTTGGGGGAGGCGGGTAGCTTGGCCTGCAGAGGCTATAAATCCAGCAGGAGTGGGACACTGAGACACCCCCTCAGAGGCTGCAGTGCTCTTTTTGGGTCCTCTCCCCTTTCTTTCATACAGAGTAGGGAGGAAGCAAGAACAGATGTGTGGGATACTGTCGTTCCCAAAGCAGTAGACTGGTGGCATCGGTGGTGGTGGTGGGGTGTCTCAGAACGTTAGATGAGGTACCAACTCAGACCCTTCATTTTAAGAGGTCTTTAAGACAAATGACTTCCGGAGTGGGCCAAACGTGCATGAGAACCACTTGACTGTAGATTACCAGCAAAAAAAAAAAAAAAAAAATTGGTCTCATGCAATTACTATCTTTCATCTTGTTTTCTAGCCAGACCACCACTTGGTAGAGATATTGCCACATCATCTTCCCTGTCAATGACATTGATTAAAACCTATCATTAATTCATTTCCTGATGAAAAGATAGAGATTGGTTAGTTGTTGCATCTTCATGTGTTACTTTCCATATTCTGTACCATCCCATCACACCATTTGCCATTCTCCGGGTCATGTTTCACATATAGCTTTTTCTTTAGATTCCATATACAGATTATTCAAGCAAGGGATGAATCCATTTCAGAGGCTTTTCCTCTTTCAAACTAGTTGACCAAGTATTCGTTAGTTTTTCTTTATTCACGATCTTGTAAGAACATCCTTATTTGCATTCTTTTAAATGCCAGAAATAATATAGGTAGCATCTTTATAATGCCAGACATTTGAGGTGAAAAGAGCAAAAAACAAAAACAAAAACAAAAAACCCACAAAACAGAAAAAAGTAAATTTGTCTTCTGGATATACGTAAATAGCCAAATCTGGATCCTAAGAAGCTGAAACTGAATTGTAATTAAATTGTGTTCATGAGACCTGGGCATTGCATGATTTCCACTCGTAGGAAACTTCCCGGGTCACCACCTTCAGTTTCATTTCAGTGACTGTCCGTCCCCCCGACCACCTTCTAGGAACCAATGTCCACGAGGCCCAGAACATTCTCAGTAACAGTGGACTCCCCATTACTTCAGCTGTCGACCTGGAGGATGCAGCCAAGAAGTCTGTGGCCAGCGTGGCTAAGAAGTGATAGCTTTGTCCTGACCCCTTGGAGGAAGAAGTCCATTTTGCCATAAAAAGTAATGTTTCTCTCATCACTGTGAAGGAAGTGATTATCCCATTAGGAAAAAAGAGAGAAAAAATGAGCCAGAGGATGAATCACTGTACCTAAGATCTTAAATCTACATTTCTACATTTTCTTGAATTAGACAGCTAGACAACCTACATAATTTGATTTCACTTAGAATCTTTATTAATGTCCTGTTCCCCTACTTTTCCATCATGCTAAGCCTGCTCAGTAGGCATTCTCCAGCTTTGGGGGAGCAGTCTATTCAGCTAAACAACATGTGTATATACACAGAATTTGAGATCAGACCTTGGTTCATTTACAGCAATTTTTAACAATTTTTAATAAAAAAAATTGCATGCTGTAAAAAACTCAAACAGGATTCCATTTGACAGATTATCAAAAAGGCATAGCGGAGACATTCAGAAGTGTTGCGCACACTGCAACAGTTTGTACGAGGTTCTAATTCCAATGCTTAGAAAATCCCTGAATGTTCCAAAACATACTATCATACAATAGAAGATCCACATTAATATCCCACACATGTATTCAACCATTTGCCTTAATATCGAATGTGCAGTTTACCTCACACTAAAAATAAAGCCGGAAGCCTTATTTGTGATTTTGGCATAGAAGGTTCTATTTCAATGTCAAAATCGAAGAATGCTGATTCTTATGGAAATCTCCATAATTAAGTCATTTCAAGACAAGACAGTGCTGAAGATCAAATTATGTTGTGTTGGTGTATTTTCTCCCCTCCTTCTTCCCTCCAGAATCTACCAGGTGGGAAAATGTAATTGAGAGAATGTGGCTTTTTCTCATAATGTCCATTTTTGTGGTGGGAAAGAATTTGAATTAAGTCTTTGTTTAAATTTTGTTAAATTTTTATCTGTACACAAATTTAAATAAAATTATGTTTGTAAGCTCTAAGGGCTGTGCATTTCTCATTTTAGTTGATTTCATTTCTCAAACAGTTTTTCTTTCAAATCTTAGGTGTGACTCCAAAATTAGAGAATTTGGGTTGTTCTGGGATTATTTCAGTTCTACTCAACTTTGTCAACAAAAGTTTCTGTTAACAGATTATGCAATGAAAGAATAAAATTTTTATATAAACCAGAAGCCCAGGTAAGTGTCACAGATGTCTAACCGGTTAAAATACTACTTCAGTCTGCACAATGCTAAAGGAAATACATATGCATAAACTTGTCCTATTTAGTGAGGCTCAATTGCCAACATTAAAGGTTTTTCTTTTAGTGTAGAAAGGTTCAGCAGACCAAATTTTTCTGTTTGTTTTTTTTTATCAGTTTACACTATTCTCATAAGCTTCACATATGAACAACAGTTAAAAAGTCATTTTTTTCTAGCTACATATTTTCCATGGAGAGAAAAACCATTTGACAGATTAGTCTTATGTCCTCTTTTAATTGTTATGCAACGAATGGAAAATATTTACAATGTCTTTTCAGGTGTGTTTTGGTTCTTGATTGCTTGATAACCAGTTACCATGTTAGCATGATAAAAGTTAGTATGATAAAAGAAATAACATATACATTTTCAGACAAAAATCAGCATATTTCTATTTTTTTGCCCTTTGTAGAAGCCCATGTTCACATAACTGTATATACTGTTGTTTCTAATGAATCCAATTTGGAGGAGGAGATAAAGGAATTAAGTCATTCATACGATTATTTTCTAAAAGGGTTAATAACAAGTAAATAGTTCTTTATTTTCAAATAAGTGGTTATTTGTCAGAATTAAGGGGTTTTTTTTCTCTCTTGGAAAGCCCAAGTGTCTGAGTTTATGTTGCTCACATGGTATCTTGGTGCTGAGCACAGCATAGTTTCCGTAAGTATTTGTCGAATGAATCACTGGTATTTGTACGTTGACCCAGCAGGGACAGTTGGTGGTGGTGGTGGATCTGAAGTCCTCCATATGTTACCTACGCCAGCATTCCCTACATGTCTGACCTTCAAGTCTGTCTCCTGTACTGTATGTAAGAATCAACAGTAATTTCCTTTAAATCAGATTAGTATTTTTTAAACTTGACCCATTCAAAGCAAGAATATCCATGAAAGGAGGTAAGTGTCTAAACACAGTACTCATTATGCACGAAGCCTACAGAGCAGTAAACACTTTTTTACTTGAACTGCTTTGCACATGAGATTTTAATGGATTTGCTAGTCTAGACATCATTCTCCCGGAACAAGCATCAGATTTAGAGGAGGTGAAATTCCTGACCCTCCCATTTATCAACATTCACTTCTTTTGAGTTGATTAACGTATGGTATTTGTCCAGACTCTTGTCTGACAAAAACCTAACTCAAATTTAAGAAAAATGGGGGAGAACTGTTTTGCTCTTGTGATTATAAAAGACAGAGGTTTTGGTTACAGTTAAGACTGGATCCGGAGACTCAAAACCTCAGAACTTGGACACTGCATCTCAGAACAGCTTGTCTAGTGTTGGCTTCATTCTTAGCCCATTTCCACAAGCTGGCAAAGTGGCTGCTGTTCATACCAGGTATATATTCTCAAGTTGAGCATCCCTGAAAGAAAAAGAGAGAGGACCAGATGAGAAAGAGAGACTGAAAAGAAGGGAGGGAGGGAGGGAGACTGAGACTGAGGGAAGAGGAAGGAAGGAGGGAAGCTATTCTCTTCTGGGAATTAAAGAAACATCTCAGAATTAGAATGACCAACTCTTTTTGGCCAGGAAACAATCCTTGAACCAGTCCTTCTGGACAGGAGTTTAGGGCTGTGAAGAGTGTTAAATACCACCCTGTTGGCCTGAGGCTGAGACCAGCCTGACCCAAACTACCAGAGCTGAGAGTGAGGGAAGAAGGGGTAGTTCCATCAGGAAAGCTGGAGATCTACTCGGAACAAACAGTGTATGCAGGGAAGGGAAAATAAGAGATGACAACCACACTCAGCAGCCATGAAGCAATGAAGCGGAACAAATTACTCCATAAGCATGCTTCCAACTCTAGAATTTCATGGTTCTATTCTATTAATCTCTTACCAGTTCTTTGAAGTACATTTTAACCCAGGCACACAAGTTACTAGGGTTTTTTTTTTGTATAGATGTTACTTGAGTCATCTAAATATTTGACCTTAATTGGTTAGTCTTGAACAGTAATGTCCATCTAAGAAATAATGACATTATGGTCTTTGCTCAATTTTGGTTTTGTATTTAACTTTTAATTCAATTCATAAATTAGTAAAGTAGCCAGGAAACTTTAAAGGCTCTGACTAGATCTGTTAATCATTTTTAATTAGTTCTTTTATGATTTATATGCTGTATACATCCCTCTCAATTTGCTGTCTGAGGGGGAAAATCATCCTAAAGAATTATATTTTTTTTATTCAAGGTCTTAATAAAACTGGGAAGAAAAATTAGGTTTTGACATTTCCAAATTAAACATTTAAAAGCCTGTGATTATTTGCAGGATGTAATCTATGTTCAAACAATTAAAATAAATGAAAAACATATAGTAGTGATTTAAAAAAAACACTGTGGGAAAGAACAAGGAAGAATATGTTCTTACACATCCTTCTAGATCTGGAGTTGGCAAATTAAGATGTGAGGGTCTATTTTAGTAAATAAAGTTGTATTGGCACACAGCCATGCCTATTTATGCTCACATTGTCAATGGCTGTTTTCATACTGCAATAATCAAAGTTAGCTGGTTGTGATAGAGATTTTATGACCCTAAAATATATACTACTTGTTTTTTATAGAAAAATAAACAGGTAACTTCTATTCATCTAGATAAATAAAAAATACAGTATTACTCCAAACGTGACAGCAACAGATTATTGTTTCTGAACCAGGAAAAGGCCAACTTAGACATTAAAGTGAAACCTAATGAGTTAGTAGGAAATGGGATCTCTGATCTTTCCTAAACCTTGGGAGAACTTAGCAGTCTACAAAAGGCCATTTGCCAGTGGAAACTTATTCCATTATGTTAATTTGCGTCTTCATCGCTACCAAAATTGCCTGCAGGTAGCCTGGTGTGCTATTGAACATATGCTATTCTTAACTACTTACAGGTGTGTTGAAATAATAACAAATCATGGCTATGAACATGGAACTCCCAAAGAGCTGAACCTATTGAGTCATCCTCACAGTGGTCCTTGCTAGAGACTATTGTGCAAAATTTAATCTTGGGGTCCTGGGATAATAAAAAAGAGAAAAAAGAGATTTCAGTGCAGCTGATGCCCACAACTGCTGCAGAGGCATTAATCCCATTTTACTATGGAAGAAATAGTCACATAATTAGATAAAAATTGTTCTGTTAAAGTTGCATAATTAGTGGCAAAAACTTAGGTTTCTGGACTTCTGGTAATCCTATCACTTCTGTGGCACCATTGCCCAATAGAACTGTCTTCGTTGATGGCAGTGAGAAGTATTGGTGCTGTCCAGTATGTCACTGTAGCCACAGGTGACTTTTGAGCACTGAATTTGGAAGCCTATTTAATTCCAATTAATTCATGGCCACGTGTTGCCGGTAGTGACCATATCGGACAGCAGAGCTTTACAGTCTAAATCTAATGGGTTTTAGAATGCATCACTTTCACATCAGAAGACCTCACAGTGATTGAGTGCTTACTGTCTGCCAAGAACTTTACATATGTTGTCCTCATTAATCCCCTTAGCAACTCTGTGCATCTATCATTTCTTTTTTACGGATGAGGACATTATATCTCAGGGAAGGTAAGAACATGACTGAGAACACACAACTTGTATATGGCTGGTCAAGATTGAGATTCTGATCTTCCGACTCTGCTCTTGGTTTTAAACCTGTCAGGACCCCAGTTCAGCATAATGGTGCTGCTTATTGTCATAGATAATTTGAAAGAATGTTTGAGACAAAGATATTTAGCAAGCTGGGTTCTTGAATCAGCTTCCTTTTTAGTGTACCCCATCCCTTGAAAAACAAAATTTAAAAGCTCAAAGGTCATCTTATGCAACTGGGACCAGTTGAATGGACTGCAGTGGGAATGGCACCTTCCTGGATTTGCACAGTGCATAAGGCAAGAGCCATTTTCCAGGGACTTAATTCTAAGGGTCTTCTCATTAATTCATTGCCTTCCCCAATATACAAAACCATGATCACCTAATAAGACAAAAGGCAGAAGAAGTAAAGGCTGGAGACGTTATTATCACAGCAATAGGAAGAAATTTAGTTAGCAGCCATCACCTTTCCTCTGGAGAACATTCGGTCTAGAAGTCTTGTCTCACATTTTGACATTTAAAATAGGCCAGTTGCGATTCTTAGGCACCTTATGCCAGACTTAACAAATCCAAAATTAATTAGGTTTCATAGGCCAACTATGACAAAATACTCTTTTTTTTTTCTTATTGTGTGTGCAGAGGCAGTTAAAAGTGTGCATGCTTGTTTATTTAACCCTTTACCTAGCTAGGGAAGAAATGGAGTCAAGTCATTAATGTAGTAATCAAGAGATCTGTTCTGAGGTCATACAGAGCTGGGGACAAACTGGAAGTTTTGAAGATTCTTATTTGGAGTTTGTTTTCAATTTTCTTTTAATGTTGAATACTTGTGTGTTCCAAATCCTTATATGTATTTGCCCTGCACACACACACACACAAAAAGATATGTTATATGTTATAAACAATGACTAAACTGTACTTCATTAAAATAAAAAATTCACAGAAAATTTTTCCAGAAAGTGGAAATAATCCATATGTCTACAACTGATAATTGGATAAATAAAATAGGGCATATCCATGCAAGGGAATATTATTCATCCATTAAAAGGAATGAAGCACAGAAATGGTACAGTGTGGGTGAGACTTGAAAGGAATGAAGCACAGAAATGCTACAGTGTGGGTGAGACTTGAAAGCATTACTAAGGGAAAGAATCCTGTCACAAAGGCTACATAGCATATGATTTCATTTATAAGAAATGTCTAGAATCTGTAGAGACAGCATGTAGATTGTAGTTTCCAGGACTGAGGGGAGAGGAGTGACTGCTAAGGGTTACAGGGTTCTCTTTTGGGTTGAAATTATTAGATAGTGGAGATGGTTGCAAAACTCCCAAACTTTACTAAAAACCACTGAACCATATACTTTTTTTTAAAAGGTGAATTTTATAGTATATGAACTGTGTCTCAAATTATTTTAGGTAGATGATGGATGTATAGATAGATGGATAGATCGAAGACCTTGTATTAGGATTTCATGTGTTAATAAAAGCATAAGCTCAGTTTTATTTCCAGCTCTTGGTATATATTATCTCATGGATAGTCATGTGACCCTACCAGTTGGTGCTTCTTTGTGTGTGTGTTTTCATGGAAAGAATAGTCGTAACCTTGCTTTCTGGATTTCAATGAAAAATCTATTACTCTTTGAAAAATTTCTGAACCTCTGTCTATAAACAATAAAGTCATTGTTTTCCACCTGAAATATACTATGTCTTGGAACATTTAAGATTATTGTTCTTTTTTAAGTAACCACTGGTTTTATATATTTGCTTTAGAGATTGCCTTTGAAGGTGCCTTTCATAGGACTTTTTACACGTTAATTAAGATCCCTCTAACTTTCTGCTGTTTAGAATGTTACACAGTTTGTGTGAACACATTGATATTTGTAAGCTCTCAGAATATTGCATGTGGATTTCAAAAATATTTTTAAAATATTTAAATGCATTGAAATACATTAAACTACATTTTTCCATAGCTTTATTTTTAAATTTTATAAAAACCCAGTAACAATAAAAATTCTAATAAACAAGATTGGCAAGAATATAGGGAAATAGATATTTCTCTTTAGTTTGGCAATTGCTGTGTAATCAGTAAAACCTTTCAGGAGGGCATTTTTTTAGTATAGATTAACAGGCTTGAAAATATTCATCGCTCTACCTCTGCTGGATGGTATCAGGTGAAACCGGAAGAGAGAACTCGGGCTGATCCATCTGACGGCAGCAAAAGCTAGAAACTCTGTGCTGAAAGCAGAAATGATCCCACCAGAGGGTCTCTCTCCTCACCACCATTGTGAATGGTGATAGCATATACTCCCAACTAGCTCGAGGTAACCCTGTCCTGGGATGCACAACACAGTTGCAGAGGAGAAAGCATGCCATAGTTCCTCTAACCGAGACTGCAGATGGGCCCAGTCTCCATGCACATATCACCCCCGACCCCAGCATTCTCACTGCTGGCACACAGGCTCAGGAAAGGAGTTGGAATATTCACTTCCCAGCCCGCAGAGTGGTGGACAACTGCTCCCTGGAAGGTGGGCAGAGAATTAAACAGAATTTGCACACACAACTTCAGAACAAAGAACAGAAAGATGGAGTGAGTTGTGTTAATCATAAGCAAGAAAAAAAGACAAGTTGTCTTTGCCACATAGTAAAGGAGAGAGAGAGAGGGAGAGCAGGGTGAGGGCTCCATACATACAAATAATCGTTTTTGGAAAAGCATATATTCAAGAAATAGAAAAATTCCCTGGAAGAAGGAATGGCATAGAAGAACTTGAGAAGAATATTAATTCAGTTAATAAACAAAAAGATGCTCATACTAACTTAGAAATAGAGTCCTTGAAGGAAAGACAGCTGAGAAAACCAGTTGAGGACCAGAACAATATTCAAGAACTAATAAATAAGTCACAAGCATCAATGAATTTTAAATATCTTGCAGTATACAGGAGACCCTTACCCCTGTAGTGAAGAATTTTCCAGCCCCAAATGTCAATAGTGTCAAGGCTGAGAAATCTGACTTAATTGCATTTGTTAACTTATCATAGTAAGTGTGGATTTTGGTGTAATTAAAATGAAAATAACAAAAAGAAAAAAAATGAAGTTTCCAAATTGAAAATCAAACAAACTGAAACACTAGCATAAAATGAAAGAGTGTAGGATTCACAATGTGGGGGGGCATGAAGAAGTGAAAGCTATTAGGAGAAACTAGTCAGAATAATCCAACATAAGGGTAATCCGTGTCTTTGACCTAGGGAAACCCACAACTGAGAATGTGTTATGTTAAGGATACAATAGGAGAAAATCTTGAAAAGATTGAGGAATTGTGCCTAAATACTGAAAAAGAACACTGTATTCCAACAAGGATCAGTAGCAGAAACTGATATTTTAAAGACAGACTCAACTATAGGATAAAAGGAGAATCCTTCCCATTTCCTGACTGCACATGCAAATGAGAAAATACGAAAAGAAAGCATCCTGGACTTTTCTCTCCAGCCTCTCTTAATATCAGAAGACAATGAAACAGAAAAATCTTTAAAATTCTTAGGGAAAGAAAGTGGTGCCCAAGAATATCTTAACCAACCAAATGAGCACTTTCATCATATTACTGTCTGTGAGAGAGAGAAAGACTGGGAATAACTTCAATATCTGAAAATAGTAAATTGAAGAAATAAACTATATTCTGTCTAAGCAATGGAATGCTATGTAGCCATTAAGAATGATGAAGTAGACAGGTTCATTTGTGGAAAAGTGTTCATATTACATGCTCCAGAGTAGCCATAACAAAACAATACATGTGACTATTTTTTAAAAAATGTATCCATTATCCATGTGTTTATATGTATAGATAGAAAATTGATCATAAGGATATAAACTAAGTTTCCTAGAAAAATAGGTGTCTTGTTTTCTTTTCATTTAACTTAATGGTTCTCAGCTGGGGATAGTTGTGCATGTGCCCCTCCCCCCAGGGACATCTGGCAATATCTGAAGGCATTTTTGTCACAGCTGGGAGAATGCCAGTCACTTCTAGTAACACCAAGGATGGAGCCGAACAGCCTCACATACGGAACAGCCCTCCACAACAAAAAAGTATTTAGCTCAAAATCAATAACGCTGAGATTGAAAAACTCTGATTTAATTGTATTTATAAATTTACTGTAGTGAATATGGGTTGCTGGTGTAATAAAAATGAAGTTGCCAAGAGAAAATTACTACATAAAGTGAAACTGGAGAAGAGTTTGCTTAGTAGATTAATGTATTCAACTGAAAAGGCTATAGATTAATGTATTGTCTTGTTAGGGATCTTGGATTAATTTGCAATGCAAATCTTCTATAAGAGTGCAAACTTATGTAAGTCATACGGTTCTTTTACATAACTTTCTCTTCAGGGAGAATGTATGTTACATCATGAAAGAAAAGAAAATGTGGTCAATAAAGACCTTAAGTAAAAGTTGCTTTCTAAAATGGTCTATTTAAATAACATTTAAAAATCTCTTCTTTCCATTTATGTTGTAGTGTCTCAGAATAAATGCTGACTTTATTCATAGGCCTGGGATTGAACTAATTAGTGACTATGAGTATATATTTCATGGATATGCCCCCCAATTTTGTTCAATACGTAGAAATTATTTTTTGCTACAGTATGAGTCATGTTGTATTAACGGTGTATCTCATGTTGTTTGAAGTCCCTTAAATCTTTTAATTGTGGTATCTAAGACTAGAAATCATGGCACATCGGGTTCCAGTGATGAATGCCAAACAGTATGTGGTTCTATGTTGAGGCATTTAGTGGGGGTAAAACTTGCTGTTTAGAAAGAAGCGTAATATAAGGACCACCCATAACCTCAGAAATATGACCGGGTAGCAGAGCATGGCAGACCTTTGCCTCCTGCAGATATAAAATAGCACGTTCTAGGCAGTCAACAGTTCTTCGCAAACTGCTAAAAAGTGCTGGACGAGACCAGTTGCTACTTGACGTTATTATCATCACTGGTGCTCACGTTATAAATACGGCGGGTGGGTTTCCGGTTCTGCATCTTTTCATCCCGAATCTAAAATTCTAGTACTTGAAAATGCGCCATGAACACAATCTCTTCAGGATCATGGTCCAATGCCAGCATACGCCATTTTAAAATAAAGCTTGAGAAATGTAGCTAATTGAGTTTAATTCAAACAAATGTTTATCTAACATCTGCTCTTCCCTGGCAAGATGGCAGCTGCTGGGAGAAGACAGATTTAATAAAGACGGACCCTCTACTGAAGGAGTGGATAATCCAGATGTCCTTAGAACTACTCCCTGGAACTTGACAGGATTTTTAGATGTGATGGAAAATGAAACACTAGAGAAACCTGGCAAGAATTTCCCTTCAGTGATAATCATACCACATGTTCTTGTAATGTTGATGTCAATGTAGGGATTCTGCATCTTTAGGGGCAGATTCCGTGCATTCAAAAGATTTTTTAAAGATTTAAGTTGGTATGAAAGTTAATAATTGATTGAGTTATAAATTTTAAAGCCTACTTCCTAAAGTTATAGATCTTCTTATTCTATTTATAAATCCATCGAGTTTAACAAATCACTTTTAATAGGTCTTTGATTCATGCTTCAATCTGTTTTTAAACTTTGTGAAATTCTTTTAAACATTCAAAGTGTACAAATTTAATAAATTCCATTTTATTTTTGAGAATTCTCAATTTTATGACAGGCCATCCCAAACACTTAAGCAATTACCATAAATCTAATAAAGGTAAAAATAGTCATTCTTATGTTATCTTAAATGTGCTCAATTGTTTGTATACTTATTTAAGATTTCTATTTAAAATCTTATCTTTATCAAGCATTCACTCATACATGTTAGACTGGAAACATGATCCTGACCTGTTAATCTAAACATTTCTTACACATGGTAACTGCACAAAACGCCGTATTTTACACAAAAGTATTAAACATGTGAGTGCCTTAAACATTTCTCTGCTTAACTCTGAGTCTTCCTGGGCTAGCTGCAGTTGTAATAGCTAGCTTTGGTCTGTTCACAGGAGGGTGAGACACTTCCTTACAGCCTGGTGAAGGTGGAATTAATAATAGGTTCCCTGCTCATCATTTGCTGGCATGGCTAGGGGTGGGTCACAGGTTATTTCTGCGGTGTTTGGCTAAGGTAGAGAAGTGGCAGTCGAAGTGTTTCCTGTCTTGGTAGTCTCCTCTTTCTCTTGTCCTTTGTCTAGGGAGAACAGGCTCTTGGGGCTTTTCTTGTCTGTACCCATTAGCATTTCCAGGATGCCAGCTTTACCAGCTCCAGGTCTGGAATATGCGGGTCAAAAACCCCCCAGGAAATTCATTACCTTTTTGCTCTTTGTTTCCTGAGATCTCTAGAAGATCTCCTTCTTTTCACCTGTAAGACTCATCTTATTTAATACATGATGTACAAGATTTATAGTTGTAATTATTGGGAGAAAAGTGCATCGATTCCATTTTACCACAAATGGAAGACCCCCTTCGGCGTTTCAACTGAGTTCATTCAGAGGAAGAAAAAAATGCCATTGTTCTCTATGATTTTTTGCTAAGTTACTTATTTTTTTAACCATTAAAATAATCATGCTTTATGTTAAAAATTAGAAATTTTAAAAAAATGTAAAAAAGTTAAAAGCTTTCAGGGGCACCCAGGTGGCTCACTTGGTTAAGCATCTGACTCTTGGTTTCAGCTCAGGTCATGATCTCAGGGTCATGGGATGGAGCCCTGTTGTGGGCCTCTGCATTCAGCAGGGAGTCTGCCTGAAGATTCTCTCCCCCTGCCCCCTCCCCACCTCTAAAATAAATAAATCAATCTTTAAAAAGATTAAAAGCTTTCATAACTCTTCTGCTAATATTCAAATGTTGGTAAGCTTTTTGCCTTCATTTTTCAATGCCGAAAGAGAGACAGATTTATTGTACTGTTAAGAATTTTACTATGCATAGTTTTGTATCATTTTTCATTTAGCATTATATTATGGGCAATTTTGTAGCCACTATCACCTCTCCTTTAATTATCTTCTGAAAACAGCAACTCACATATAGAAGTGAGACAAAAAATCCTGTTAGATATCTAGCATGCTCTCTATGTGGACAGTTCTGTTGAGAAATGTGTTATTATATAGTGATATAGTAATGGGAATACATATTTCCAGGAAGAAGTAAAGCTTTATATATGCTCCTTCATTTAATTACTCAATAAAATCTTATATTTGAAGGAGTTAGTATTAATGACCATGGAGACTCTAATGAACTCTGACATTAATTAGACATGTGTGAATTTCTGGACCCTTTGAGAAAAATGAGCTCTTCCTTGGCTCTATCCAAAGATTTATTCCAATAGATATATTTCAGAGTTTCCTTCTTGAATGAGCAAGAAATGTTCAATTTGAACTCATGTCTTTGGTTGGGTTTCATTGGAAACAGAACCTGACACAATGATTCTTTTGCAAGTGATTTATTGATGTGGGTTCTCCAGAGAAGCATAAGGGACTAAGAGGAATGGCATAGTGCAAAGGAAAGGACTAGACAAAGATGTGATTCCAGGAGAAGTCTAGCTCGGCGTGGTCCCATGGGAGTTCTAGAGCATAAATGGCACCACAGAGGTTGTTTCACCCAGACGGGAACAGGCTGGTCTATTCAATCCCTGCATTGGTCAGTCATTGGTTGTGGGCTTCCCCTGGGGCAGAGGGTTGGTTTGGGTAATCTCTAAGGTATCTCTGAATGAACCAACTGTCACATAAGGCCAAGCCTCTAGAGAATGTTATAGATGTAAGTTGTTAACTGTCAGCACCCACAGAAGGTGAGGATAGATGCATGTGCTACAACTTCTTTCTTGATTCAATAAAAACTGGTGCAAGTCATTGTATTTGGTATTGTCCACTACGTTCGTGCACATTGGAGAAACAGGTAACAGTTGTGTCCTCTAAACTCCTGGACTTTGCAATCTACTCTAGGGGACAGACTTATCAATATCACAAAAATTAGAATGTAAGGTACTCCAATATAAGGTAGCATAAATCTATTGTAAAGAAATTTTACTTAGTCCAGGATGGAAGCAAAGGATTTTGAGCTGAGAACTGATTAATAAATGTACTCAACTAAGCAACTGACTAAGGTAAAGGAATAGAGAGATAGAGAGGGAGCAGTGTATGCAGGGATCCCATGCTGGCACATTCCTTAAATAGATATGTGTGATGTTGCTGAAGTATAGAGAGAAGGGGGAGTGTCGCTGACTGTACTAAGTTGCCACGAGAATGCTGTATAACAAATCATCTCAAAACTCAGTGGCTTAAAATAATAGGCATTTCTTTTGCTCCTGAGCCAAATCAGTGATATATTGTACTCTTGCTGGTTTGGCTCATTCCTGTGTCTGGAAATGAGCTGGCTGATGGCTGATTCTAGGTTGACTTTGGCTGGGAAACCTGGACACCTTGGCTCTGTGCCACGTGTCTCATCCTTCAGCATCCTCACTGGGGCATGTCCTCCTCACAAGCACAGAAGAGCAAGAGCAAAACCAAAACCAGCAAGCACCTTTTAGGCATCTTTTTGTGTCACTACTGCTAATATCCCATTAGCCAAAGCAAGTGACATGACCCCCTTCAGACTCTAGATACTATAACTAAACTCCACTTCTTGATGAGAGTTGCTTAAAACCCCATGGGCAAAAGTCATAGAAGAAAGCACGGAGAATTGGGTCATTAATAGAACAATCTCGTAACAGGTAAGTGGGCAGCGGCCAGACCATTTTGGACCTTACAGTCTTTCAGAGTTGCTGGGGCCCATACAACTGCCCTTTGGCAGATCTGGGGCAGAAATCTGACATCTCTATGTCTTCAGTTCTGCCTTAGAAATTAATCCATGTGATCAGTTGCCTCATTTTCCTTTTCCAACTATAGGTCGCAGTTGTATTTATTCCACATAACCCCTTTCCTAAGGCATCTGTTCGTGCCTTGTTCATGATTCACGGTTTCTTTTTCCCTTCCTGTACCACTTGATTTGGAATTTAATGTACATTTTGCATTCCTGTCAGAAGCTCAAAGTGATTTATACTCCATGCATTAACTAAGCTGTCAACTACTCCTTTGAGATAGTTATGTATCACAATAGATGTTCGAGAGCTCTATAATAGAAAAGCATATTTACCATTTATAGGTGCAGCCCAGAGAGGTGCCAAGAGGTTCTTGAGTGATTTTTCCCCCCAGTATCTCAGAAGTCTACAATGGAACAATTGGACTCGGGAGTCCTGACTTCCAGTCTAGGCTCTATTATAGTCACTCTGTTCTGTTTTTTAAAGAAAATCTTGTATGTAGTTTCTATTTCTGTCTGGAGATAAGAAAATTCATCTGTTTCATGCTGCCTTATCCAAATGTCAGCAATCTGAGGGGACCATGGAGTTATTTTCCTAGCAAATAGGGAAAGACAGGAGAAAAAAAAAAGTGTGGTCTTCGTAGCATGCTCCTCCAATAAGAGAAGAACCAGCAATATCTTATGTTCCATCAATGAGTGGGAGTAACAGGGCATTATAGATCCCATAATCAGCAAGAAAAAATTTGTAAGAATCTATGACTCCAAGTACTGTTATTAAAAACAAGAAAGTTGTATGTACTTAAAGTAAGAAACAGAAAACCCAAAGGAGAATGTAACTACTTTCCAAGAGCATATCACTCACCAAAATCTGAATAAGCATGCCACTGGCATCTTTTTATATTAAAAGTTAATTTTGCAAGGAAACCTTTGTAAAAGTGCTTTTGTAAAGATAATGGCTGTTGTCAAAATTTTTTTTAGCACTTAAGTTCAGCTACCTGGTAAAGTAATTGAAAAATTGAAGAGCATGGATGATATCTCTTCAATCTCCCAAGAATATTTTAGGATGTGTCTAGGTAGGAAATTTATGGAAGAAATGTACTTCTTTGATTTAGGCATTTGAAGAACCATGGGAAAGAAGGGAGTGTGTAATCAAGGACTGTGATTGGGTTTTCCAAGAGTCGTCTTAAAAGATGGAGAACGGGTCATTGGTCCTTTCTCTTTAGACATGTTGTGTGACATCACTTGGAAATCCTGCTCATTTTCAGTATTTGGATGAGAAGGAGGTGGAGAGTTAAGAAAGTTCTACAGCTGTCATCTTGTACTAGCTTCTCTCCTTTCCTGGCTCCTAGAGCACATTTGCTATTGAAGAAAGAAGCCCCTTCAGATTAGTCCATTGTGTTTGGGAGGAAAAGTGGAAGATCTTGCATTGAACTCCCATTTTGAAAGTAAAATGAAGAAACTGCTTTCAGAATGCTGTGTCCATCAGGAGGTTTTTGGCTCCAACTCATAAAATACTCTTAGAAGAGCTAATTAAACAGTAAGGAATGTATTTATCTCATGTAACCAGAATCTGAAGAGCATTCTGGGGTTGGTTACTTCAGGGCTCAGCAGTATTCTTGTTAGCTCCTTTGATTCCCTTGACTTTGTCCTCATGCCATTAGGGCTGCCACAGCACCAAGCATCACTTTTCAGACTCCAGCATCCAAACGCAGGACCAGGAAATTTTTTATCTTGTGACAGGTCCTGGTGGTTGGTGGGGGGAAGTTGGGGAGAACTTTCCTGGAAGAATTATAGCAAATAATTCCCCTTTTCTCAACCTTTTCACAAGGAACTCTCATATGTCTGTGCCTACCTCAGTCACTAGCAAACGGAATAGAACTATCTTAATCCTCAGAATAATACATTTTTAATATCTATATTATGTCTCCTTTTTGTTATTCTTTATTTATGCATTCTTTTTTTTTATTTGCCTTTCTAGAGATTTTGCAGCTTTTCGGGGAACCGATATTTGTTTTTTTTAATCCTTTCCATTGTATTTTTGTTTTTTATTTTATTCATTTCTTAATAACATTATTATTCTTTTCCTTCTGATTTTGTGGAGGTTTTGTCCTAAAATATATTTCTAGGGATGCCTGGGTGGCTTAGTTGATTAAGCGTCTGCCTTTAGCTCAGGTCATGATCCCAGGGTCCTGGGATTGAGCCCTGCCTCTGGCTTCCTGCTCAGCAGGGAGTTTGCTTCTCCTTCTCCTGCTTACCTGCACTCTCTCCCTCTCTCTCTGCCTCTCCCTCCAGCTTATGCTCTCTCAAATTCTCTTTCTCTCTCTCTAATAAGTAAATACTTAAATACTTATGTCATTTTTATTTATCCTCTTTTGGGGATATCAAGCATATGCATTTAAACTTTATTTTTTAAGCTTTTTTTTTTATTCCAGTTAGTTAACATACAATGTAATGTTCAATTCAGGTGTACAATTTAGTGATTCAACACTCCCATAAAAAACCCAGTGCTCTTAACAAGTGCACTCCTTAATCCCCATCACCTGTTTCACCCATCCCCCCACCCACCACCTCTCAGCTAACCATCAGTTTGTTCTCTATAGTTACGTATTTTTAAAGTCTATATCCCATTAGTTTATGTTGCCTTTTTATTGGTGTTCTGTTCCAAATACCTTATAATTCTCTCACTGTAATTTTCCTTTTGGCTCATGAGTTACATAAGAGTAAATTTTTTAATGTTCTAAATATGTGGTCTTTTTAGCTTTTACTTCTTTTTTTCCCCTTAATTAGTATAAATGTATTATTTGCTCCAGGGGCACAGGTCTGTAAATCATCAGTCTTACACAATTCACAGCACTCACCATAGGACTTACGCTCCACAATGTCCATAACCCAGCTACCCTATCCCTCCCCTCAGCTCCCAGCAACCCTTAGTTTGTTTCCTGAGATTAAGCGTCTCTTATGGTTTGTCTCCCTCCCCGGTCCCATCTTGTTTCATTTTTTTCCCTCCCTTCCCGCAATTATATCCTGCCCTGCCTATCAAATTCCTCATATCAGAGATCATATGATAATTGTCATTCTCTGATTGACTTACTTAGCTTAGCATAATACCCTCTAGTTCCAACCACATCATTGCAAATGGCAGGATTTCGTGGTTTTTTGATGGTTGCATAATATTCCATTGCATATATATGCCACATCTACTGTATCCATTCATCTGTTGATGGGCATCTAGGTTCTTTACATAGTCTGGCTATCATGGATACTGCTGCTATAAACATTCAAGTGCACGTGCCCCTTCAGATCACTACATTTGTATATTTAGGGTAAATACCCAGTAGTGTGATTGCCAGGTCATAGGGTAGCTCTATTTTCACCTTTTTGAGGAACCTCCATACTGTTTTCCAGAGTGTCTGCACCAGCTTGCATTCCTCAACCAGCAATGTAGAAGGTTCCCCTTTCTCTCAATCCTCACTAACACCTGTCGTTTCCTGACTTGTTAATTTTAGCCATTCTGACTGGTGTGAGGTGGTATCTCACTATGGTTTTGATTTGTATTTCCCTGATGCTGAGAGATGTTGAGCACTTTTTCATGTGTCTGTTGGCCATTTGGATGTCTTCTTTTGAGAAATGTCTGTTCATGTCTTCTGCCCATTTCTTGACTGGGTTATTTGTTTTATGGGTGTTGAGTTTGATAAGTTCTTTATAGATTTTGAATACTAGCCCTTTATCTGATATGTCGTTTGCAAATATCTTCTCCCATTCTGTCAGTTGTCTTTTGGTTTTGTTGACTGTTTCCTTTGCTGTGCAAAAGCTTTTAATCTTGATGAAGTCCCAATAGTTCATTTGTGCCCTTGCTTCCCTTGCCTTTGGTGATGTTCCTAGGAAGAAGTTGCTGCGGTTGAGGTCGAAGAGGTTGCTGCCTGTGTTCTCCTCAAGGATTTTGATGGATTCCTTTCTCACATTGAGGTCTTTCATCCATTTTGAGTCTATTTTTGTGTGTGGTGTAAGGAAGTGGTCCAGTTTCATTCTTCTGCATATGGCTGTCCAATTTTTCCAACACCATTTGTTGAAGAGGCTGTTTTTTTTCCATTGGACATTCTTTCCTGCTTTTTTGAAGATTAGTTGATCTTAGAGTTGACGGTCCATTTCTGGGCTCTCTATTTTATTCCATTGACCTATGTGTCTGTTTTTGGGCTAGTACCACACTGTTTTGATAATTACAGCTTTGTAATAAGAGCTTGAAGTCTGGAATTGTGATGCTGCCAACTTTGGGTTTCTTTTTCAATATTCCTCTGGCTATTCGGGGTCTTTTCTGGTTCCATATACAGTTGAGGATTCTTTGTTCCATTTCTTTGAAAAAATTGAAGGTATTTTGATAAGGATTGCATTAAATGCGTAGTTTGCTTTAGGTAGCATAGACGTTTTCACAATATTTGTTCTTCCAATCCATGAGCATGGAAAGTTTTTCCATTTCTTTGTATCTTCCTCAATTTCTTTATCTTGAGTTACTTTATAGTTTTCTGAGTACAGATTCTTTGCTTTCTTGGTTAGATTTATTCCTGGATATCTTATGGTTTGGGGTGTAATTGTAAATGGGATTGACTGTTTAGTTTCTCTTTCTTCTGTCTTGCTGTTGGTGTATACAAATGCAAATGACTTCTACGCATTGATTTTATATCCTGACACTTTATTGAATTCCTGTATGAGTTCTAGCAGTTTGGGGTGGAGTCTTTTGGGTTTCCCACGTAAAGTATCATATCATCTGCAAAGAGTGAGAGTTTGCCTTCTTCTTTGCCAGTTTGGATGCATTTTGTTTCTTTTTGTTGTCTGATTGCTGAGGCTAGGACTTCTAGTACCATGTTGAAGAGCAGTGGTGATAGTGGACAGCCCTGCCATGTTCCTGACCTTAGGGGAAAAGCTCAGTTTTTCCCCATTGGGAATGATATTCGTTGTGGGTTTTTCATTGATGGCTTTGATGATACTGAGGTATGTACCCTCTATCCCTATAGTGTGAAGCGTTTTGATCAAGAAAGAATGCTGTACTTGGTCAAATGCATTTTCAGCATCTATTGAGAGTATCATGTGGTTCTTGTTCTTTTATTGATATATTGTATCACACTGATTGATTTGCAGATGTTGAACCAACCTTGCAGCGCAGGAATAAATCCCACTTGGTCGTGGTGAATAATCCTCTTAATGTACTGTTGGATCCTATTGGCCAGTATTTTGTTGAGAATTTTTGCATCCATGTTCATCAAGGATATTGGTCTGTAATTTTCCTTTTTTTTTTTTTTAAA
>LNAC01001174.1:290076-313644 GCA_002007465.1 Ailurus styani | reverse complement strand
AGATGGGATGGGGAAGGAGACAAACCATAAGAGACTCCTAATCTCACAAAACAAACTGAGTATTACTGGGGGGTGGGAGGGTAGGGATAGGGTGGATGGGTTATGAACATTGGGGAGGGCTTGTGCTTTGGTGAATGCTGTGAAAGGTGTAAGCCTGATGATTCACAGACCTGTACCCCTGGGGCAAATAATAACAATAAAAAATAAATTTAAAAAAAGTAAAGACTTAAAAAAAACCACAAGGAAACAACCTCTACATGTACCTAACAGAATGGTAATATTAACAAGATTGACAATACCAAACAAATGTTAGTTATAAAATGGAGCAAAAGAAATTGTCAAATCACTTTGGGAAAATTTTTTACAGTATCTAGTAAAGTTGACGATCTGCATCCCCCTGTGCGCCAGCCATCTCAGTCCTCTGAATGCACTGGGCAGAATGCATGTGCAGGGCAGTAGTAATAGGCCCCTGGGCACAAATGATCCTAGCAGCCCTTTTCATGACAGATGCAACTGGAGAAAGCCCCGAAGTCTAGCAAGAGCCGACTAATAAACACAGTGTGGTATGCTGATTCAAAGTAATTCTATATAACAACGAAAATGAAAGAATATTAGATGCACAGTGTAAGAATGAGTCTTAACTGAATTAGAGCAAAAGAAGGCAGACAATAGAATGAATAGGTTTAAAGGAAATCAAGGTTTTATTTACGTAAGGCTCAAAAACAGGCAAAAATAAACTATGTGGTTTGGTGGTGCAAAGTTAAGTAGTAAAGTTATAATTAAAGACAAGGAAGTGAATACCATAAAGGCTGGCAGTGGTTAGTGTCAGAGAGAAGAAAGGGCACTCTGAACAGGAAGGGATGGGAGCTGGGGTGGTATAGTGTTTAATAATGGGTGGAGCTTACTAGGTTTTTGTTTTACAACAATATATTACCTATACATTTGTGCATTATGCTTTTCTGTATGACCTCTGAATTTCTTAAAAGAGCTTTAAAGAAACAAAGTGCGGGATGCAAAGTCATAGAAAATTAAAACCTCTATGGATGGCATTATCACAAACATGATAAATATATAAAGAATACTTACAGAAAAGAAGCTGGAAGAAAACTTAACAAAATATTAAGAATGGTTGTCTTAGGATATTGGAATAAAAGAACACTTGTGCTTTAAATGCACTGTGGAAGGAATAAATTGGAATGCTGACTGAATTCCTTGCTAATTACTCCTACAATCACTGCCCGCTCTCCCAGGAGTAGCCACAAGAGGGCGCCTTCGTATCTCGAAGTTAAGTTTCTTCCAAGATTGCTCAGGACTTCAGCTACAGAGCAAACTCGAAAGCATTTCTTCCCTTCCCATTCCTTATCTGCAGCTCTCTTGTCTTCCAACATGTTCTTTTTTTTTTTAAGATTTTATTTTATTTATTTATTTGAGAGAGAGAGAGCACAAACAGGGGGAGGGGCAGAAGGAGAAGCAGACACCCCACGGAGCAGGGAGCCCAATGAGGGACTCGATCCCAGGACCCTGAGATCATGATCTGAGCCAAAGGCAGCCGCTTAACTTACTGAGCCACCCAGGAGCCCGTTCTTACATGTTCTGATGTGCAAGCCCACTAGGCCTTCCCTTTCCACCAGTAAGACTTAAAAGACAAAAAGGAACAGGAACTAACGTTTATTCAACACCTACTTCACATCCAGTCCTTTCCTGGGCACTTTGCCCACTGCTTGTTAAGACCCACACAGTCTGTCCAGGTGTTGTATAAGGGAAGGAGCAGATGTGGTGGGCCTGAGGCAAACACCTGGAAGGTGCCCAGAAAAGGGTCAGGCATGAAGTGGATGACCATGTTAGTTCCTATTCCCCTTTGTCTTTCACATCTTACCAAAAGAGAGGGAAGGCCTAGTATGCGTGCACATCAGAACATGTAGGAAGACAAGAGAGCAGCAAATACATGAACACAGGGAAAATGCATGCATTCTGAGACAGGAGACTCACAGGAGTACCTGGATGGCTGACATTGGGAGGAGCGAGAGCACAGACCTAGCCCAGCGCTACTGGTTCCAGATAGATGGGTTGCTCAGGAGAGGAGCTCACCAGGAACCAGGGGGCAGTGCGTAGCTGGGCCTGCACTGCTCAGTTCTGCCTGGAGACTAATGCTGACTTTGAGATCTTTTTATACTAGCACAGTGCTGGGCACAGGGGAGATACAATACCAAGTAGAGGGGTAGGGGCACACAGATGTAGGGGTGGATAGGGCATAGGGAGGTTTTCTTTCACAGTCCCAAGGGTATTCTTTCTGGAATTTCAAAAAAGCTACCTCCTTCTGAGGGCAGTGACTCATGAGGAAACCCAAGTTTGTATACCCTTTCTTGTATCTGACCCAACACCATGTTACCCTGTTCTGATCTTGGCTTTGGGAGAGAGACCATTTTATTTTACTATGAAATTCAGAAGCACCAAACTATCTCTTTATACTGAAATAAGCTCAATGGTATTAGATCTAAATAAAAAAATAAACACATTAAAAATATCAGAAGACAACATAGGGAAATTTATTTTTTAAAAAATGTCAGTGGGGAATGATGAAAGCTGACAGGAAAAAGTCTGCAACAATGACCTGATAGAAGAATAGGCAGTTGATAGAAAAAAGGAATTCAAATAGCTGGATTTATACAAGAAGGAAAAAAAACCCCAGAAGCACAAAATTATAGTGAAATGCCAATTCCTACTTGTTATTTTGGCAAATTTTCAGAAGCTGGTCACACACTATGTTGATTAGCTTTGGGGCACTCTAGGGGTGTTAAATGGTACAGTCTCCATGCGAGGCAGATTGGCCTTCCTGCTTCATCTCTCTCCTCACTTAGGAAGATTTTCCATGTGGTTCCCTCGTCTTGCATTTAGAGGTAACTGAACAGGTTGGTGCAAATCACAGGTAACTCACCTCACTCCGAGGAAGGTCCCTGAGTAAGGGTGCTATGCTCAGACCATGGTGATACCAGCCTCTTTTCCCACTCTCTTCCTTCTGGTCATCCTGGTCTAGTGTCTGCAGGGAAAGTAGGAAGGTTGCCTGGGCCTTGGGGGTCTTGGACCTTTCAGAAGCCTCTGAGCTGTTATCCACATCAATGTAGCTTCCAAGAGAAACCATGGAGATGGCACTGCTCCTGCCAGGGTAGTTGAAATCTGCCCTGTGAACACCAGGCCTGGGGCTCCGGGGCTTGGGACTCATGGGTTTGCAGGGCATGCCTTGACTTCCATATGCCAAGCAACAGGCAGAGCTGGACGGAAGGGTGCAGCTGATCCCAGCCTGCTGGGCACGAGGACTGGTGGGTGACATCAGCCAGGACTTTTCAGGAAAGATACCTGAAGTTAGGTAACTACCACTTTCCTGAGGGCTGATGCATTTGATGGTTGGCTCACTTTTTCTCCTGTTATCTGGAGAAACCAAATTGTTGGATGACACTGGTGTGAGGGAATGTGGAGGTGACCAGTGATCTCCAAAACCACAGTTTTCCTTGTCTTCTACCTGCTCCTCACAGTGACTATTGGTCCTTGGTAGAGAAGGTCTGGGGGGATTCAAGATTTCCTGTTCTGGAACCAGACTTACTAAGGTGGGCCTTTTGGGGCCTTCTGCATCTTTGCTTTTCAGAAATGCAATCCAGGAACTCTGCCGTGGCCTGCTCTTCTCCTTTTGGCCCTTGAGAGAACCTGGAGAACATTCATCATTGTTCTCTTTTACTAAAACTTTTGACTCAAAAAAATTTGCAAAGGTCTTATGAGCTAGGGCCAACCTTGCCCTGAGCCCTTTCTCTGGAGTTTTGAGTCTCTTAGCATCACAGATTTCGGAGGACAGTGTTCTGCCACCGAGGTCCCCTGGTGTCTCCACATTGTCCCCTTCTCTCAGCCATGCAGCTCCGCCCCCTGCGCCCTGGGGAATGGCCTTCCGAGAGGCGCTCATGCCCCCTTGGTGTGTAGGAGGCACGTCCCCACCGACCCTATTCTGCCAGCAGGCCGCAGGGCACCCACCATGTGCACGCAGCTCCTCCAGGTCCAAAGAACCCGCGATCTGGGCAGGGGCATTGGCCGCAACGGGGTCAGCGGGCTGCAGACACCCAGGTCCCTGAGCACCCGTGTCCCCTCCTGGGGTCTCAGCAACTGAGGGCCTGCTTTTCCTGAGGGAAGTCACCTTGGGAAACGTCAGGCGCTTCACAGGCTCCTGTGAAGCCTTGCAGGGGCGGCGGGGTGGGCTGGTTGGTAGGAGAGCTTCGGCTCTGGCAGAGACCACGGTGCCAGAGCCCTTCTCCGCCCCCTCCACCTCCCCAGCTTCTCTCCCGGCCTCGGGGCTCTGTGCTCTTTGGCTCCCTGCAGGGGAGAGGCCCTGGGCACTGTGTATGTCTTCAAGACCAGGGCCGGGCACCCTAGCAGCATGCTCCCTGTCTGCCCCAGGTGGTTTTTTTTCTGCAGCATCTCCTGTGCTCAGCTTGCCCTGAGTTGGATCCTGGGAACAGGTCTCTTTGCCCAGGGACCTCTCTTGGGAGGCAGCTTGGGGAAGCAGAACCACTTCAAGTTCTGTAGTTTGGGCCCCCTGCCAGAGAGTCCCATCATCACCTCCCAGTCCACTGGCTGCAGGCAGCTCATACTCACTACCACAAGTTTGTGGTTTCCCAGCCCTAGGAGATTCACAGGGGGTCACTCCAGCACTGCAGGGAGATGGTGGTCTTTGCTCCAGAAATTCAGACTGTGTTTCTGGAAGAGGACCCGCTCTCCTGCTTGTGGCCTGCAGAACTTTCTGCTCAACAGCTATCATGATGACTGTGCACCTGCCTCTAGAGGTGTTTACTTTGGGATCTAGCTTCAGGCCCTCAGGAGAGTGTTGGCCATCACCCTCCAGCCCCTGGTCACACTCATCCCTACCATTGCAATAAGACATAGTGGCTGCTGTGGTTTCTGAAAATTCCTGCAAGCCACTTTTGGTGCAGTTGTGGTCTAGAACCATCACGTCTTCCACTTCCTTTGAAGTGTCTGTTGCACTTGCTTTCAGGGTGGTCTCTGGAGCAACTGAACAATCACTCACTTCGCAGCAACCTATCCAGTGTCTGTATGTCACCGGTGACCCGCTATTGCTAGAATGATGTGGGAACTTGGCCCTAACAGGTGGCTTTCTTTTCTCATTGAGAATATACTTTGATCTGTAATTACTGGTTTGTTTTCCTGCCTCAACAGAAATGTCCTGAGGGTGTTTTCGTCTGTCACTCACATCAGCATCATTTGGTGCAAGGCCAGTGCCTTGGGGTTCCTCTTGTAGGCTTTCTGGGCTGTGTTCTGACTTGCACTCCGTGGGCACTGGCACTTCCTCTGTGTTAAGGCTCACAGACTCTGCAGTAAGGCATGAAGAGACTGGGCAGGATCTAGAATCCTGTCCCAACTGGTTTTCCAGCCCAAGTAACTCACAGGGTGTGTTCTGAAAGGCCCTTTTCCAGCTAGGAGCCCTGGATTTATACTGGTCCTGCAAGTAAGGGGCCCTTCTTTGGGAAACAGAGGGCAAAGAAGACAGTTGGGTGGGAACAGTATGAAGAGGGTTTTGAGTTCTTGGATCTTGTTCTGCTTCCATCCCTTCCTTCAGATGAATCCCAAATTTCACAAAGTTCTGTCCTGGAGAATTCTCAGGGTATCTTAAGGGAAACACTGCTAAGGAATGGGCCCTAGTCAGTGTCCCCACGTGCTGACAGCATTGCTCTGAAGATGTCCTGTCCTTGTCATTAATATTTTCTGGGGCACTATGGTGAAGCTTGGCATATGTGAGGCAAGATGTCCCCAAAGGAAGCCG
This sequence comes from Ailurus styani, assembly GCA_002007465.1. NCBI lineage: Eukaryota > Metazoa > Chordata > Mammalia > Carnivora > Ailuridae > Ailurus > Ailurus styani. The sequence continues at coordinate 307,826 of LNAC01001174.1, read as the reverse complement.
GCAAGGGGCATCAGAGCAGGGCTGGGTGCAGAGCAAATCTGTGTTGTCTTCGGGGTCTAGAGTACTTCCCTTCTTTGTTCCGGCTCCCAGAGGGGCTGTGTTGTGCAGTGAACGTCTGTAAGGCAGCCCTGGGCCCCTGGCCCTGTTATGGATATGTGGCCAGCTCTGGCCCAGTTCACAGCACCAGAGAAGGAAGGGCCAGACTACTGGGATGCCCAGACAACTCTCAGACCTGGATTTCTGAAGAGGAAAAATAGAGAATCCCCTGAGATCTTGTGCAGTCACCACCTTTGCTGGCTGGAGACTGTAGCTGCCTGTGGTATCCTGTGAGTAGCCCTCTGTGTGATGAGGAGACCCTGCCAGTAAAGACTCTAGCTCTAGGCTGGCCACGCCATTGTCTTGGAGGTGTTCTGTCTTCTCTTCCCCAGCAACTTCAGGAAAGGCTTGCAACCCATTTTTGTAAGACTCTTCCTTGAGGTCAAGGGACAACTCTAGGTCCTCCTTTGGCTCGAGCCCAGGGACACGAGTTGAATGCTGCTCATGAGGAGGTATGGTTGCTAGGGTGTCAGGGCATCCCCAGCGTCCCTCTCTGGTCACAGAGGTACCACTTAGTGGAAGGCAGACTCCCCCTGTGAGGTCACCAGGCAGGGACTCTGTGTCAGAAGCACTTTCAAAGGGGTCGGTTTTTGTGTCTGAATGACTTTCGCTCTGGTGGGACAGTGTCTCAAAATCATTGTGGTCTGTTTCCTGGCTCCATCCTTTTTCCTCTGGTTCTGCAGGAGAAGTGGGGAGCTGCTTATCTTCAATCTTGTCTTCACCTGGCAGGTGTGCACCTGGCTCAGGAGTCTGGAAGGGCAAGAAGAGAGGAGTCAGAGACAAGGCCTCAAGATATTTGCACACATGTTTACACTGCACCAACCTCAGAAGGAGGAAGGTTCAGAAACACCTCATTAGTTTCCCATGTGCGATTAGGAAAAGAGAGGTAAATATGAAGAGCTACCTTTTATAAACAAGGAAACAAGCAATGAAGCCAAACATTAGAAAATGTTATCCATAGTTAAAGGCAACCCTATTAAAAATCAGAATAAGACAAATGAGCATGTGCAGTTGAAGTAAGTATAAATATGTTGTGTGAATCATGGCAAAAAGCATATCTCTGCCTAATGTTTTCAGCACGAAAGAACAAATTAATATATGTTTGCTCTGTGTTGTTTGTTCTTATGTAATCAACTGGATTAAAGTCAACACTCTTACACTTGGAAGTGTTTTCTGAGTTAGGTTTGCTGGAGTAAAAAAAAAAATACAAGAGCTATCGAATTTCAAATGCATTTTGCGATATTATTTCAAACACATTTGCAATATTATCAATGCCCAGGACAGTTTTGAGAATAGGAAGAAAAACAGAGAACTGTGCAAGTATTTGCAAATTTTCCTTTTGTCATTATGCATTTTTTAAATGATTTATTTGAGAGAGAGAGAGAGAACAGGGGGAGAGGCAGAGGGAGAGTGAGAGTCCCAGGCAGACTCCCTACTGAGCACAGAGACCAACCTGGGGCTATATCCCACAACCCTGAGATCATGACCTGAGCCGAAATCAAGAGTCGGATGCTCAACTGACTGAACCACTCAGGCACCCCGGTCATTACACATTTCTCAATCAACTTGTTGAGATGTAAATTTACATGCATCTGTTTAAAGTGGATGGATCTATGCATTTTGACAAATGTGCACATCCATTTAACTACTAGCATGATTAAAATATAGAGTATTTCTATTTCTCAAAAAAAAAAAAAAAGCCCCCGCCCCTTCCCATTCATTCTCCACCTCTCTCCTTCCCCTTACTCCCCAATGACCTTCTTTCTGTCACACAGTCTAGGCCTGACTTTTCTGGAATTTCAAATGACCAGAATATGCAGCATGTACTCTTCAAGGTCTGGCTTCTTCCTTTCAGGATAATGCTTTAGAGTTTCACCCATGTATCGCCATGTTGCAGCATGTATTAGACAATGCCTTGAATGTAGTGATAATGCTGCACCCAACTTCCTTTTTTTAAAGATTTTATTTATTTATTTGAGAAAGAGAGAGAGAGAGAGAGAGGGAGAAAGCACAAGCAGAGGAAGAGAGAGAAGCAGGCTCCCCACTGAGTGAGGAGCCTGATGTGGGGCTCGATCCTAGAACCCTGGGATCATGACCTGAGCCAAAGGCAGCCACTTAATGGGTTTAGCCACCCAGGAGCCCTTGCCCCCAACTTTCAATCACAAACTCCCCAAAGTCTCCTTAGATCAAGAGTGGAACAAGCACTTGGCCAAAATGTAGCCAAGTTTTGCACAGAAGCCATTTACTCAACCAGCCCTTCCTAAGCATGGTTTCTCAGGACTTGTCATTAGAGATTTCCCAAAGTAAATGCTTTTAAATACCCCTTAACTGAGAGGAGAAAAACAAACACCAAAGCATGCAGTGTGAAGCTTTTAAGGCACAAGATAGACTCAGAACATCAGGAATGATGATACTATAGTTTCAGATTTTTTGCAAAGCAGAAGGAGTTGGGAATAGGAAAGGAAACATTAAAAATAAAACCATTTGGAAAGGAGGTCTGTGTGCTTGCTCTGTGGTATCTCAGGGAGATATCCAGTTAGGAAGCCAGGGTTTCGCAACAAGAACACAGGGGCACAGTCCCCCAAGTCCCAGATGCCAGGCACCACCCACAGCCCTGCCAGGATGAGCAAGGTGTGGATGTGCACATGCCTTGGCAAGCCCAGAGGCCCACTGATGGGCCTGCAGCAGGGTCCTGCTTAGTGAGTGCTGCCTGGAGTACCTAAATTCCCTCATCTCACCAACTATGTTATTAAATCAGGAACTGACTTCCTGACAATAGAGCATGTGAGCGGCCCTTTCAGCACTTTCATAGCTTGACATCACTTTACAGACTTACGGTGTCATCAGTACTCATAAGCTACAGGCCCGGAGAATTCCACAGTCCCAAGTTTCAAATGACCAATGATCTGGACAACGACTATCCCCAGATGCCAGAGGTCTCATTCCTGCCTCTATCCTTGCTCAGCATCACCTCCCAGAACACTGCCAGTAAGGGGATGGGCTGCTGCCAAGAAACTGGACTCCCTGGCTGGGCCTTGCTGATGGTCAGGCCTTTCTTTGAGTTTCAGGTTCTTCTGGCAAGAGGTCTCACTCTGTCTCAGTGAAAATAAAAGACTTAGGGGAAAAATATAAAATAACTTTTCTAGATTACAAAATTGGTGTCATCTCTGCAAGAACACTGGAATAGCAGGTTTAATATTCCTTAAAATGTACAAATGATGAAATATGAAGAGTAGCTGTCTTTATTATTTATTTATTTTTTTATTATTTTTTTAAAATTTTATTTATTTATTTGACAGAGAGAGAGAGATCACAAGCAGGCAGAAAGGCAGGCGGTGGTGGGGGGGGGAAGCAGGCTCCCCCCTGAGCAGAGAGCCTGATGCAGGACTAGATCCCAGGACCCTGAGATCATGACCTGAGCTGAAGGCAGAGGCTTAACCCACTGAGCCACCCAGGCGCCCAAATAGCTGTCTTTTTTAAAAAAGCATTTGATTTCGTTGACCATTAGATTCTAAATCTTATGAAGAAAGAATATTTTTGGGGCACCTGGGTGGCTCAGTCATATAAGTGTCTGCCTTTGGCTTGGGTCATGATCCCAGAGTCCTGGGATCAAGCCCCATGTCAGGCTCTCCGCTGAGTGGGGAGTCTGCTGCTCCTCTTCCTCTGCCTGCCACTCCCTCTGCTTGTGTGTGCTCTCTCTCTCTCTCTGTGAAATAAATAAAAAGTCTGGGAAAAAAAGAATATTTTCTTCCTAACTTGACTCAAGAGTAATCTTCAAATAGTTTCTCAGCATGATTCCATATAATTCCAGGGCTACCCCAAAGGGATGGCCTAAGGGTTAAATCTAGAAGCAAAAGTATTCTTTTTGTTGAAGTTTTTGTTGTGGGAGTGAGCGGTAGGTCAAATTTGAATGTTTTTAAGCAGAAAGGCTCTCTTTATCTTGTCACGATTCTAGCACCTTCCTAATTGTCTTGTTTCTGTAACTATATGAAGCCTCAAACACTAGGGCAAGGTGCTTCTCCTATATTTTTTTTCTAATTGCCATTATGATTTGCTCTTCCACTCACAATTTATTTAAATGTATGTTTTAGTTATCTTTTTGTTTATGATTCCTATTTAATTATAATCAGAGTGTGGTCTGTATGATATTGATTCTTTGAAGTTAGTTGAAACTGGCTTTATGGCATAATACAAGTTTTATTTAATAAATGTTTCTTGGGTGTTTGAGAATAATGTGTATTCTCTAATAAATTCATGCAGGATTTAATAAGCGTGCACTAGCTCAAGATTGTTAACTGCTAAATCTTCATTAATACTATTAATCTCCAGTAATTTGACCAGTTTTTCATCTGCTATTAAGAGAAGGATGATTTTAACATTTAACATAACCACAAAGGTGGTATGTTTATCAATTTACTCTTAACTCTGTCATCTCTTGATTTACATATTTCAGCATTGTGTATGTAGGTGCATAAACAATTTATGATGGTGTATCTTCCTGGTGAGTGGCTCTTTTTATTATTACACAGTAACCTTTTTTATCCCTAATGAAGGTTTTTGTTTTCAAGATTATCTTCTCTAATATTAATAGACCTATACCAGCTTTCTTTGGGTTTTTCCATTTCTTTATTTTCAATCTCTCAATGTCCCTTAGGTGTATTTTTCATAAACAACATATAACTGGGCTTTCAAAATCCAATATTCCAGTCACTTTTATTTATTTTTCATTTTTAAGATTTTATTTATTTGAGAGAGAGAGTGAGAAAGAGAGAGAAAGTGAATGAGAGAGAGCATGAGCAGGTGTAGGGGCAGAGGGAGGAGCAGACTTCCTACTGAGCGGGGACCCTGATGCTGGGCTGGATCCCAAGACCTCGGGATCGTGACCTGAGCTGAAGGCAGATGCTTAACCAACTGAGCCACCGGGGAACCCATTTCAGTCACTTTTAACTAGAGAGTTTAACCAGTGAGCATTTATCGTGATCACTGGTATATTTGGGTTTCTATCTACTGTCATAATTCATCCTTTTTGAGCTTCCCCTTTTTTCCCTTGGAATTTCTTTTTTGTGTGTGTGGGTTCAGCAGTGATTTTGAGCATATATTTTAAAGGAATGTTATGCTTCATTTCTGTATAATTGTTGTTGCAGTAAGCATTTTGGGCAATATATAATCTTCCATAATTCTGGAATTGGAAGTTCCTGTCACTCTGCTCACTATAGTCTGGCTGGCTGGCTGCTCACTCACCCATAGCACTCTGGCAGAAGCTCCTAGTGACTTCTGCATTGCCAAATCCAAGGCTCTGGTTTTCTGTCTTGCTCACTCACTTTTTTTTGAATATTTATTTTTTTACAACTTTACTGAGGTATAATTGACATAAAATAAGCCATTACATATTGCAAGTGTACAATTAAAGTTTTTACATACATCTGGGAAGCCATGACCACAGTTAAGATAATGAATACTTCTCTTGCTTCCAAAAGAAGCAAGGGTTCCCTCTCATCCCACTCTCACCTCTCCCTGGCCACCCTCCTCCATCCCCAGGTGACCTTTATCTGCTTTCTGCTACTACAGATTAATTTGCATTTCTAGAATTCCATAAAATGAACTCATACTGTATGTATTTTTTGTTTGGTTTTTTCACTCAGTACGATTATTCTGAGAGTCATCTATGTTGCAGGATAATTTGTTTTATTGCTAAGTAGTATTCCCCTGTAGAGAGATAGCACAGCTTGTTTATCCACTCATCTGCTGATGAACATTTGAGTTGACACCAGTTTCTGGCTTTTCAAATAAAGCTGCAATGAACATTTGTGTACAAGTCTTTGTATGGATGTGAGCTTTCATTTTTCTTGAGTAAATACCGATGAATGGAATGATTGGATCATATGGAAGGGCTTATAGGTTTAATTTCTTAATAAATGGCCAACAGCTTTCCCTTCCATTCCCTTTTACACTCCCCCACCAATACATGACAGTGAGTTGCTTCCTACCCCCCCCCCACTTCTGGTACAGTGGGCTTTGTTCATTTCAGTCATCTTAGTGGGTATGAAGTAGTATCTCACTGTGGTCCTAATTTGCACTTTCCTAATGACATATAATGTCAAACATCTTTTCATATGATTTTTTCCCATCTGTACATCTTTGATGAGGTAGCAGTTCAGTTTTCAGATTTTTTTTAAAATTTCTATTTATTTATTTGACAAGGAGAGAGATAGCGAGAGAGGGAACACAAGCAGGGGGAGTTGGAGAGGGAGAAGCAGCCTTCCCACTGAGCAGGGAGCCCGATGTAGCTAGATCCCAGGTCTCTGGAATCATGACCTGACCCGAAGGCAGACGCTCAACAACTGAGCCACTCAGGCGCCCCCAATTTTCAGATTTTTGCCCATTAAAAAAATTGCATTGTAGTCTTTGTGTTTTGTAGTCTTATTGTTGAGTTGTAAGACTTCTTTACAGATCCTAGATATGTCTTTTGTTTGATAATATCTTTTTTTAATATCTTTTATTTTAAGATTTTATTTATTTATTTGACACAAAGAGAGAGAGATCACAAGTAGGCAGAAAGGCAGGCAGAGAGAGAGGAGGAAGCAGGCTCTCTGCCAAGCAGAGAGCCTGATGTGGGCCTCGATCCCAGGACCCTGAGATCATGACCTGAGCTGAAGGCAGAGGCGTAACCCACTGAGCCACCCAGGCACCCTGTTTGATAATATCTTTTGCAGAGTTTCTTCCAGAGTGTGGCTTGCCTTTTCATTTTATTAACAATTATTTTTTATTTGCAGAGTGAAGTTTTCATTTTGATGAAGCCCAGTTCATTGATTTTTGTGGGTCATGTATTTGTATGTCACATTTTAAAGACTCTTTCCAACCTAAGGTCACGAAGACCTTTTCCTATCATTTCTTCTAGACTATGGGAGCAGAAACAGAGTGATTCAGGGGAGGACCATAAACCAAGGAATGTGGGCAGCCTGCAGAAGCTAGAGAAAGCAAATAAATGATTCTCCCCTAGAGCCTCAGGAAAGGAACACAGTCCTGCTGACTCCTTGGTTTGAAACCACATGAAAGTTTTCTGTGGATGTCTACCAGTAGGCTTGTGTAACAACACTGACATGGAGCACAAGCACTGTGTCACATGAAACCATGATGATTTCCAGAAAAATGTTGTGGTCTTTTTGGTACAGTAAAGCCTGGGTTATAGGCCTATTTTTCTCACTTGGCTGAGTTCACATTTCTGTCAATGGCTGCCACAAGGCTAAGTGCTCTTATCTTACTGGATTTGGGGGAAGATGAAGGAAGGAAATCAAAGCCCTGCAAAAATTCTAAATATTCTCTTACCACTGTAAGTTATATTGATTTCTCCATGTTAAATATGGAAAATAAGTTATACTAGTTCTTTTCATGACTAGCTGGTCACAAATACTTTGCAGACATAAATTATGTCATATACCTTGTCATCTCCTGTTGCATCTAGTACAGAGCTTGGCACAGAGTAAACATAAGGTAAGTATTTGAGGGACACAGAATTACATAGGATCACCACTGCAATGGATAGCTATTTTAACGCTGTGGCTAAAGATCTGAAAATCTTATTTTATTTTCACAGCTCATTTTTTCCAAGCATAATACTCAAAGGTACATTTAGATCTGCATGCTCATTTTCCACCTATTGTGTCTGTTAGACCTGTGCCAGCAGAGGCAGAACATCTTGTTTTTTGAGTTTTCCAGTTTGTGAATGTATTTTATTTTACTACAGAAAAGAAATATTTTACTATTCTACTTGAGTAAAGGTGTGTTTTTTTTGTTTTTGTTTGTTCTTTGTTTGTTTGTTTTACAAAAGGAAACTCTTATTTGAGTAATTGGAGTTAGACTGCAGTTCACAGGAGGCCTCAGAGGAGAGAGAATGTGAGTTCCACTGTGGTCTGTCCTCTGGCTGCTCAAGGAGCACCTGCTGACCCCTCAGTCACAACTCAGGGCATGGCACACCGTGGGCAAGGTTTTCCAGTAAATGTTTGTCAAGTGAATTAATGAATAGAAGGCATTGACAGTTATATAGTGGGGGTGGAAAGAGGCTGACAGAAGCAGAAGAAAGTTGAGGAGGTTTGAGAATCCCCAGAAGCTCCCTACTTGCCTCAGTTTCAGAGCAAGCTTCTGTATTACCTATAGGCACAGCTTCTTGCTCAACCAACCCTCATTCCCCACCTATCCCTGACATTTGAACCTGACCTGATTGTACTTATCTTTTCACCCTCTGAAAAGCATGGGTTTCCAGGTCAGTTATTCCCATTGATGAGGTTACAAACAGAATGTATTCTCTACAGTGTCCAAGAACTCAAGAAGTTTCTACCTCACTGCCCCTAAATGTACTTACTATTTACCCATTTGTTAGGTGACAAGATTTCTTCTACCTGGAAGGTCCTTTTAGGCAATCAGTGGGAATTACAAAATGATCCTGGAAGTATTACTATTACGTTTACTTAAGAATATTCTAGAATCTGGGGGTTCCTGGCTGGCTCAGTCAATGGATCATGTGACTTTTGTTCTCAGGGTTGTGAGTTCAAGCCCCATTCAGGGTGCAGAGATTACTTAAAAATAAGATCTTAAAAAAAATATTCCAGAATCCCAAATAGCCTCTTACTTTAATTAGCCCTAATTCTATATGCTCAGGCTAAATTTCTACATAAATCAGGCACTTCTTATTTTCAAAGTCTGTATAGTTATCTGCTACTTCTTCTGATTTTTCTGGGAGGGCACAGATGCATTTGCCAAAATTCTGGATTCAGAGCCACATAGAAGTTGCCATGTAATAAAGAAGATGTGAAGTCTGGAGATGCACAGGTAAACCAAGCATACCTCACCATTGCCCCCAAAGACACACAAACAGCAAACAAGGAAATTTGTATGCCTAATTACAAATTGAGGTGAGGGTTATAAAGGGAGAAAACCTAAGGGGCAATGAGTGGTTAGGGAAAGTGTTTACACTGAGACCTGAAAGCTGAACAGGGGCCATCTCCAGGAAGGGTTGGGAAGGAGAGCATTCTAGGTTGAGGGAAAGGCATATGTGAACACCGTGAGGCCTACAGACCTTGGCTCAAGTGATCCAATACAATATGCCACTGTGACATAATGTGCGAAGGCAAAAAGAGACAGAAGCCAGATACTGGGGGGACTTCTAGGTGGGTTGAAGAATTGTATCTCATTCTGAGTTCAAAGAGGAAGCCAATAAAGAGTTTAAGACAGGGAGTAACATGATATGGTATATCTTTAGAGTCATCCTGGCCAGGCAGAAAGCTGCCTTAGTTTTTTACTTGTCTTCTCTGTTAGACTCTAATGCCTCACTGCTGGGCCTCTAGCAAAGGCATCCTATTATCTGGCTACATGTCCTCACATTGGCCCTTGCAACCCTTTACCTTCCCTGTGAACTGCTTTAAGTTGTGAACTGGATCACCTGAGCAACTAGCCTAGAATCCCTCCCTAATGGGAAATAGGCATTTAGCTACAGCTTAAAGGGGTAAAAAGTTAGTCATCTCATTATGATTAGAATTTGAGTTATGCAATTTACTTCGTTTCTCTGTACCTCAGCATCCTCATTTGTAAACAAGGCATATGACCAGATATGTCTTTTCCAAGACTGCCTTCTGACTGCAGCTTCTGCCCTGGGATACAAATGAGCTCAAAGGAGCATCACTCCCATTCTTGCAATGAAAGAGCCTTTTTGGAGTCATCTGGGAGTTGAGATTGCAGAGCAAAATACTGACCCAAAATCTGAAGAGAGACAGACACCTGCAGGGATACAAGAAACTCAAATACCCAAGACTATTACCAAATGATCTGACACAAGTGATAATTAGATTCCTAGAAAGAGAGGAGAGAGAGAGAACAGGGCAGGAAAAATATCTGAAGCAAGAAGTCCAAGAATTTCCCTAAATAAATGACAATATCAAGTCACAAATTCATAAAGTTCAAGTAAAATAAATATAAAAGAAAAAAAGCTCACATGTAGGTCTGTCATACTCAAACTGCTAAAAACCAAAGACAAAGAGAAAAACTTTGAAAGCAGCTAAAGAGAAACAACGCAGAGAAAAATGAGGCTAAGAATTAGAGAAAAAATCTTATTAGAAACCATGCAAACCAGTTTGCAGTGGAGTGACCTCTTTAAAGAGTCTGGTGATGGGTATTAAGGAGGGCATGTATTGCGTGGAGCACTGGGTGTGGTGCATAAACGATAAATCTTGGATCACTGAATAAAATAAAATAAAATTTAAAAAAAAGAACTGAAAGAAAAAAATATATCCAACAAAAGAATCTTTCAACATGAAGGAAAAATAAAGACTTTCCTAACAAAAATTGAGGAGTTAATTTCCAGCAAACACACTGCATAGGAAATGTTAAAACTTCAGGCAGAAGGAACATGATAGCGGAGTCTACACAAAGAAATGGAAGAGAGCAAACTGGCAGCAGAAGGAATGTTCTAGACCTGATAAATGTAAACTATAAAAAAAATCCTAAGGCCAAATTCATACTTAATGGGTAAAGATTGAATGCTTTCTTCCTATTACTTCTAGGCCAGGATGTTTTCTCTTATCACTCCCACTCAACACTGACTTCTGGAGTCCTAGTCAGTGTAATAAGACCAAAAAAAAAAAAAAGGAATACAGATTAAAATGGAAGAAACTAAATAATCTATGTGTGGTTTTCTATATGTAGAAAATCCCAAAGAAACTAAAAAACAAAACAAAACTAAAACAAAAACCCAAAACAAAACCCTCCTAGAATTAATAGGTGATTTTAATAAGTTCCAAGACAACAAGATCAAGAAAAAAGATAAATTGCATTTCTATATACTAGGGGTGAGCAATTAGAATTTAAAATAAAAAATAGCATGTATAATATTAGCCAAAATTTATACCCGTGGGTAAATATCTAAGGAAATATAATCAGGATCTATATGCTGTATTTCATCAGCATGGCTTTTTAATCAGTACTGATGAAAGAAATCAAAATAGACCTAAATATATGAAGCAAGTATGCTCTTCATGGATTTAAGGACTTAGTATTGCTTAATATTAATAATATTTCTATTAGTTAATATTATTAAGCCAATTCTCCCCACTTTGGAATAATTTGAGTAACAAAATAATCATATTATTGAATTATAACCCAAAGAAGAGAATAATTATCCATATGCCTATACTGATATGAATAAGTGACTGAATAAATTTTAAAAAGGAGAAAAGTACAATTAATAAATAAGGGAAATAGAAAATTGCCATTACAACACCACAGTAAGAGTTGTTTCAGAAAGGATCTACCAGTGAATGTTAAAATCATGTGTAATGAGTGATCAAAAGGTTCAAACTCTGACTGAGTAATCTCACTTAAGAGATTCTAACCTAAGGAAAAATTCTGTAATTTTTGAAGTGTTACTTGCAAAATTAAAAAAGGAATAAAAATTTATGTTCCATACTAGGAAAATGATTAAGCAAATCAAGCTATATGCACTCAATGGAAAACTAAGGTGCAATTAAAAGTGTAATTTATGGGATGGGTAAGTCTGATGGTGGGCATTAAGGAGGGCACGTACTGCATGGCACACTGGGTGTGGTGCATAAACAATGAATCTTGGATCACTGAAAAATAAAAAAAAAGAATATTCTTAAAAATGTAATTTATAAAGGCTATTGAATAGTAGAGAAAATATATAATGTGGGATAGAGAATTTTATGCAGTCTATGATTATAAAACATTTTAAAAATACAAAAAAACCTGAAATGAAATATACCAAAGAAATAGTTTTTTTTATAGTCAAAACATTTTTGTCTATTTTCTATTTATTACATACAGTGGTTAAATTACCTTTGTAATTTAAAAATATTTGGAAATAATTCCTTTTAAATAATTAGCATTATAGGTGATTTTGTAATAATTCAAATAGACCTTCAGCCTCAGGAGAAAGGGCCATGTCAATTACTTCTTTGTATTCCCCTTAATGCTTAGTTGCTAGACCTGATAATGCAGAATGACCTCAACATTTGCATACTGATTCACTCTCAGTATTCATAGCTATAGCTGTTGCATCAAGAAAGTAATGCTTCTGGGTGTTATACGCAACTAATGAATCATTGAACACTACATCAAAAACTAATGATGTACTATATGTTGACCAATTGAACTTAATAAAAAGGAAGTTTAGTGCTTGTTTCTCTTCAAGTGATGGTTTTCATTTCATCAGTGGAAAGCCTGAACTCTAATGCCACTAGGCAGTAATTAGGTGGTGCTCCCTGTCTTTGACAGAGCAGTACCAAAGGAGGACTATTAAGCCAAAAGATTTAAGTAAGGTCCAGTGTCTCATAATATGATACCAAAACATCCAGAATAAAATAGAAAATTACTCATCATATCAAGAAGCAGGAAATTTTCTACTTGAGTGAGGAGAGACACTCAACAGGTACCAACACCAAAATTATAGAGTTAGAAATTATCTGACAAGGATTTTTTAAAAGATTTTATTCATTTATTTGACACAGAGAGAGGGATTACAAGTAGGCAGAGAGGCAGGCAGAGAGAGAGGAGAGAGGAAGAAGCAGGCTCCCTGCTGAGCAGAGAGCCCAATGTGGGCCTCGATCCCAGGACCCTGGGATCATGACCTGAGCCGAAGGCAGGCTTTAACCCACTGAGCCACCCGGGCACCCTCTGACAAGGATTTTAAAGCACCCATTATAAAAATGTTTAAAACAAATGAAAGAGTGGAAGACTCGCTCTCTCCTCCCCCCTCCCAAAAAAACCCACAGAAGACATAAAGAAGAGCCAAAAGGAATATTTAGAACTGAAATATACAATAACCAAAATTAAAAACTCAGTGGATGGGTTTAAAAGCAGTATGGAGAAGACAGAGGAAATAATCAGTGAACATAAAGATAGAACAATGGGAACTGCATCATCTGAACACCAGAGAGAAAATAGACTGAAAAGAAAAATTAACAGGCCTGAGGGACCTATGGGACTACAACAGAAGACATAATATCCAGGAAACAGATTTTCCTTATCCTCTTGAGTTTTTAAAAGGTGTATTTGACTCTTGAAGCAAAAAGCATAACAGTGTCAGATATCGATATATAGTGAGGAAATATTTAAGGTAATTATAAATGAAGGAGGGTAGGGGGGTATAAAGGGAAGTAAAGTTTTCCATTCCATTTCCATTCCATTTTACTCAAACTGGTAAAATGTCAACCAATAGTTTGTGATAAAGACATGTGTAGTACTTGTATACTAAAAACAACAAAAAAATTTGTTCCTTGAGCTGTCTTTTTATCTCCCAAATATTCTAGATGAGGAGCAGAGAAAACAGCAACCTGGAACCATCAACAGGGAAAAAGAAAGAAAGAGAATGTAGGGTGAAGAGAAGTGGGGGAGGAAGAAAGATAAGGAAGAAAAACTTGCTCTCTGTTTCCTTTGTACCCACAGAATTCTAAGTATGGAGGCATTGAGTGACAAGATGGAGAGGCTAATGCCATTAAAAGATTTAAATTACTTAATAGTTTTCAAGATAAAGGAGTATGCCACACCACATAGGGCCATGTAAGAAAACACCAGTGTTGGGTAGGAGGCAGAAGGAGCAAGGGGACAGCCTAGGCCAGAGTCATTATCAGGGTTTCTAAGGGAAAGACAAGGCAGGACAGGTAAATAGCTTAGGATCAGCAAGTTTGACTAATTACCTGTGGGCTCTGGGATTAGAGGCTAGCCCTGGATTGATTTAGGGCATGGGAAATATTGGCTCAGTGTGGAAGTTTGATAAGGAGCTTATTCAGAGTGTGGGCTTTGGATCTCAGGAAAAAGTAAACCACCTTGGCCATTAGTTTGGCCCTATAATGGATGTCAAATAGAAAAATCCGGAATCTAAGAAAACAGAACACTCTCTCTGTCCAAATTTCCAGGAAAGGGAAAGTCCAGCAAGGACCTGGCAGGAAGATCCATCCCCAGTAACAGCAATGGTGGCAACAATAGATCCTGCCATGCTCCTGAGTTCCCCCAAATGTCAGCAGAAGCAGGCAGATCTGCCAATATCAAAACCTGGGCAAGCCATACAACCCCCTGGAACACACCTGCCATGAGCAGGTGGAACCTCTGCCTCTACAGGTGGTGTCAGCAGTCCTAGTGTCTCCTAGTCCTCCACCCACTGGCAGAAAGAAATGCAGGACTGATGTCTCCCAATCCTCTACCGAACAGCAGAGAACCACCTGGACTCCATGGCTCCTGGCCTTTCCCAGTGACGGAACCTTGCCCATGTAGGCACTTCTATCCCCGAATCATAATGACAGAGATAGAGTGGGAAGGCCACCAGCACTGGTAGTTGGAGAATAGGCCAGGGGAAGTGATCTCTAACCTATGACTTGAGATTTCCACACCCTACCTATCAATGCTAGGCAGCCTAGGGAAGCCATTTCTGGACCCTGCAGACAGCACCTGCAGGGATCAAGGGAGAGTTCAAGCAGAAGAATCAAACAAACCAGAATAGCACTGCAAATTCGAAGAAAACTAAATTGTCGGGCACCTGGGTGGCTCGGTGGGTTAAAGCCTCTGCCTTCAGCTCAGGTCATGATCTCAGGGTCCTGGGATCGAGGCCCACATCGGGCTCTCTGCTCAGCAGGGAGCCTGCTTCCTCCTCTCTCTTGCCTACCTCTGCCTACTTGTGATCTCTCTCTGTGTGTGTCAAATAAATAAATAAAATCTTTTTAAAAAAAAGAAAGAAAAAAAAACTAAATTGTCATTGGAATTGCAGCCAATAATATAGGCCAGACCTCTATGCTAAATCTAAATTGGACAAATGTTTGCTTAAAGAGAAGATTTAAATTGGACTAGAATATCTTAACATTATCCAGGATGTCTACAATACAACAGAAAAACCACTTGTCATACCAAGAACTACAAGTTAAATGAGAAATCACAACTTGAATGAGAAAAAATATTCAGTTGATATTAATACTGAGAAGAATCAGATAGAACAATCTCACAAAGATTTTGAAGCAGCACCATAAAATCGCTTCAAGTATTAATACACTTGAGACAAAAGAAAAAAAGAAGTTATAAAAAAAAGAATCAAATGGAAACCATAGAAAAGTATAATAAGGGAAATAAAACTGGGAGAATTAGTTAAACAGGAGAATGAAGAGCACAGAGAATCAGTGAATTGAGAAGAAGTCAACAAAACTCTGAACAACAGAAAGAATACATTCTGAAAAAAAATTTACATTCCCAGGAATATTTGTGTCATTAACATCTTGGGAAGAGGAGAAAGGAAGGACTGAAATAATTTTTAAACAAATAATGGCTCAAATTTGGCAAAAGTAATAAAGTATAGATTCGAGAAGTTGAAAGAATCCTAAATAGGATAAATCCAAATAAATCCATGCCAAAATACATCATAATTAAGCCTCTGGAAAATAAAACCAAAGAAAACTTAAAAGTAGTGAAAGAGAAATAGGCATTACCTATAGAGGAATACCAATTTGTTGTAGTTTTTTTTTCAAAGATTTTATTTATTTATTTGACATAGAGAGAGAGATTACAAGTAGGCAGAGAGGCAGACAGAGAGACAGGGAGAGGAGGAAGCAGGCTCCCTGCTGAGCAGAGAGCCCGATGCGGCCCTCGATCCCAGGACCCTGAGATCATGACCTGAGCCGAAAGCAGAGGCTTTAACCCACTGAACCACCCAGGCGCCCTGTTTTTTTAAATTTTTTATTTTTATTTTTATTTTATTCTTTGCCCCAGGGGTACAGGTCTGTGAATCATCAGGCTTACACCTTTCACAGCATTCACCAAAGCACAAACCTTTCCCAATGTCCATAACCCATCAACCCTATCCCCACCCTCCTACTCCCCAGTAACCCTCAGTTTGTTTTGTGAGATTAGGAGTCTCTTATGGTTTGTCTCCTTCCCCATCCCATCTTGTTTCATTATTTTTCCCCTCCATACCCCCACAATCCCCCACCCTGCCCCTCAAGTTCCTCATATCAGAGAGATCATATGATAATTGTCTTTCTCTGATTGACTTATTTCGCTCAGCATAATACCCTCTAGTTCCATCCATGTCATTGCAAACAGCAAGATTTTTTTGATGGCTGCATAGTATTCCATTGTATATATATACCACTTCTTCTTTATCCATTCATCTATTGATGGACATCTAGGTTCTTTCCATAGTTTGGCTATTGTGGACATTGCTGCTATAAACATTCGGGTGCATGTGCCTCTGAGGATCACGACCTTTGTATCTTTAGGGTAAATGCCCAGTAGTGCGAATGCTGGGTTGTAGGGTAGCTCTATTTTCAACTTTTTGAGGAACCTCCATACTGTTTTCCAGAGTGGCTGCACCAGTTTGCATGAGGTATACCAATTTGAATGACAGTCTCTCCTCATCTGAAACCATGGAAGCCAGAAGAAAGTGGCACATTTTTCAAGTGCTGTTAAAAGAACATTCAACTGTAAATTCTTATCTACTGAAAAGCATTTAGTAATGAAGGGAAAATCAAGATATGATCTCAGATGAAGGAAAATTAGGAGAATTTGTTGCTAGCAGATCTTAAAGGCAGGCTAAAGGAAACTCCCCAATAGAAAGGGAATAATGATAATGTACAATTATCTCAGAATAAATAATTACAAATTTAAGTTATGTAGACTTATAATTAAATTATAGAAAAGCAGAAGTAATGAACACTCAAAACTAAAATAAATAGAGAAATGGGCTCCTGGGTGGCTCAGTGTGTTAAAGCCTCTGCCTTTGGCTCAGGTCATGATCTCAGGGTCCTGGGATCGAGGCCCGCATTGAGCTCCTTGCTCAGCGGGGAGCCTGCTTTCTCCTCTCTTTCTGCCTGCCTCTCTGCCTACTTGTGATCTCTCTCTCTCTGTGTCAAATAAATAAATAAAATCTTTAAAAAATAAAATAAATAGAGAAAGAAAATGCTGAGAAATGCACAGCCTCATCATCAACTAACAATGTACAAATAGAGATGGCTCTATCTAAGAGCATATAACTGCTTTTTCAGACCCCTGAGTCTGGACTTTGTAGATATGATGACGCTAGAATTCATCTTTTTTTCTTATAAAGTCTCTCTGCAGTGTGTAACAAGAATGATTGACATCTTTTGGACATATGGAATTCAATTCCAATTCCTGGTCCAGCGCTTTCTGGCTGAGGGACACAGAAATGGCCTGCCTTCTGAGTGCCTAACTTTCTTCATCTCCAATAACAGGGATGATTCCTTAAGAAGCTGATATACAAATTTACAAGTTTATATATCAGAATCTAGCACAGTTCTAGAACTAGCAGGGACTCAGCAACATGTTAAATTCTTTTCTTAAAAGAAGTAGTCCTGTAGAGAAAGCACCACACTCATATGGTTTTAAAGGAACATGAAATATTCAAGGAACAGATAATTCCAGTCTCACCAAGCAAGTGAAATAAAGAGGTTATCCCTTGGCTCATTTAATGAAGATGGCATAATATCACACAAAAACTCAACACAGAGCACAAGACACATTAATCCTACTCACATAAATGAAAAAATTCTAAACAAATATGTAAGCCTGATGATTCGCAGACCTGTACTGCTGGGGCGGGCAAATAATAATATATATATGTATATTATATATATATATATATATATATA
>LNAC01001174.1:246842-289868 GCA_002007465.1 Ailurus styani | reverse complement strand
ATATATATATATATATATATATATATATATATATATATATAAGAGTATTGGGTCTTCTCCCTCTTCAGGAGCTTTGTACTATCACTCAATAAACTTTGATTTGCTGCCTACCACTAAAAAAGTAAAATAAAAATGAAAAATAAGAATATTATAAAAAGGTATTAGCAAATCTATTGATGTAAAAAAAGCACTTAATTATTCTTACATAAAGTCTGCCACAAAAAAACAGATCAAAAAGGAAAGAAAATATACAGCCCTGTTCTGAATCCCAACAGATTCAGAAAAAGAATTTGAAAATATTCAATATCCATTCCCCTTATCAAAATAGAAAGAGAAAGAAACTTCGAGATCGGATGAAGGGTAATTTAGAAAGCCTACAGAAAATGTCAAATATCACACTCAACCTCTGAAAGCACCCTTTCAAATTAGGAAAAAAATCAAGGATGGTTGCTATAACAACTTCAACATTGTACTAAAGATCCTGTCTTGCACAAAAGACAGAAGGAAACAACAAAATACAAACAAAACTCATTTTATCATGCTTCATTTCATTATACTTCACAGATACTGCATTTTTCTACTAATTGAAGGATTATGGAAACCCTGCATTAAGCAAGTTATCAGAGCCATTTTCCCAACACCATCTGCTCACTTCATGTCCCTGTCACATTTTGGTAATTCTTACAATATTTCAAACTTTTTTCATTACTATTATATTTGCTATGGTGATCTGTGATCAGTGATTATGACTTGCTGAAATCTCAGATGATGGTTAGCTTTTTAACCAGTTAAGTATTTTTTAAATTAAGGTATGCATATTTTTTGACATAATGGTAATACACAATAAAGTATAGTGTAAACACAACTCTTAATACACACTCGATATAGTATACTGTAAACACAACTCTTATATGCACTAGGAAACCAAAAGATTCATTTGACTTGCTTTATTGTGATATGCACTAGTACTCTGGAATGAAACCTGCAATATCTCTGAGGTACACCTGAATATAATAATCATGAAGGAAGAAATGAAGTTATCACTACTCATATAAACTCATAGAAATTCCAAAAAAAAATCTTTAAGTAAGTTATACATATTAAAAAGATCAATATTATCAACTGAATTTCTATAATTTATCAAAAAATGATTGGAAAGTGCAATTAATTTTTTTAATTTTAGGCTTTAATTACACTTAGTTAACAGTGTTATATTAGTTTCAGGTGTATAATAGAGTGATTCAGCCATTTTGTGTTGAATCATGATCAGTGTACTCTTAATCCCCTTCTCCTACTTCACCTATCTCTCCACCATCTCCTCTCTGGCAACCACCAGTTTCATCAGTTTGTTCTCTGTAGTTAAGTCTGTTTCTTGGTTTGACTCTCTTTTTTTCCTTTACACTCATTTGTTTTGTTTCTTAAATTCCAATTATGAGTGAAATCATATGGTGTCTTTCTCTGACTGACTTATTTCCATTAACATCATACTCTCTAGCTCCATCCACATTGTTGCAAATGGAAGAGTTCATTTTTTATGGGTGAGTAATATTCCATTGTGCACCACTTCTTTGTTATCCATTCATCAATTGAGGGACACCTAAGCTCTTTCCATAATTTGGCTATTGTTGGCAATGCTGCTATAAACATAAGGGTGCATGTATCCCTTTGAATTAATATTTTCATATTCTCTGGGTAAATACCTAGTAGGGCAATTGCTGGATCATAAAGTGGTTCTATTTTTAACTTTTTGAGAAACCTCCAAACTGTTTTCCAGACTGGCTGCACCAGTTTTCATTCCCACCAACAGTGTAAGAGGGTTCTTCTTTCTCTACTGCCTCGCAAACACCTGTTGTTTTTTGTGTTGTTGATTTTAGTCATTCTACAGATGTGAGGTGATATCTCATTGTAGTTTTGATTTGTATTTCCCTGCCGATAAGTGATGTTAAGCATCATTTCATGTGTCTATTTGCCATCTGTATGCCTTTGGGAAAATGTTTGTTTATGTCTTCTACCCATTTTTAAGCTGGATTATTTGTTTTTTGGGTGTTGAGTTCAGAGAAAGAAAAATACCATATTATTTCACTTACATGTGAAATTTAAGAAACAAAACAGGTGAACATAGGGGAAGGGAGGGAAAAATAAAATAAGGTAGAGAGGGAGGCATACCATAAGAAACTCTTAAATATAGGGAATAAACTGAGGGTTGTTGGAGGGAAGGTGGGTGGAGGGATGGGGTAATTGTAGGATGGGCATTAAGGAAGGCACTTTACGAGCACTGGGTGTTGTATGCACTGATGAATCACTAAATTCTATCCCTGAAACTAATACTACACTACACGTGTGCTAACTTGAATTTAAATAAAATCTAGAAAGAAAAAAAGTATATATATATTTTGGGTATTAACCCTTTATGAGACATGTCAATTGCAAATATATTCGCCCATTCCATAGGTTGCCTTTCAGTTTTATTGACTGTTTCCTTTGCTGTGCAGAGGTTTTTTATTTTGATGTGGTCCCAAATGTTTATTTTTGTTTTTGTTTCTCTTGCCTCAGGACACATATCTAGAAAAATGTTGCTATTGTTGAGGTTAAGGAAATTACTGCCTATATTCTCCTCTAGGGTTTTTATGGTTTCAGGTCTCATATTTAAGTCTTTAATCCATTTTGAATTTATTTTTATGTATGGTGTAATAAAGTTGTCCAGTTTCATTCGTTCGCATATTGCTATCCAGTTTTCCCAGCATCATTTGTTGAAGAAACTTTTTCCCAATGGATATTCTTTCTTGCTTTGTTGAAGATTAATTGACCATGTAGTTGTGGATCCACCTCTAGGTTTTCTATCCTGTTCCACTGATCCATGTGTCTATTTTTGTGCCAGTACCATACTGTCTTGATCATTACATCTTTGTAATGTAACTTGAAGTCTGGGATTGTGAAGCCTCCAACTTTGCTTTTCTTTTTTAAGGTGTTTGGCTATTTGGTTTTTTGTTGGTTTGTCTGTTTGTTTGTTTTGTGGTTCCATACAAATTTTAGGATTGTTCTAGTTCTGTGAAAAAAAAGTTGTTGATATTTTGATAGGGATTATATTAAATGTGTTTTCTTTTTAACAATATTTTTTCTTCCAAGCCATGCGTATGGAATGTCTTTCCATCTCTTTGTGTCATCTTCAATTTCTTTCATCAGTGTTTTAGTTTTCAGAGTACAGGTATTTTCACTTTTTTGTTTAGGGTTATTCCTAGATATCCTATTATTTTGGGTGCAATTATAAATGGGATTTTTTAAAATTTCTCTTTCTGATGCTTTACTTTTGGTGGATAGGAATACAAGAGATTTCTGTACATTGGTTTTATATTCTGTGACTTTACTGAATTCATTTATCAGTGTCAGCAGCTTTTTGGTAAGTCTTTCATGTTTTCTATATATAGCATCATGCCATCTGCACATAGTGAAAGTTCTACTTCCTCCTTGCCAATTTTAATTCCTTTTATTTCTTTTTGTTGTCTGATTTCTATGGCTAAGACTTCCAGTACTATGTTACATAACAGTGGTGAGAGTGGATATCCTTGTCTTGTTCCTGACTTTAGAGGGCAAGCTCTCAGTTTTTCCCCATTGAGGATGATACTAGCTATGGGATTTTCATAGGTGGCTTTTATTGTGTTGAGGTATGTTCCCCCTATCCCTACTTCATTGAAGGTTTTTATCAAGAATGAATGTTGTACTTTGTCATGCTTTTTTTGCATCTAGAGAAATGATCATGTCTCTTATTCTTTCTCTTATCAATGTTGATATTTCCCATTGTTTGATTTGTAAATATTGAACTATCCTTGCAACCCAGGAATAAATCCTGGGTAGAGTTCAGTGATTCATCAGTTGTATATAACATACAGTGCCCATTACATCATGTACCCTCCTTACTGCCCATCACCTCATTACCTAAATCCCCACCCCCTCCCTTCCAGCAACCCTCAGTTTGTTTTTGGTGGTTAGGAGTCTCTTATGGTATGTCTCCCTCTCTGATTACTTCTTGTTTTATTTTTCCTTCCCTTCCTCTATGCTCCTCTGTTTTGTTTCTTAAATTCCACATGTGAGTGAAATAATATCCATCTTTGTCTGATTGACTTGTTTCACTGAACCTAATATCCTCTATTCCATCCAAGTCATTGCAAATGGCAAGATTTCATTCTTTTTGATGGTTGAGTAATATTACATTGTATATGTATAACACATCTTCTTTATCCATTTATCTGTGGATGGACATCTGGGCTCTTTCTATAGTTTGGCTGTTGTGCACAATGCTGCTATGAACATTGGGGTGCAGGTACCCCTTCAGATCACTACATTTTTTATCTTTGGGGCATATACCTAGTAGCACAGTTGCTGGGTCATAGGGTAGCTCTATTTTTAGCTTTTTGAGGAACCTCTATACTATTTTCCAGAGTGGGTTTCCAGCTTGCATTCCCACCAACAGTGTAAGAGGGTTCCCCTTATTCTGCATCCTCGTCAACATTTGTTGTTTCCTGACTTGTTAGTTTTAGCCATTCTGATGGGTCTGAGGTGGTATCTCATTGTGATGTCTCATTTTGATTTGTGGTATCTCATTTTGACTTGTATTTCCCTGATGCTGAGTGATGTTGTGCATTTTTTCATGGGTCTGTTGGTCATTTGTATGACTTCCTTGGAGAAATGTCTGTTCATGTCTCTTGCTTATTGCTTGACTGAATTATTTGTTTTTTGGGTGTTGGGTTTAGTAAGTCTAAGAGGTAAAGGATCTGTACTCTGAAAACTATAGAAACACTCATGAGATAAATTGAGGAAGACACAAAAAAATGGAAAAATGTTCCATGCTCATAGATTGGAAGAGCAAATATTGTTAAAATGTCTATGCTTCCCAGAGCAATCTACACATTCAATGCAATCCTTATCAAAATACCATCACCATTTTTTACAGAGCTGGAACAAACAATCCTAAAATTTGTATGGAACCACAAAAGACCCCAAATAGCCAAAGAAAAGTTGAAAAATAAAACCAAAGCTAGTGGCATCACAATGTTAGACTTCAAGCTCTATTACAAAGATGTAATCGTCAAGACAGTATGGTACTCGCAAACAAACAAACAAAACCCCACAAACAAACAAGCAAACAAACAAACAAAGCAGACACATAGACCAATGGAACAGAATAGAAAACCCCGAAATGGGCCCTCAACTCTATGGTCAACTAATCTTCGACAAAGCAGGAAAGAATATCCAATGGAAAAAAGTCTCTTCAACAAATGGTGTTGGGAAAATTGGACAACCACATGCAGAAGCATGAAACTGGACCATTCTCTTACACCATACACAAAGATAAACCCAAAATGGTTGAAAGAGTTCAATGTGATGCAGGAATCCATCAAAATCCTCGAAGAGAACACAGACAGCAACCTCTTTGACCTCGGCTGTGGCAACTTCTGGCTAGGAAACTCTACAAAGCCAAGGGAAACAAAAGCAAAAATAAGTTATTAGGACTTCACAAGATAAAAAGCTTTTTAACAGCAAAGGAAACAGTCAAAAAAATCAAAAGAAAAACTATATAATGGGAGAAGATTTTTGCAAATGTATTATCAGATAAAGGTTTAGTATCAAAATCTATAAAGTCTTCTTTAAATTTTTGGTAGTATTCCCCCTGAAGCAATTTGGTCCTAGACTTTTATTTGTTTGGAGTTTTCTGATTACTGATTTAGTTTCCTTGCTGATTATCAGTCTGTTAATATTTCCTATTTCTTCCTGTTTCAGTTTGGAAGTTTATATGTTCCTAGGAATTTATCTACTTCTTTGGATTTATCCCAAAGGTTTTGGACAATTGCATTTTCATTTTCATTTTTTTCCATATACTTTATTATTTCTTCTTTGATTTCCTGGTTGACCCTTTAATTATTTAGTAGCATGTTATATAACTCTATGTATTTATGGTCTTTCCAGATTTTATCTTATGGTTAACTTTTAGTTTCATAGCATGTGGTTGGAACAGATGCAAGGTATGACTTTGATATTTTTCAATTTGTTGAGACTTATTTTGTGGCCTAATATGTGATCTATTCTGGAGAATGTTCCATGTACTCTTTTTTTAAAATTTTTTTATTACTTGCCCCAGGGGTACAGGTCTATGAATCATCAGGCTTATACCTTCCATAGCACTCACCATAGCACAAACCCTCCCCAATGTCCATAACCCATCCAACCTATTCCTACCTCCCCCTTCTCAGTAACCCTCAGTTTTATTGTCTCCTTCCCAATCCCATCTTGTTTCATTATTTTTCCCTCCCTACCGCCACGACCTCCTGCCCTGCCCCTCAAGTTCCTCATTTGACTTTCTCTGATTGACTTATTTTGCTCAGCATAATAGCCTCTAGTTCCATCCACGTCGTTGCAAATGGTAAGATTTCATTTCTTTTGATGGCTGCATAGTATTCCATTGTATATATATATACCACTTCTNTATATATATACCACATCTTCTTTATCCATTCATCTGTTGATGGACATCTAGGTTCTTTCCATAGTTTGGCTATTGTGGACATTGCTGCTATAAACATTCAGGTGCATGTGCCCCTGAGGGTCACTACCTTTATATCTTTAGAGTAAATACCCAGTAGTGAGATTGCTGGGTTGTAGGGTAGCTCTATTTTCAACTTTTTGAGGAACCTCCATACTGTTTTCCAGAGTGGCTGCACCAGCTTGAATCCCCACCAACAATATAGGACGGTTTCCCTTTCTCCACATCCTCACCAACATCAGTCATTTACTGACTTGTTGATTTTAACCATTCTGACTGGTATGAGGTGGTATCTCACTGTGGTTTTGATTTGTATTNATTTGTATTTCTCTGATGCCGAGTGATGTTGAGCACTTTCTCATGTGTCTGTTGGCCATTTGGATGTCTTCTTTGGAGAAATGTCTGTTCATGTCTTCTGCCCATTTCTTGACTGGGTTATTTGTTTTATGGGTGTTGAGTTTGAGAAGCTCTTTATAGATTTTGGATACTAGCCCTTTATCTGATATGTCATTTGCAAATATCTTCTCCCATTCTGTCAGTTGTCTTTTGGTTTTGTTGACTGTTTCCTTTGCTGTGCAAAAGCTTTTAATCTTGACGAAGTCTCAATAGTTCATTTTCATATCCTCACTTTCAGTCTGCAGGTGTCTTTAGGTTCAAAATCAGTCTCTTCACATGAAAAAAATGTTCATCATCACTAGCCAACAGGGAAACTCAAATCAAAACCACATTGAGATACCACCTTACAACAGTTAGAATGGCCAAAATCAACAGGACAGGAAACAGCAAGTGTTGGAGAGGATGTGGAGAAAGGGGAACCATCTTACACTGTTGGCGGGAATGCAGGTTGTTGCAGCCACTTTGGAAAACAGTGTGGAGATTCCTCAAAAAATTAAAAATGGAGCTACTCTTTGAGCCTGCAATTGCACTACTGGAGGGGAGGGGGGATGGGTGGGTGAGCCTGGTTGTGGGTATTAAGGAGGGCACATATTGCATGGAGCACTGGGTGTGGTGCATGAACAATGAATCTTGGATCACTGAAAAATAAAGTAAAAAAAATAAAATAAAAAAATTTAAAAAGACATATTTTTATAAAAGCACAAAAATATACCTCAGTACCTAAGAATACACATTAATTACATTCTATTTATTCATGGAAAAAAATTTTTACTTTAAATGCAAAATTTCAGTTTCAATTTAAATGTTTATTGGAAGACATTAAAGGACTTCTGGTTCTTCTGGGGTCAAAGACAGAGTAACCCCATTGCTCACACATCCTCCCCCTTACAACAAAATAACTGTAGACACAAGATAAAAAAAGAAGTATAGTAAGCCTCTGGAAAGTGGAACAAAGATGGTGGCTGCTTAGGAACCTCCAGACTTAAGGGATGACATGAGTCCATTGGTTTTTTATTGCCTACGTGTATATTGAAGAATCTCTAAACCTGAACCCACAACAGGCTCAGACAAAAATGGCCCTAAGAAAAGGGCCAGGACAAGGGCGGCCTCACAAAAACATACCTTTTTGGGAACACCTGCCCTGTCCCAGCCAAACACCAATGAAAGCCACATACCTCATGGTTTCAGAGGTTGAGTGCTCAGATGATATCCCACATGCTCTCAGGAAGCAGGTGGTGCTCTATTTTTCTCATCTGGGGGTGAGTGTCACCCCTGGTAGGCAGTGTCATCGACCACAGCAGAAAGCAGATCTCCTGTTCTGAAGCAAGTGGTGCTCTGACTCCTCTGCCATCAGTGCCAGCAGGGCGCTGAACCTCAACTCCAATGAGTAGCACTCAGACTTAACAAGGAAGAATGAGGAGGAGGTAATTACCATCATGCTTCACCACTACCTCCTGTCCCCCAACCAAGACTCTATCCCAACCCAACCAGCATCACTGAGGTGGAAGGGGTGGTGAAAGGCTGGCTTGCTTACACTTCCCCACCCTTCCTTTCCCATTTCTTCTCTGCTATCGTCATTGCCCAGCTGGGAGCTAAGCTCCCACCCTGCCCTGAAGCAACAGTGTGGTATGAGTCAGGCATCTTGCTTCCCCTTCCTGTACAGGCAAAGAGGCCATGTCAGTCAGTGCTCCATTTTTATCGGGGTGTTATTGTCAAAGCCCAGTGGGAAGCTGAACATTACACATTCACCATAACCTAGCAGTGCATCTCAACTGGGCACTGTCTACTAATACAGTAAAATTAAATAGGATCCACAGTGTTATAATATCCAAATGTCCTGGATACAATGGAAAATCACTGGTCTTACCAAGAATCAGGAAAATCACTGCATGAATGGGAAAATACAATCTACAGATACCAACACCAAGATGAATCAGATGTCAGAGTTATTTGACAAAGATATTAAAGCAGCTATCATAAAAATGCTTCAACAAGCAATTATGAATTTTCTGGAAACATGAAAACTAGAAAACCTGAACTATAGAAAAAAAATAGGGGATCTTTTTTCAGTGAAAAAGAACCAAACAGAAATTAGAAAACTGAAAAATACAGTAATAGAAAGAAAAATCTGCTAGATAGGCACAGAAATATAGGGGAGATAGTATAGGGTGGCTCAGTCAGTTAAGTGCTGCCTTCAGCTCAGGTCATAATCCCAGGGTCCTGGGATCAAGTCCTGCATGGAGCTCCTTGCTCAGTGGGAGCCTGTGTCTCCCTCTGCCTCTGCCTGCTAATCTGTCTGTTTGTGCTTTCTCTCTCTGACAAATAAACAAATAAAAATCTTTTAAAAAAGAATCAATAAACTTGAAAAAAGATCAATAGAATTTTCCCAGTCTGAGCAATAGAGAGAAAACAGGTTGTAACAATATTAACAGAGTCTCAGGGATATGTGGGATCATAATTAAAAAAAAGCTAATACATGTATCAGAGTCTCAAAAGGAGAAGAGAGAGAGCATAGGACTGAAAAACTATTTGAAAAAATGATGATTAAGTGGCTAAAAATTTCTCAAATATGGCAAAAGACACAAACTTACAAAATGCAGGAAGATAGTAAATTCCAAGTAGAATAAACAGCATAACTGAACTTAAATAAAGACAAGGAAAAAGTCCTGAAAGCAGCCGGGGAGAAATGACATACTTTTTGTAGCAAACACATTTTGAATGACAGTTTATTTCTCATCTTAAACTATGAAGGTGGGAAGAAAGAGGGTATTTTTCAAGAGCTGAAAGGAAATAACTTGCCAACTGAAAACTCTGTATCCAGTGAAAATATCTTTTAAGAATGAAGAAAAATGACACTAAAGGAGACATAAATGGAAAACTATGCTATACTTACGAATCTTAACAATTAGGCCATGCCGGGAAGGCCCTACAGCACTGTTTCATGATCTTTAATGTGATGAATTAGCAATGCTGTGAGCCATCTATCCATCCCTGTGAATGGCAGGATTCCAGATTATCATTAAAGATAAAGAAGAAATAATTGAGGTGAATCAGAATGCGTAACTCTTCAGCAGTGTGTGATCCTCCTACTGGGAGACTTTTTATTTTTGGTATCTATAATATTCACCATGTTTTTATGAATTTTCTTTAAAAATTCTATATTTTCTACAGAGTCCAGACCAGTTTATACAAATAAGAGGAGACTCACATGATCTTTGTCCTTCGAACATATGTAAAAATTGTATCACTATCCAGCCTAAATTATATACCATTATAGGGCATCTTGTTATATTTGCAGGGCAGTTTGGTTATATTATTAATGGCCTTTAATGCTTATTTCATTTATCATATATATTCTTCCACATAAATTCTTTCCTGAAAGAGTCTATTTCTACTTCATTGTTTTAATCCTAAATATACTGTGACTGGCAAATAGAAGGCACTCAAAAATCTTCATGCATGAATGCATGAATGAACTGAATATTATACTTTTTCAAATTCCAAACAATACACACACTATTGCTTAAAATCATCTAGATCTAGAAAATACTTGCTTGATTAATACATAACTGTACCCACTGGATACTTAGTGGTATAAGAACAGCAAATTTGATTTCAAATCACATTTCAACCCTCACTTACTGGTAATACCAGAAATGCAATGCTAAGAAGGATTCTAAGACCACTTTTGGGCCTAGATGACATGAGTGCTGTGCTCACTTAGCAAGATCTGCTGGGGGTAAGGGAAGTGGGAATGAATTATCCCTTGCTCCAGTCCTTAATCTAATTAAAACTATACACCAAGGGGTAAAGTATACTGTTTATATGTCTTGCATTGACATTTCTCAATTTCTTGAAAATATGTTTTTATTGCCCTAAAAATGTTTTTATTTCTCCTCAGGCCAAGGCCTACATTGTAAAGTGTGCACTTAAGCAGACATAGTAGAAAGAATAAGTCCCTTGGGGATCCTCAGACCTGGGTGCTCACCGCTACTCTGCAATTCTTTATTTCCAGCAAGTACTCTCCCATTCTCCCCAAGGCCACTTTAGAAGTGTCACTCATCCCTTTCTCCTTCCTAGTACAGTTTCAGTCCCACTCCCTTTCTCCTGTATGTGTTCTTAGTCACACCTTCTCCTACTTATCTAGGGCCCTCCAAACTCCAATGATTATCCTGTTTTTTCTATACATTTCACCTTTCCACTGGCTTCATCTCAATAGCACTTAAACATAATCTTCTTTCTCTCATTTAAAATAAAACCCTCCTCCCAACTTTCTTGACCTTGCTTCCATGTGTCACTCTTTAATGCAATGCCACCTGATCCTACCAACTATCTATGGGAATTACTCTTAATAGGTCACCAGTGACCTTGCTAGTACTAAATCCAATGGACATTTTTGGTCTTCATTTAATCTGACCTCTCAAAAGCACTTGACTTCAACTTCTTTCCTGAAACTCTATTTCTCTGGCTCTGAGCCAACATACCCACATGCTGCTTCCTCCCCCTTTTCTGGCTCCTCTTCATCCCTCCCACCATTATGCTTTCAATCATTCACTGATGATCCCCAAACATTATCACTATCTTAGAGCTATCTATGGGACATCGCTTCTCACTGTCTTATGGCCACTTCAAATTATTAACAATTATTAATCATTTAAATATAAAATAATTATTAACATCATTAATTTATTTAAATATAAAGTAAGTATTAACATAATTATTAATATATTTAAATATAAAGCATAAATAAACATCTGTAAAATGAACTCATTGTCCCCCACTGTTCTGTTTCTCCTACAGTCTATGTGAAATGGTGCCACTTTTGCATTTAGTCAGATAAGCCAGGAACTCAGGAATCACTCATAACTTGGTACCCTGTCACACTCAATCCCACATTGTATCACATTCACCTCTCTCCCTCACATTGGTATTTCTACTTTTCAATCCATCATCATCTTACTCGGATTACCACAATAGCCTCCTCATTAGTGTGCCGCCCCCTTCTTTAAGCACAGTCCTGTCCATTCCCATAGTGCTATGAGACAATCTTTCTAAAATGAAAATCTGATCATCTTAGCTCCTTGATTAGAGCCTTTAGCAGCTCTGTCCTTCCATTGCTCTGTCTCTCGGGCTCTCTGAAGTAAATTCCACAGGCCAACAGTAATGAGCCACTGCACAGCGGATGCATGTGCTATTCTTTCTGCTTGGACCTTCCCTCCCTTGTTAAATTCTACTCATCACATCAGGCTTAACTTAGATATTCCTCCTCCAGGAAGCTGCCTCTACTTTAATTAGAGAGACCTCCTGAGTATTTCACAGCACTGTGTTTATTCTTCTTGTAGCATTCATTAGACTGCATCATAACTGCTTATCAATTCCGATTCCGCCTTTTAAGTTGGAGGCAAGAGGAGCATGGGAGGCGAAATTTTTGCCCCCAGGCTTTGCCCCCAGTATCATGTCCATAAATATGTTACATGACACAAATGATTTTGCAGATATAATTAAGATTAATAATCAGGTAACATCAAGATAAAGAGATTACCCTGGATTATGGGGGCAAGTCCAAAGTAGTCATATGCTTAAAAGCAGAAAAGGAAGGCAGTGAGATGGGACAGAAGTCAGATTCCAAATGTGGCAAAGCTCAGACACTCCTTCAATGGCTCTGAGCTATAGGGGGATATGAGGGAGATATAGCTGTGGTAAAGAATTCTATGAATTGGGGAGAAACTGTGAATGTGAGATATATGCATATGTTTGAGAATGGGAGGAGATTTTCCTGGACACCCTCACATCAAACTGAATTCATGCCATTTTGTAGCAGGGTAGTTCAATACAGTGTTCATGGTGGCTAACATCTGTCCTATCGCTTATACCTGGCCCCACCAGGAGTTCATTTGTGTGAGGTGCAGAACACTTCCCTGTACTCTTTACTCTGCTTTAGTACAGAAAAAAGAGCAGCTCCAGTCTGTAACTTCTTATTGCCTACCATTTCCCTGATTTTCACACACTCCTTCCTCTCATGGGTGTGTTCTGGCTCCTTATGGGGCCCTGAACTGTCTATCCAATCAGAGTACTTATCCACCATACCTGAGAATCCAGGTATCCCTCTTCTCTCTGACCAACTCATCAATCTCCTCAGTACCACCACCTCATGAAGCTCTCCCAGAACCAAATCCACAATTATGTATTCCATCTATGATTTTTAATTCATTTATTCACCATATTGTGTTGAGTCTCTGTTCCATAACAGGCTCTGTAGTCAGCACTAGGGATATGCAGACAAACACAGGTTAACTTGTCCCTCCACTACCAGTTCCCTGACTTGGGAAAGTAATATAACTTCTTTCATCCTGGGCCTGTACCTGTGGAAGTCCTCCCTCCCAGGCCTGCAATAAGACTTGAAAGAGTATAGGTAACCACAGAGCATACTGCACCTGCTCTAACCAGCTTTAGCTCCACCAGCCCTGCTGCAGTCAGGAGCTTTGGCTCATTTAGTAACCAGCAATCACTTATGCAAACACTGCTTGCCCTTTGTTTCACAAAGGCAAAGATTACATACAATTTTCCTGAGTGTGCTGTGGTTAAATGTTCAATGACAGGCTGGTAGTACACTGCCATAGAAATGTTCCTTCCTGGTAGTATAAAAGGATGGGAGCTAGCATTTCTGGAGTTCACTGTGTCTTATATTCCTTCTTTCATTGAAATTCCATAGGAAATACATTTCTCTGTCCTCCTCTAGCCTGGTGACCAGGGCCAACAGGCTAATGATAATCCATTCTTACCAAATGCTAGGAATTTTACCTGTGCTATCTCATTCAGTTCTTACCACCCTGGAAGATGGCTGCCATTACTCCAATCCAGACTAAAATTCCACTGAATGAGCAGACAGTCCCTGGCATGAGTGGCCATCAGTTTGGATCCATATGGAGCTGGGGATGATTGATCCTGGATGTTGCTAAATGCAGACACCCACCCTGGTCTCTGATCTGTAACTTGGACTTCAAAGGCTTATTCATGAGCCCTCTTGCCCTGAGGCTTGAGTTCTCTATGTTTGCCAAATGTACCATCATTTAGTAAGTGATGGTTGGTTCTAAAATACCATTAATGTGGGGGTGCCTCGTGGCTCAGTCAGTTAAACATCTGCCTTTGGCTCAGTCCATGATCCTGGGATCCTGGGATCAAGTCCTACATTGGGCTTTCTGCTCAGTGGGGGGCATGCTTCTCCCTCTCCCTCTGCTACTCCCCCTGTTTGTGCTCTTCCCCCACACGTCAAATAAATAAGTAAAAATTTTTAAAAATATCATTAATATGGTGGTTAATTCTATGTGTCAACTTTCTAAAACTTATTATTTTATTGTGTTATGTTAGTCACCATAGAGTACATCATTAATTTTTGATGTAGTGTTTCATGATTCATTCTTTGGGTATAACAGTCAGTGCTCCATGCAATACATGCCCTCCTTGGGGTGCCTGGGTGGCTCAGTGGGTTAAGCCTCTGCCTTGGGCTCAGATCATGATCTCACGGTTCTCGGATTGAGCCCCACATCAGGCTCTCTGCTTCCCCCCTCCTTCTGCCTACCTCTCTGCCTACTCGTGATCTCTCTCTGTGTGTCAAATAAATAAAGAAAAGCTTAAAAAAAGAAAAGAAATACATGCCCTCCTTAATACACATCTCTAGGCTAACCCATTTCCCCACCCCCATCCCCTCTGAAACCCTCAGTTTGTTTCCTGTAGTCCACAGTCTCTCATGGTTTGTCTCCCCCTTTGATTCACCCCCTCTTCATTTTTCCCTTCCTTCCCCTAATGTCCTCCATGCTATTCCTTATGTTCCACAAATAAGTGAAACCACATGATAATTGTCTTGCTCTCCTTGACTTATGTCATTTAGCATATCCTCTCCAGTTCCATCCACATCAATGCAAATGATAGGTATTCATCCTTTCTAAAGGCTGAGTAATATTACTTTGTATATATGGACAATATCTTCTTTATCTATTTATCTGTTGGACAGCATCTCGGCTCCTTTCATATTTTGGCTATTGTGGACATTGCTGTTATGAACATTGGGGTGCAGGTGCCCCTTCCTTTCACTCATCTGTATCTTTGTGGTAAATGCCCAGTAGTGTAATTGCTGGGTCATAGGGTAGCTCTAGTTTTAACTGTTTGAGGAACTTCCATACTGTTTTCTAAAGTGGCTGTACCAACTTGCATCCTCTCCAACATTTATTGTTTCCTGCCTTGTCAATTTTTGCCATTCTAACTGGTGTAAGGTGGTATCTCAATGTGGTTTTGATTTGAATTTCCCTGATGGCTAATGATGTTTAATGTTTTTTCATGTGTCTGTTAGCCATTTGTATGTCCTCTTTGGAGAAGTGTTGGTTCATCTTCTGCCCATTTTTTGACATGATTATCTGTTTTTTTGGGTGTTGAGTTTGAAAAGTTCTTTATAAATCTTGGATACCAGCCCTTTATCTGTTCTGTCATTTGCAAATATTTTCTCCCATTCCGTGGGTTGCCTCTTTGTTTTGTTTGCTATTTCCTTTGTTGTGCAGAAGCTTTTTATCTTAATGAAGTCCCAAAAGTTCATTTTCACTTTTGTTTCCCTTGCCTTTGGAGACAAGTCTTGAAAGAAGTTGCTATGGCTGATGTTGAAGAGGTTACTGTCTATGTTCTCCTGTAGGATTTTGATGGACCCCTGTCTCACATTGAGGTCTTTAATCCATTTAGTTTATCTTTTGTATGATGTAAGAGAATGGTCCAGTTTCATTCTTCTCTATATAGCTGTCCAATTTTCCTAGCACCATTTGTTGAAGAGACTATCTTTTTTCCAATGGATAGTTTTTCCTGCTTTGTTGAAGATTAGTTGAGCATATAGTCAAGTTGGGTCTTGTTTGGGCTCTGGGCTCTCTCTTCTGTTCCATTGATCTATGTGTCTGGTTTTTTGTGTGTGTGTGATAGTACCATGCTTTCTTGGTGATCACACCTTTGTAATATAGCCTGAAATCACACCACGTGATGTCCCAGCTTTGTTTTTCCTTTTCAACATTTCTTTGGTGATTTGGGGTCTTTTCTGGTTCCATACAAATTTTAGGATTGTTTGTTCCAGCACTTTGAAAAATGCCATTGGTATTTTGATCAGGATAGCATTTAATATATAGATTGCTCTGGGCAGCATAGACATTTTAACAATGTTTATTCTTCAGATCCATGAACATGGAATGCTTTCCCATCATTTTGAGTCTTCTTCAATTTCTTTCACAAGTGTTCTGTGGTTTCTAGAGTATAGATCTTTTACCTCTTTGGTTAGGTTTATTCCAATTTATCTATGGCTTGATGGATTCCCAGGGGAATTCTACCAAACAGTCAAAGAAAAAATAGTATGTATTCTTCTGAAGCTGTTTCAAAAAATAGAAACAGAAGGAAAACTTCCAAATTCATTCTATGAGGGCAATATTACCTTGATCCCAAAACTAGGCAAAAACCCCCATCAAAAAGGAGAATTAAAGGCCAATATCCCTGATGAATATAGATGCCAAAATTCTCAACAAGATCCTAGCTAATAGGATCCAACAGTACATTAGGAGGATTATCCATCATGACCAGGTGGGATTTATTCCTGGGGTGCAAGGGTAGTTCAACATTCAAAAATCAGTCAGTGTGATAGAAGACATTAATAAGAGAAGAGACAAGAATCATATGATTCTCTCATTTGGTGCAGAAAAAGGATTTGACAAAATACAGCCTCTTTTCCTGATTAAAATGCTTCAGAATGTTGGGATAGAGGGAACATGCCTCAATTTCATAAAAACCATCTATGAAAAGCCCACAGTGAATATCGTGCTCAGTGGGGAAAAGCTCTCAGCTTTTCCCTTAAGATCAGGAATATGACAAGGATGCCCACTCTCACCATTATTGTTCAACATAGTACTAGAAGTCCCAGCATCAGCAATCAAGACAACAAAAAGAAATAAAAGGTATTCAAATTGGCAAAGAAGTCAAACTCTCTCTCTTCACAGGTGACATGATACTTTATGTGGAAAACCTAAAAGACTCCACTCCCAAATTACTAGAACTCATATCAATTCGGTAATGGGGCAGGATAAAAAAAATCAATGCATAGAAATCAGTTGCTTTCCTATACACTAACAATGTAATGTAGAAAGAGAAATTAGGGAATTGATTCCATTTACAGTAGCACCCAAAATCATAAGGTACCTTGGAATAAACCTACCCAAAGAGGTAAAGGATCTATATTTTATTAAACTACAGAACACTTTTGAGAGAAATTGAAGAAGACTCAAAAAGATGGAAAAACGTTCCATGAGCATGGATCAGAATAATAAACATTGTTAAATTGTCTGTGCTGCCCAGAGCAAGCTACACTTTCAATGCCATCCTGATAAAAATACCAATGGCATTTTTCAAAATGCTGGAACAAATAATCCTAAAATTTTATGAAACCAGAAAAGACCCTGAATCACCAAGGAAATGTTTATATGTCAACTTGACTGGGCTAAGGGATTCCCAGATAGCCAGTGAAATATTATTTCCAGATGTATCTGTGAGAGTATCTCTGGAAGAGATCATTAGTATTTGAATGGGAAGACTAAGGAATGAAGATTGGTCTCACCAATGCAGCTGGGTATCACCCAATCTGTTGTGGGCCAAATAGAATAAAATGTAGAGGAAGGGGGGATTCACTCCTCTGTTTGCTAGAGCTGAGACAATCATCTTCTTCTGCCCTTGGACATCAGTGCTCCTCATTCTCAGTTATTTGGACCCCAACCAGGATTTACACCATCAGTCCTCCAATTCTCTGGCTTTTGGATTCAAAATGAGTTATACCAGTGGCTCCCCTAGTTCCCATTTTGCAGATGGCAGATCATGGGACTTCTTGGCCTCCTTAACTGCAGTAGCCAATTTCTGTAATAAATTTCTTCTATACATCTCTATATATCCTATCGATTCTTTTCTCTGGAGAACATGAACACATTTAATATAGTAAAATAGTGAAAATTGCCAGTACTGATGGAGGCAGTATAGATCTTTTACCTCTTTGGTTAGGTTTATTCCAATTTATCTATGGCTTGATGGATTCCCAGGGGAATTCTACCAAACAGTCAAAGAAAAAATAGTATGTATTCTTCTGAAGCTGTTTCAAAAAATAGAAACAGAAGGAAAACTTCCAAATTCATTCTATGAGGGCAATATTACCTTGATCCCAAAACTAGGCAAAAACCCCCATCAAAAAGGAGAATTAAAGGCCAATATCCCTGATGAATATAGATGCCAAAATTCTCAACAAGATCCTAGCTAATAGGATCCAACAGTACATTAGGAGGATTATCCATCATGACCAGGTGGGATTTATTCCTGGGGTGCAAGGGTAGTTCAACATTCAAAAATTAGTTCCAAACTCTGATGTGTTTACTGTGGGTCAGTTAACCATCTTCTCTGAGCCTCGCATTTGCCATCTGCAAAATGAGATAAACATTCTCACCTCATGCTGTTGTTGTAAGGGTTAAATTAGGTACCTAAAAGTATGTACTCAATGCAATAGTTGTCTTCCCATGTACACATGCTGTTCATGCACTGTAGGCCCGGCTTAGTTAAGTATTATAATGTTCCTGAGTCACTGCTGCCAGGAGAATGGTTTCTGCTTGGACTACAACAAATGGGACGGTCTCCCTGTCTACTCTACATAAAATATCTCCTATTCAGCAGCACAGATAGTTCTGTGCAACACAAGGGATTATAAGACTGTACCAATTAAAGTATTCCAGAAAAAGAGAAAGAACAAAGGGTCATTTATTAACATATATATGAGGTACCATATTTTTATAGTGCCTTAGATTAATAACAAATAAAAAAAAGACTACACAAAAAACAAACCCTAGGGGTGCCTGGGGGCTCAGTTGGCTAAGTATCTGCCTTTGGCTCAGGTTATGATCCTAGGGTCCTGGGACAGAGCCCTGCATCAGGCTCCCTACTCAGCAGGGAGTCTGCTTCTCTCTCTGCGCCTCCCCACTGCTTGTGCTCTCTCTCTCTCAAATAAATAAATAAATAAATACAATCTTAAAAAATACTAAGCCCTTGAACACTAGTCTTTTTAATAAATGGTACTAGAACTATAATCATATGCAAAAAATGCAAAATACAAAAAACCCTCCACCTTACACCCTACATACAATTATCTCAATATAGATTATATACCTAAGTGTTAGAACTAAACCATAAAACTCTTGAAAATCTTTATGATCTTGGATTAAAAAGCTGTACAACATGCAAAAAAAGGTGAAAATTAAGCTTCATCCAAATTTAAAACTTTTACTATTTGAAAGTTACTGTTAAAGAAATGAAAAGGTTGGCTACAGACTGGAAGGAAATATTTGAAAAAATATACATCTGACAAGCACTCTTTCCAGACTATATAAAGCACTCTTACAGCTCAATGGTAAGATAAACAACCCAATAAAAAATGAGCAAAAAATCTGAACAGACACTTCACCAAGAAGATAAGGTGATGGCAAACGAGGACATGAAATGGTGCCCAACATCCTTAGTCATTAGGGAAATGTAAATTAAAACTACAGCTCTCACACACTGCCAGTAGGAGTATAAAATCATACAGCCACTGGGAAAGAGGTTGGCAGTATCTTATAAAGGTAAACACATACTTACCATGTGACTGGAGATTCTAATCCTATTTTTTAAAAGATTTTATGTATTTACGGGGGAGAGAGAGACAAAGTGAGGGCGAATATGAGTGGGGGAGGGGCATAAAGAGAGGGAGAAGCAGATTCCCCTGCTGAGCAGGGAGCTTGATGCCTTACTCGATCCCAGGACCCTGAGATCAAGACCTGAGCCGAAGGCAGATTTTAACTGACTGAGCCACCCACGTGCTCCTCTACTCCTATGTTCTTACTGAAAAAAGTGAAGCATGTGTCCATACAAAGACTTGTAAGCAAATGTTCCAATGATGTATTCATAATACCCAAGCTGGCAACAATCCAAATGTCCACTGACTGGTGCATGCTAATCACACAGTGACATCATGGAACACTACTCAGCCACAATAAGGGAATAGACTTCTCACACTCAGAACAACATGGTTGAATCTCAAAAGCATTCTACTAAGTGAACGAAGCCAGACACAAAAGGCTACTTATGTTACCATTTCATTTATGTGAGACTCTAGAAGACAGGGGCATGTGAAGTAGCAGGAGACACACTCATGTTCGTTGGGAGCATAGGGAGTGAATTTACGGGTAGGGGCAGAGGGAAACCTTTTCAGGGAGTAGAAAGGTTCTATATGATGACTGTATGATTATTGTATGATAATTATAGGGATAATTACACAATTTTACACATTTGTCAAAACTCATCAAACTGTACACTTAAAAGTGGTGAATTATATTATATAAATATTATACCTCAATAAAGCTAATCTAAAAACCCATGTGGTAATCTCTAGGATTGCCAGGGAAAGAACCACAGAGGAAGCTAATGGAGGGGAAAGTTACCTTGAACAAATGCATACATAGAGATTGAGGTTAGTCTGCTTAAGAGGATCTGAACTGGCTAATCTGACACCATGGGACAGGAGAGTCCATCCAGGGAGCCACAGGATAGGAAGAAGAAGCAAAAGCTGGACTGGATGAAACTGTCAAGGATTCCCACCACTTCTTCCCCTCTAGAAAAAAAGTGTTTACTTCTTTTTTTTTCTGGTACAGTGACACTTTTTTTTAAATTTTACTTTATTTTTTCAGTGTTCCAAGATTCATTGTTTATGCACCACACCCAGTGCTCCATGAAATACATGTTTTCCTTAATAGTGTTTATTTCTAAAAATTAGAAAAGCAATAGATCATCCTTTGTGCAAACAAAGCAATGGATCAGAAGGATGTGAAATGACAGTAGAATACCCCCTCCATTCCAGGACCCTGAGCCCTGCCCACAGAAGTGACAGAGGACCACATCCCTCACCACAATGTCTTCCTGTTTCCTCTGCAGTAGTTCCTCAGTGGTTCTTTAATGAAAAATGACTGAAACCCACTCCTGGATTTAGTTTGCAATCCAGTGGTTCAGAATTCATTAAATAGTCCTTTGTCTTCCTTGTAAAATCTCAAATCCCACTTCTTCAGGAATCATATCTGGCATGAATGAGCCTTTCCTGACACTGTATGTGTAGAAATCAAGCAACCATTCTGGGTGGGCAGTGGGTGAAACAAAGAGCACAAATAAGCATGTAGATAACATCACTATGGTAATTTCTGTGTTTCTGTGTAACCAAGTTCAGTTTAGCTTAATAAACAATTTTTACAGAAAACAATCACATCTGTAGCAAATTGACATGTATACCAGTTTGTAACACACAGTTTAAAATTCTGAAACTATATCCAATGATCAGGTGTACTCTTAAAGGGTCTGTTCGTGCCCTGCCATGACCTCAGCAGGCTGTAGGCTGGCACATCCTTCATATCCAGAAATGGCAGGGCACCGCAGGGCAGGCTATAGTGTTCTGAGGATAGTAAAAGGACCACCTAAACTCTAAATTTACTCTCTCATTTAAATCTCATCAAAAAGTCTCTTCCTAGACACAAAACTAGACTCCCCTCTTAGAAGGGGACCCTGTGACCCTTCTTACCTATTAGGTCCAGCTGTCCTGGAACACAAGTAAACTAAGGTGTGGCTTTCACCTGCAGAGCGCCTTTTGCAGAAAACTAGGGAAGATGCCTGAACTGGGCAGGGAAGGAGACTTCATGAAGTTTAGAAAGGGCCTCCAGGTATTTGCAACACCAACATGTGCTTCACTAGGCTCGTTATGGTTGGGCTGATTCACCAGGTTGGGCCACAAAACCTGACAGATAAAAACGGAAACACAGGCTTTCCTTCCTGAACTCCACCCTCTGGCCCTGTGGGACTGAGTCCTGAAGGTAAAGCAGGGAGGAGATTATATCTCCCCACCCTGCTGAGGCTACACTGACTGGCATGGAAGCTCACAGCTCAGCTCAATTCAACACTCTAGTTTCTGAGGCCATGCTCTGTTCCCAGCACTGTGCCAGGCTCTAAGACCAGCCAGAGCAAAGCTGAAGCAAGTTAAGGCTGGAACAAGATGAATCATTAAAAATCAGTGCAGGACAGTTTATAATCATATAGGATATATTCATCTCAATGATTCAAAAATTTATTCAAATATTTATTTGTTGGACACCTACTCTATGCCAGATTTTATGCCAGGTAATGAAGATATAAAAATGAAAGACTCTAGTAACCCTTAGGGAAGTCAGACAGAAGTTGAAACAAATAAGAAGGCAGACAATTGTAAGGCCAAGTGCTGAGCACTATATTGCTGAATGAAAAAAGTCTGGTGGGACCTCCCAGGTAAGAAATCCAAGGCAGACAGGAGAAGCTGAACCTGAAAGAGGAGTCAAAGTTTAGCAGGTAGAAAGGGGATGTTTGGTGTTAAGGATGAAGTTGTAAGAGAAAACATGGTATGAAACTGAGTCATTTAGCACATGGAACATTCACTGGGAATGACTAGAAAAAAAGTTACAATAAGGTCCAAACTTATTAGGCAGGAGCCAGGATGCAAGGGGTTATGTACCCCACGCTCAGGGCTCTGGCTTTAATCTATCAGACCACCTTTTTAATTTTTTTTAAGTTTTTTTGTTGTTTTTGTTTTAGATTTTATATATTATTAGATTTTATTTATTTATTTTACAGAGAGAGACACAGGGAGAAAGGGAACACAAGCAGGGGGAGTGGAAGAGGTGGTATACACACACGAGGGGAAGGCCACATGAGGACGCAGCTGTAGGTAAACATTTGCAAGCTAGGAACAGTTCTCACCAGAAACCAACCCTGATGGCATCCTGATCTTGGACTTCTAGGTTCCAAAATTGTGTGAAAATATTGGAACATAGAAGTTCCATTCTGATATTTTATTATCTTCCTCCTCTCTCTGCCTGCCTTTCAGCCTACTTGTGATCTCTCTCCCTCTGTGAACTAAATAAATAAAAGTTTAAAAAAAAGGAGGAATAACCTGAATAGATCCATATTTATTAAAGAAATTAAATCAATACTTAATAACCTTCCCAAACAGAAAGCGCTAAGTCCGGATGGGTTTACTTGTGAATTATACCAAACATTTATGGAAAAAATGAGAATTATTCCCTACAACCTCTTCCATAAAATACAAGCAGAGAGAATACTTCCTAAATCATCAGATTATACCAGCATTAACGTTTTATTAAAACCAGACTAAAATACTAAAACCAGACAAAATAACACCACAAGAAAATCACAGATCATATCTTTCATGAACATGGATGTGAAAATCCTCAACAAAATATTAACAGCTCTGTTAACATTTATTATTAACAACAGTGTTATTATTAACAACATAACAATATTAACAACACTGTTAACAAAATTCAAAAATGTACTAAAAAATTACACACATCTAAAAACAGAATCAAGATGTGTGAGGCAAAAATGGACAGAAGGACAAGGACAAATCCATTATTATATAGTTGGAGATTTCAATGCCCCTGTTAGTAATTGACAGACCAAGCAATATCAAGGCAAGCATGGTTCGTTCAATATTCTAAATGTAACCCATTTTATCAAAAGACTAAAGAAAGATAATAATACCATATTAATAGGTTCAGGCAAATCATTTGACAAAATCCAATACAATTCATGATAAAAAAAAGTAAATCTTATCAAAATAGGATCATAGGGAATCTTCTTCAACTTGATAAAGAACATCTACAAAAACCCTATAGCTGGGCACCTGGGTGGCTCAGTGGGTTAAAGCCTCTGCCTTCAGCTCAGATCATGATCTCAGGGTCCTGGGATCGAGGCCCACATCAGGCTCCATGCTCAGCAGGGAGCCTGCCTCCTCCTCTCTCTCTCTCTGCCTGCCTCTCAGCCTACTTGTGATCTCTCTCTCTCTCTCTCTCTCTCTCTCTCTCTCTCTCTCTCTCTCTCTCTGTGTCAAATAAATAAATAAAATCTTAAAAAAAATCCTATAGCTAACATCATACTTAATAGTCACAGACAAATACTTCCCCTCTAAGAACTAAAAAGCTAACAATATTCCTTCTCACCATTTCTAGTCAACATTGTAAAGGAAATCCTAGTTAATGCAATAAAATAAGAAAAGGAAATAAAAGGTTTGTAAATTGGGAAGGAAGAAATAAAATTGTCTTTGTCCACAGAGGACATAATTCTGAATGCAGAAAAATACCAAAGAATCAGTAATAATAATAACAACAACAACAACAACAATAATAGTGAGAGGAGTTAAGATGGCAAAGAAGTAGGGGACCCTATTTTCATCTGGTCCCTGAAATTCAGCTAGGTAATTATCAAATCATCCTGAATACCTATGAAATCAATAGGAGATCTGAGAAAAGAACTGCTCCAATTATATAAGTGAAAAAGAAACCATGTTTTTGGAAGGTAGGAGGTATGGATACGTGCATCTAGGGTGATATATTGGAATATATGAAAGAGGTCAGAGAGCTTGCTTAAGGAGGTTGCAGCAAAGTATTATAAGCAGTGGAGTACAAAGTCACAACTAGGAAGGAGCAAGGAAAGGAGCCAGATGGTGGAGGGATAGGAGACCTAAATTTCATCTGGTCCCAGGAATTCAGCTGTATAGATATCAAACCATTCTGAACACCTACAAATTTAACAGGAGATCAAAGAAAAGAATAGCATGATTCTATGAATAGAAAAGTGACCACTTTCTGGAAGGGAGGACATGCAGAGAAGTGAACAGAGGTTATATATGGGAAGATAGACTGTGGGGGGAGGGAGCCTCTGTTAGCTGGCTCTGGGGAAGTGATAGAGCAGCTCTACTCCCTGGAAGGATGTCAGTCCAGTGGCTAAGAAGGGGGTAGAATCCTCACTGTGACAGTGTGGTCTCAGGACCCTCTGCATCACAAAGACTTGGGGGTGTCTGAGTGTGGCAGAACTCCAAAGAATTGGAGCAGGGAATTTGGCTGCAAAGATGGAGCCGAGGAGTGGGCTCTCAGCTTGGAGTTGCCATAAACCATGATCTATGGCACAGTTGGGCCACTACTCTTCGAGCAGGGACCCAATGAGTGGCAGATCCAGGGAGACTCCCCTTCCTCCTCCGGGAAGAGCAGCACATGAGCCCACCACAGGAATCTGCTGAGTTTAAAAACTCCAATAGGGGTCATGTGCCAGAGATAGGAACACTCAGTCATAGGCTGGGTGAGCATGGAGTGTGGCTGAAGACCAGAGAGACAGGAGTGATCAACTGCTCTTCTCTGAGGGCTCACAGAGTAGTGGAGCCAGAGATTGGGAGGCCACCATTTTAATTCTCATCCTCCAAAGATGCATGAAAAGCTGTCGAGGAATGAAAACTACTGAGAACAAACCAGAGCAGATTATTTAGACTGGCCCCTGGTAAGGACAGTGCAATTCCGCCTCAGCGAAGACATTTGAGAATCACTGCAACAGGCTCCTTCCCCAAAAGATCAGCAAGAACATCCAGCCAAGACCAAATTTACTGATCAATGAGAACTGCAATACTCCAGGGGTAGGGGAATACAGCACACAGAATTCATGACTTTTTCCCCATGATTCTTTAGTCGTTCAAAGTTAATTTTTAAATTTTTATTTTTTCTTTCTCTTTTCTTTTTTTTTGAATTTCTCTTCTCTCCTTTTTCAACCAACATTTTATCTTATCAACTCCTTTTTAAAATTTTTTTTAATTTCCATTTTTACAGTCATATTCTATGCCTTCATTGTACTTAACCTTATTTGTTATAAGTTTTTCATTATTTAAAATTGTGGAATACAGTTTTTCTTCTAACAGACCAAAATATACCCTAAATCTAATGTATGGCTTTGTTCTAGTCTCCCACCTGATCACATTCTCTCCTTTTCTTCCCTTTCTTTTTTCAACCAACTTCTTGTCTTGTCAATTCCTTTTAAAATCTTTTTTAATTTTCACCTTTACAGTCATATTCCATCCCTTTATTGTATTTACCCTTATTTTTGTATTTATATATAAGTTTTTCTTTCTTTAAAATTTTGGGAAGCAGTTTCTTCTATCAAACCAAAATACACCCAAAATCTCATGTGTGGCTCTGTTCTATTCACCAGCCGGATCATATTCTTTTTTTTTTTCCTTTCTTTCTTTTACCCCCAGTTTCAGGTCTCTCCTGATTTATTTAGTGTATATTTTTCTGGGGTTGTTGTTACCCTTTTGGCATTTTGTTCTATCATTCATCTATTCTTCCTTGGAAAAAATGACAAAACAAAACAACTCACCTCAAACAAATGAACAAAAGGCAGTACCGACTGCCAGGGACCTAATCAATACAGACACTAGTAAGATGTCAAAACTAGAGTTCAGGATGACAATTTTA
Organism: Ailurus styani; assembly: GCA_002007465.1. Taxonomy (NCBI): domain Eukaryota; kingdom Metazoa; phylum Chordata; class Mammalia; order Carnivora; family Ailuridae; genus Ailurus; species Ailurus styani. Next base: position 263,525 of record LNAC01001174.1, on the reverse strand, counting down.
AAGATGGTTGAAAAAAAGCATAGGGATTTAGAAGATTCCATTTTGGAGAAATAAAAGACCAAAAATCTAACCAAGTCAAAATCAAAAAGGCTATTCATGAGATACAATCAAATGCTAGGAGTAAATGACTGCTAGGATAAATGACGAGGAAGAGAGACTGAGTGATATAAAAGACCAAATGTGGAGAATAAAGAAGCTGAGAAAAAGAGAGAAAAACAACTACTGGATCATGAGGGGAGAATTTGAGAGACTTATCTCTGGTCTTATGACGCCATTAGATGAAACGATATTAGAATAATTGGGATCCCAGAAGAAGACTAAAGAGAGATAGGGGTAGAAGGTATATTGGAGCAAATTTTAGTGGAGAACTTCCCTAATTTGAGGATGGAATCAGGCATCAAAATCTAGGAGGCACAGAGAACCCCCTTCAAAACCAATAAAAATAGGTCAACACGCTGTCGTCCAGTAGTAAAATTTACAAGTCTCGAAGACAAAGAGAAAATCCTGAAAGCAGCTCAGGACAAGAGGTCCATAACCTACAATGGTAGAAACATCACATTGGGAGAAGACCTTTCCACAGAGACCTGGCAGGCCAGAAAGGACTGGTATGATATATTCAGAGCACTAAATGAGAAAAATATGCAACTAAGGATACTATATCCAACTAGGCTGTCATTGAAAATAGAAGGAGAGATAAAAAGCTTCCAGGACAAACAGAAACTGAAAGAATTTGCAGACACCAAACCAGTCCTATAGGAAATACTGAAAATGGTCCTCTAAGCAAAGAGAGAGCCTAAAAGTGACATAGACCAGAAAGATACAATATACAGTAACATTCACTTTACAGACAATACAATGGCACTAAATTCATATCTTTCAATACTTACTCTGAATGTAAATGGGCTGAATGCCCCAACTAAAACACACAGGGTATCAGAATGGATAAAAAAAAATAAGACCAATTGATATGCTGTCTGAGAGAAACTCATTTTAGACCCAAAGACACTTCCAGATTTAAAGTGACAGGGTGGAAAACCATTTACCATGCTAATGGACATCAAAAGCAAGCTGGGGTTGCAATCCTTATATCAGATAAATTAGATTTTAAGCCAAAGACTATAATAAGAGATGAGGAAGGACACTATATCATATTTAAAGTGTCTGTCCAACAACAAGATCTAACAATTGTAAATATCTATGCCCCTAACATGAGAGCACCAATTATATAAACCAATTAATAACAAAATCAAAGAAACACATCCACAATAATACAATAATAGTAGGGGACATTAACACCCCCCTTACTGAACTGGACAGATCATCTAAGCAAAAAATCAACAGGGAAATAAAGGCTTTACATGACACCCTGGACCAGTTGGACATCACAGATATATTCATAACATTCCATTCCAAAACTAAAGAGTACACATTCTCCTCTAGTGCACATGGAACATTCTCTAGAATAGACCATATTCTGGGTGACAAATCAGGTCTCAACAGGTACCAACAGATTGGGATCATTCCATGCATATTTTCAGACCATAATGCTCTGAAACTAGAACTCAATCACAAGAGGAAAGTTGGAAAGAACTCACATACATGGAGGTTAAAGAATGTCTTACTAAATAATGAATCTTACTAAATCCATTACTAAATCTTACTAAATAATGAATGGATCAACAAGGAAATTAAAGAATAATTTAAAAAATTCATGGAAACAAATGAAAATGAAATCACAACTGTTCAAAATCTTTTGGATGCAGCAAAGTCAGTGCTAAGAGGAAAGTATATAGCAATACAAGCTTTCCTCAAGAAACAAGAAAGGTCTCAAATACACAATCTAACTCTACACCTAAATGAGCTGGAGAAAGAATAGCAAATAAAGTCTAAACCCCGGAGAAGAAGAGAAATAAAGATCAGAGCATAAATTAATGAAATAAAAACCAAAAGGACAGTAGAACAGATCAACGAACCTAGGAGCTGGTTCTTTGGAAGAATTAATAAGATTGACAAACCCCTGGCCAGGCTTATCAAAAAGAAAAAGGAAAGGACCCAGATAAATAAAATTGTGAATGAAAGAGAAGAGATCACCAAAGAAATACAAACAATTATAAAAACACATTATGAGCAACTATATGCCAGGAAATTAGACAATCTGGGAGAAATGGACATATTCCTAGAGACATATAAACTACCAAAGCTGAACCAGAAAGAAATAGAAAACCCGAACAGACCCATAACCAATAAGGAGATTTAAGCAATAATCAAAAATCTCCCAACAAACAAGAGCTCAGGGCCAGATGGCTTCCCAAGAGAATGCTACCAAACCTTTAAAGAAGAATTAATACCTATTCTCCTGAAACTGTTCCAAATAATAGAAATGGAAGGAAAACTTCCAAACCCATTTTATAAGGCCAGCATTACCTTGATCCCCAAACCAGACAAGGACCCCATCAAAAAGGAGACAAATGTAGTGATCTGAAGGGGCACGTGCACCCCAACGTTTATAGCAACAATGTCCATAATAGCCAAACTGTGGAAAAGAGCTTAGATATCCATCAACAGATGAATGGATAACAAAGGTAGTAAACATATACAATGGAATATTATGCAGCAATCAAAAAATGAAATCTTGCAATACCCAATGACATGGATGGAACTACAGGGTATTATGTTACGCAAAATAAGTCAAAGAAATAGAATTATTATATGATCTCACTGATATGAGGAATTTGACAAACAAGATAGAGGATCATAAGGGAAGGTAGGGAAAAATGAAACAAAGTGAAACCAGAGAGGGAGACAAATCATTAGAGACTTAATCTCAAGAAACAAAATGAGGGTTGTTGGAGTGGAGGGGGCTGGAAGGGTTGTGATACTCAGTGATGGACATTGGGGAGGGTATGTTCTATCGTGAGTGTTGTGAATTGTGTAAGACTAATGAATCACAGACTTGCACCCTTGAAGTTTCCTTATAAATAACATATAATACATTATATGTTAATAAAGAAAACCCACAACGTTCAGAAGTCTGCCACAGTGGGGGACATCACCATCTTAAAGGTACTCAGGTAGCAAAGCGGGTGTAATCCTAGGTAGGACAGCATGGTCTCAGGATCTGCAGGTTCACAAAAAGAATGGAGGTGCCTGAGTGTAGCAGAGTTCCCAGGCGTTGAAGCTGGGAAGATGGCTGGAAACAGAGAGTCTAGGTGCCAGCTTTAATCTCAGTGTTGCCATAAATTGTGGACTGCTGCACAGGCATATGACTGCTCTCTGGGCAAGGCCCAGCAAAAAGCAGAGAGGCCGTGCCTCCATACCTTGGAAGGAACAGTACAGGTCCATGCTGCAGCAGTCCATAAGGTTTGGAGACTCGAAACTGGGTTACATGCCTGAGATAAAAATGCTTGGTCACAGGCGTGGTGAACACAGAGTTAGTACAGAAATGAGGAAGATGAGACTGATTGACTGATTTTCTGTGAGGGCTCCCTGAAGAGTGGGGGAGAGAACTTTTGGCTCCAGGGATATGGACTGGGACACAACAATTTTAATTCCCCCCATCAGTACTGAAAGCCTTCAGGGAGCAAAACAGCACCACATAGTGCAATCTGGAGCCTTCTAACTGAGACTGACCCCCTGGCAAGGCAGGTCTAATTCCACAGGACAACGACTCCTGAGAATCAGTGAAAAAGGCCCTGCCTCCAGAGGACCAGCAGGAACAACCAGCTTGCACCAAGTTTATCTATCACACAGAACTGCAAAACCTCAACTCTTGGGGAAAACAGTATATAGCATTGTGGGGTTTTTTTTATTATTCTTTAGTCTTTCAGTTTTATTTTTTCAGTTCTCTTATTTTTTCAATTCTTATTTTTTCCTTTATAACTTTTTATTTGTGTATATTATATATATATATTTTTAATTTTTGGTTTCCCTTTATATATTTATATTATATATAGATTAGATTAGATTTTAGTTCTTATATATATGTGTATATATATATATACATATATATATATGAACACACACACATATATATGTTTTTCTTTCTTTCCTATTTTGTGATCTAGTTTCTTTTAACAAACAGATCAAGATACACCCAGAATCTAGCTTATTGTTTTGTTCTGTTTTACTTATTTTTTCTTTTTTTTAAAAGATTTTATTTATTTCTTTGACAGAGAGAGAGATTACAAGTAGGCAGAGAGGCAGGCAGAGAGAGAGGAGGAAGCAGGCTCCCCACTGAGCAGGCAGCCCAATGCGGGGCTTGATCCCAGGACCCTGAGATCATGACCTGAGCTGAAGTCAGAAGCTTTAACCCACTGAGCCACCCAGGTACCCCATATTTTTTTCTTAATTTGATTTGTTTCTCTTTCCTTCTGGTTTGCTTTGTTTGTATATTTCTGGTGTTGTGTTAATTTTGTCTTTTCTCTCTCTTTCTGTATTATTTTCTGGATATAATGATGAAATGGAGAAACTCACCCCAAAAGAAAGAAGAGGAGGCAGGACTCATGCCAGGGATTTAATAAATATGGATATAAGATGTCAGAACTAGACATCTTTTTGAAAAAGGTATAGAAGATAGAAGGGAGCCACTTACTGTGAAATAAAAGAACTAAAATCTAATCAGGCTGAAATTAAAAATGCTATTATTGAGATGTAGTCAGAAATGGAGGCTCTAACAACTAGGATAAATGAGGCAGAAGAGATAGTAGTGATATACAGAAGACAAAATGATGGAGAAAAAGGAAGATGAGAAAAAGAGAGGAAAACAATTATTGGATCATGAAGGGAGACTTTGAAAAAACAGCAATAGTATAAAGTGAAATAATATTCAAATAATAACAGTCCCAGAAGATGAAAAGAGGGAAAGAGAGGGACAGAATATTTATTTGAACAAATTATAGCTGATAACTTCCCTAATCTGGGGAAGGAAATAGGCATTCAAGTCTAGGAGGCACAAAAACAAAAACAAAAAAAACCCAGAATCAATAAAAATACGTCAACACCTCGACATATAATAGTGAGGCTTGAAAATTTCAAAGAGAAAGAGAAAGTCCTGAAAGCAGCTTGGGACAAGAGGTCCTTATGGGAAGACACATAAGGCTGGCAACAAATCTATCTACAGAGACCTGGAAGGCCAGAAAGGACTGGCATAGTATATTCAATGTGCTAAATGGGAAAAATATGCAGCCAAGAATACTTTATTCATCAAGGCTGTCATTCAGAATAGAAGTAGTGATAAAGAGTTTCTAGGACAAGCAAAAACTAAAGGAATTCACGAATAGTAAACCAGCCCTGAAAGAAATATTAAAGGGGATCCTTTGAGTGAAGAGAGAACCCAAAAGTAACAAAGTTCAGAAAATAACAGAGACAATCTACAGAAACAGCAACTTTAAAGGAAATACAATGGCACTAAATTAATATCTTTCAATAATTAACTCTGCATGGGAATGGACTAAATACCCCAATTTAAAGACACAGGGTCTTTAAAAAAGATAAATTGGATAAAAAGATAAATTGGATAAAAAAAGAAGACCCATCAGTATGCTGTCTACAAGAGACCCACTTTAGACCCAAAGACACCTCCAGATTAAAAATGAGGGGGTGGAGAACTATCTACCATGCTAATGGACCTCAGAAGAAAACTGGAGTATTAATCCTTATATCCAAACTAGATTTTAAACCAAAGACTATAATAAGAAATGAAGGACACTATATCATAATCAAGGGTCTATTCAACAAGAAGATCTAACAACTGTAAATTTTATGCCCCAACATGAGACAGAAAAATATATAAACCAATTAATAACAAAATTAAAGAAACTCATATGATCTCTCCAATGCTGTGATTGGGTCTTAAAGTCCCCCACTACTATTCTATTGTTATCAATGACTTTCTTTAATTTTTTTGATAACAATAGAATAGTAGTAGGGGAGTTTAACACCTCACTCACAGCATTGGACAGATCATCTAAGCAGAAGATCAACATGGAAACAAGGGCTTTGAATGACACACTGGACCAGATGGACTTAACAGATATATTCAGAGCATTTCATCCTAAAGCAACAGAATACACATTCTTCTTGTGTACACATGGTATAGTCTCCAGAATAGATCACAACATGCTGGGTGACAAATCAGGTCTCAACCACTATAAAAAGACTGAGATCATATCATGCATATTTTTAGAACACAATGCTTTAAAACTTGAAGTTGACCAGAAGAAAATTTTGGAAGGACCACAAATACATGGAGGCTAAAGAGCATCCTATTAATATCAGCCAGGAAATTAAAGAAAAATAAAAAAAATACATGGATACAAATGAAAATTAATACAAGAAAGCCCCAAACCTTTGGAATGCAGCAAAAGCAGTCCTAAAGGGAAGTATACAGCAATAAAGGACTTCTTTTGGATCACTGAAAAAATAAAGTTAAAAAAATTCAAAGAATTTAAAAAAAAAAAAGGACGTCCTTAAGAAACAAGAAAAGTTTCAAATACAAAACCTAACCTTACACCTAAAGGAGATGGATAAATAACAGGAAAAAAAAAAGCTTAAATCTGGCAAGGGAAGAGAAACAATAAAGATTAGAGTAGAAATCAGTGATATAGAAATAAAAAAAATCAATGAAAGTAGGAGCTGGTTCTTTGAAATAATTAATAAGATCAATAAACTCCTAGCCAGACTTATTGGAAAAAAGAGAAAAGACTCACATAAAAGAATTGATCCCATTTACAATTGCACCCAAAAGCATAAGATACCTAGGAATAAACCTAACCAAATAGCAAATGATCTGGTCTCAGCCTCTGAAAACTACAGAACACTTATGAAAGAAATTGAGGAAGAAACAGAGAAATGGAAAAACATTCCATCTCATAGGTTAGAAGAACAAGTATTGTTAAAATGTCTATGCTATTCAAAACAGTCTACCCATTCAGTGCAAGCCATATCAAATATTAGCATTTTTTACAGAGCTGGAACAAACGATCCTAAAATTTGTATGGAACTACAAAGACCCCAAATAGCCAAAGTAGTCCTGAAAAAGAAAACCAAAGCTGGAGGCATCACAATCCCGGACTTTAAGCTGTATTATAAAGCTGTAATCATCAAGACACTATGGTACTGGCACAAAAAGAGACAGATAGATCAATGGGACAGAATAGAAAACCCAGAAATAGACCCATAACTCTATGGTCAGCTAATCTTCAACAAAGCAGGAAAGAATATCCAGTTGAAAACAACAGTCTCTTCAACAAATGGTTTTAGAAAAATTGGACAGCCACATGTAGAAGAATGAAACTGGACCAATTCTTACACATACAGAAAAAAAATAGACTCAAAATGGATGAAAGATTTAAATGTGAGACAAATCTATCAGAATTCTAGAGAAGAACACAGGCAGTGACATTTTTTACCTCAGCTGCAGCAACTTCTTGCTAGGTATGTCTCCAAAGGCAAACGAAACAAAAGCAAAAATGAGCTCTTGGGACTTCATCCAGATAAAATGCTTTTGCATAGTAAAGGAAACAGTCAACAAAACTAAAAGACAACCTGTAGAATGGGAAAAGATATTTGCAAATGTCTTATCAGATAAAGGGCTAGTATTCAACATCTGTAAAGAACTTATCAAACTCAACACCCAAAAACAACAAATCCAATCAAGAAATGGGCAGAAGACATGAACAGACATTTCTCCAAAGACATAAAAATGGTCAACAGACATATGAAAAAATGTTCAAAATCACTTGGCATCAGGGAAATACAAATCGAAACCACAATGAGATACCACCTCACACCTATCAGATTGGCTAAAATTAATGCCAGGAAACAACTGATGTTGGTGAGGATGAAGAGAAAGGGGAACCCTCTTACACTATTGGTGGGAATGCAAGCTGGTACAGCCACTCTGGAGCACAGTATGGAGGTTCCTCAAAAAGTTAAAAATAGAGCTACCCTACAACCCAGCAATTGCACTACTAGGTATACGGCCCAAAGATACAAATGTAGTGATCTGAAGGGGCACCTGCACCCCAATGTTTATAGCGAAAGTGTCCACAATAGTCAAACTATGGAAAGAGCCCAGATGTCCATCAATAGATGGATCAATAAAGAAGAAGTGCTGTATATACACAATGGGATATTATCCATCCATTAAAAAGAGTGAAATCTTGTCATTTGCAAGGATGTGGATGGAACTTGGGGGTATGATGCTAAGCAAAATAAGTCAGTCAGAGAAATAAACAATAATGAGCAGAAATCAATGAAGTAGAAACAAAAAGAACAGAGAAAAATCAATGAAGAGCTGATTCTTTAAAAAGTCAATAAAATTAACGAAGCTATAGTTGGCCTGACCAAGAAAAAAGAGAGAAGATACAAATTATTAATATCAGAAATGAAACAGGGGACCAGTAATTCTATACATATAAATTTGAAAACTTAAATGAAATGGACCCATCGATTAAAAAACACAAACTACCACAGGACCTAGCGATTGCACTCCTGGGCCTTTATCCCAGAGAAATGAAAACTTACATTTACACAAAAATCTGTTCATGAATGTACAAACTGGTACATCCATCCAATGAAGTACCAGCCATGGATATACACACAGCTTGGATGCATCTGCAGAGAATTATGCTAAGTGAAAAGAATCTAAACCTAAAGTATTACATACTGTATGAATTCATTTACATAAAATTCTTGCTTTATTTTTTAAAGGGTTACTGGGGGGTGGGAGGGTAGGGATAGGGTGGATGGGTTATGGACATTGGGGAGGGTTTGTGCTTTGGTGAATGCTGTGAAAGATGTAAGCCTGATGATTCACAGAACTGTACCCCTTGGGCAAAGAATAAAAATAAAATTAAAAAAAAATAAAGTTTTTACTTAAATTCCAGTTAGTTAACATACAGTGTAATATTATTCTCAGGTGTACAATATAGTGACTCAATACTTTCATACAATACCCATTCCTCACCAACAAGTGCCCTCCTTAATCCCCATCACCTATTCCACCCATCCCCCCCCCACCTCCCCTCTGGTAACCATCAGTGTGTTCTCTATAGTTAAGAGCGTGTTTCTTGGTTTGCCTTTCTCTTTTTCCTTTTGTTCATTTTGCTTCTTAGATTCCTCATATGACTGAAATCGTATGGTATGTGTCTTTCTGTTCACTTAGCATAATACTCTCTAGCTCTATGTCATTGGAAATGGCAACCTATATAACATTCCTTTTTTAAAAAATATGGAACACTTCAGGAATGTATGTCTTTTTAGGCATGCTAATCTCTGTATCATTCCAATTTTAGTATATATGCTGTTGAAGTAAGCATTATAATATTCTTAAAATGACAAAATTATGGAGATGGAGAACAGATTAGTAGTTGTTAGTGGTTAAAGATGGAGGCATGGGTGTAGCTATAAAGAAGCAACATGAGACAGCCTTGGGATGATGGAAGTGTTGTGTGTCTTGATGGTATAAATGTCAACATCCTGGTTGTGATATTGTGCTATAGTTTTACGAGATGCTGTCATTGGGGGAAAATGTGTGAAAGGTACATGGCAGCTCCCTGTATTACTTCTTATAACTTGTATGCGAATCCATAATAATTTACCCCAAAATTTAAGTTAATTATAAAAATAAATCTTATTCTTACCCACTAGCTAATCTGAATCCTCAGGGTGCCTTTTAAGGACGTTTGAGCAAATTTTTCTCTATTTGCCATATAATAAAGAGAAGGCACACATACAGGCAAATTGTGCTGATGACTCAGGTCTGCACTTTGAGCCTGGCCATGTTAGAAATGTGACCTGGAGATAGAAGAGTAATTTTTTAGAGCTCTGCTCTGAGCCAACCTGCACATGCCATGATTCCTCTGACCTACTCACCCATCACCTGGGGAGAAAACAGAAGGACAAACCCTTATACTGCCACCTCGTGGTCTGACTGCTTAAAATAAGAACGAACAGGTTGGAATAGACTATAGACTCTTTGAGTGGGACTGAGATGCTGATTTTATGGACTGAAGATCACCAAGAGGCTGGTAACTTACTAGAGTCAAGCAGTTAGTAAGCTATTCATTAATTCATAATGGAACAAAACCCAGAATTAATTTATGCTGTTGGGCCACAGGTGCCAGGAAGGCTAAAACAGAGAAACAAAAAGTTCAAAATTCTTCATTAATCTGGAGAGCCAATTTCAAAATAACCTCTTGTTTCATCTCTCAGGGAAAGAGCCTCACGCAGATCTGTTACCACCAGGGGGCAGTGAAGAATCCGAAATAATCCTTTTACAGCCTAGGGACCAAATCAGGTTATCCACACAACCTGGGGGTTTTTCCTGGAAATGCAAGGCTGTGTATCCCTGAGCCAAATTCCACCCCCACGAACACTCTTGCCACCTGCCACCACACATGCACACTGCCCAGTGTTACTCTATATGGTTTCTCATCTACCATTTTGGATTCATTTCTTTGACCATGAACGACAGCTGGCATACTAAAGAGAAGATTATAACTGTATCAGATATATGTCCTAGTTAATTCTGCCACCAGTAGCTAAGTAAAGAGTAACCAGTATTGATTTCTGAGTCTTATTTTCTTCTTGCATAAAATGGGAGTAATAACAATAGTTATTGAACCTTTACCTTACATGAGTCTCATGACAGCCAAATGAAGTAAGTACTATATTATTATTTTACAGAAGATGAAAATGGGGCACAGAGAAATCAAGTAACTTGGTCATGGTCACATCAGCTAGGAAGTGGTGAGTCAGGATTTAAACCCAGGCAGATTGGCTGCAAGCCACTGTGTGCTTAATCTGAAGATTAAGAAAGGCAACAAAAGAAAGTTAGTGCCCAGAATTAGCCCTGAATTAGTCATCTGACTTGGAGCTTTGCAGCCTTAGTAGTCTTTAAAGCATGCTCTGCAAGGTAATACTGAGCATGTGCGTGTGTGGCCGTATGAGGTGAGCACATGGACCAGCTGCAAGCTGGGAGGTGTCCATGGGCAACTAGTAGAGGCGGCCCCCCCTCTTCAAAGGTGGGCTACCATGGAGGCCTGACCCAATCCCATCAAATTGTACCACAGCCCCGTGAGATGCTGGTGCTCCCATTTGCACATATGGCATTGATATCCCAGCCCTTTCTTTCTCCTCTATTGCTTTTAACCCATAATCCCCAAATGACAGGGAAATTCTTCCCTCTCATAAGGAGATGGCAGAAAGACAGTCTCCTTTCTGAGTGACTCCATTAGAAACCCCATTAAGAACTTTGCTGACATCAGACAAAAGAACTTGCGAGCAGTAAGATTTGGAATTGTACCGAGTGGTCATGGGGAAGGGACACACAATTGGTACAATTCAGCTCAAAGCAGCTCAAAGAAGAAAGCTGGGAAATAGGAGTAGCTGAGCTCTGGAGTAATGTCTGCTGACAAGAAGCCAGGATGGGGGAACCAGAAGGGATTTTGCTTTAGGACTGAACAGCCTGTGGGTACAGAAGCCAACAGGGCCAGTTTCCCAAGCCAATCTTGATTTCAAAATTTCATCTGCTGTCAATCACATACTTTTAGTTTTAGTACAAAAACCATGGTTTCTTCTAGGACAGGTTATAGACTAGAGAAGCCTTTGAAAGCAAGGCTTACATACTGGGGTGTGCTTGGCATCTCTCCACAAACCCTCCCCAGCTTCTCATGGAGGCTCAAGCTCTGTGTTTTGATAACCAGTAGGGAAAGACCCATTAACCCTTATCAATGAGGTGAACAGTCTGAAACAGGCTCGAAGCCATTTTTAGAAAGCTAAGCCTACTCCCTGCAGAGAAAGGAATAGCAGTTCCCTTCTGGCTAAATGCACTCCCTATTCTTAGGTAAACTGCAGAGCAGCCTTGCAAGGCACCATTGCTCCATTTTCCAGATAGGCACTTTGTGCTCTGCCAGGTTAAGTGCTCCCCTAAGGTGGCAGCTGACAGGTGATGCACCAAGATCTGAAAACACATTTCACCATTTTCTATGCCCAACATGTTTTGTGGATTTTCAGAAGGAATAATTAACATCAAAGCCAGGGAGACAAGGTTTATCCCTTTTTCTTGCTCCAGTGGTGAGAGAACCATAAGGGAGTGAGTAAAGTTGATTTTTAATTAAGAAGAAGTTGGAGGGTGATCTTCCCCAGGATCTGGGGAAGTGGATCTGAGTTTCCCAGATTGCTGACATGAAGCATCTCCTGAAGCAGTGTCCACAGGATTTGGAAGACAAGTGATGAGACTGACAATCAAATAATTTTGGAAAATGCCGTAAGATTGAATTGATTTTTCTTTTATAGACTTCTCAAAGCATCTGTGCATTAGTGGACATTTCAAAGGTCCAAGTGCAGAAAGCTGAGAAATAGAAAATTTCCTTGTAGGCCAGTATAGGGCTGAGAGAGCTGACTCATAACCCAGCTTTCCCACCATCTGGCTGGGCATCTTGGGTCCCTTTATGAACTGTGGTCTTTTTTCAGTAAAGTCAAGTGACTGTCATGTGGCAATGTCTTCAGAGTTCCTCTCCCTTTGATATTGCATGGCTGCAGACATGCTTCTGGGGAGCTCCCTACCCCTACCCTAATGTCTACTGCAGTGTTACCTAAAACCAGGTACTTCCTCTTTGGAGCCTCTGCTCCTCATCTACACAAAAAAGCTGGTAGTACTTGTCCTATGAGAGCTGATGATTAAATAACAATTTATATTTATAAATCTGACATGTAAGTAGCCACCAAATAGCTCCCTCTCCCTCAGTTTCCATCTTGGAACTGACTAAGACTGCCATGACTTTGGCAGAAATTCACTCACCTCAGTGCACACAATTCTGAGAGGATTACATGGGAATGAACAGAAGAAAATAAGGACCATTCAAACATGAAACAATGCTCTGTTCTACAGGAAGGAGGAAGGCCAGGGAGCCCCTCCTCTATCACCTCTCCAGGACAGAGTCCTGGCAGCTCAAGGCCCATGGATGCACTCCCTCCAGCTAAGCCAGTCTCTGGGCCCTACCCTATACATTTTATGCCCTCTTCTGCTTTTCCATCTTAATGTGCTCATCCCCCATCTGAAATGTATCCCTTCCTGACTATCAAGTTCTACCAAAAGTCCTAATTCTCAGGGGCCATGTTAAGTATCACCTCTCCTGTTAAACCTTGATCTTACACATTTTGCCAACATTCACCTGCTCCATCCTCTTATCTCCCCCTTCTTCCCCAGGGCCAGGGAGGAAGCTGCATGAGGGAAAAGTAGCAACACATATAGAAGAAACAGTCCGAAAGGCCACTAATCTCTCCTGCAGAAGTATTTCTATACAAGGCCCTTGTATGGGAACGGCTGAAGAGGATGACTATTGTTCTCAGAGACTTGTGCATTGCACCAAAACCTTGAGTTTCTTCAGTGAATGTGCCTGGAAAGGCAAATAATAGAGCTTTTCAGTTGTTGCCAGGGCAAGCCTGAGAGCAAAATGGGTCCCATTAGCCATGACTAATTCCAGTGAGGGGACCTCACTCACCTTCTTCTATGTTTGCATGCACCTAATGTCCAAGAAACAATCCAGTTCCCAGCCACAGCCCCTGGCCCCCAAGTTCAACCGGCAAAAACACAGAACCATTTCTACCCTTTTCCTGCAGGGTTTCACTTGATAAGAAGTGGTCATTCCTCAGGAAAGAAAGGGCTCTGTTTGAGTGCAAATGAATCAGCTCTCTGCTCCAACACAGGACGTACTCTGCTAGTGTTCCCTCTGCCTCTCTGGCTTCCTCCCACACCCTTATTTCTCCCTAACTGTGGAACCCGTTGCCCCCCCAGGCAGCTTCTATGCTCTTTCTAATTCTAGACACAGCCCCTGGGTCATCTGGTCTACTGAGGCTTCAAGTGCTGCCTGTGTGCTCAGCACACTAAATAGCTGTCACCACCTTCCTCTTCAGGCCTGCAGACCTAACTGCCTATCTCATAGACACCTCAAAGTCAGGTTCCAAACAAGCCCAGTAATCTCTCTCTGCCTCTTCTGTACTCCCTATTGATCAAGGATACCATCATTGAGCCAACTGATGAGCACAGAAACCCTGAGCCCTTCTAGACCCCCTCTCTCATTCATCCCACATCCTAACTGGCTCCAGATCCTGTGGGTTATACCTCCTGAGTGCTCCACATAAATCCTCTTCTCTGTCTCATTGCCACTAATCCAGGTGTACCCTCTCATTACTAGCAGCTTCCAAAGTACTCTGTAGGCCTCCAGGCTTACTCGTCCCACTCTGTTGCCAGCCAGATCTTTCTAAACCATGAATTAGACAGTTTATCACATTTGTGAAATACCTTCGTGTAGGCTGAATAATAACTCCATGATGTTCATGTCCTAATATCCAGGACCTGTAAATGTCACCTTTTATGGTAAAAGGGACTTTGCAGATATGATTATGTTCAGGATGTTGTGATCGGGAGCTCACTCTGGATCATCCAGGTGGGCCTAATGTAATCATCATGGGCCTTCTCAGGAGGATAAAGGAGGATCAGAGGAAGAGACTGTGTGATACTGAAAGCAGAGATGAAGTAATGCTTTTGAAGATGGAGCAGGTCATAAGCCTAGGAATCCAGGCAGTCACCAGGAGCTGAAAATGGCAAGGAAATGGATTCTGGAATAAAAGTACCAGATATAAGAATAATGAGGCTCTAGGAAGACAGATTTTAGGAATTACTAACCCTATTTTATTGAGTACCATGTAAATGGCCACCTCTGACTCTATTTATAAGGCTGATCCTAGGTGGAATGAGGCCATCTGTTGTTAGTAGGTCCAAACCTTATCCAGACCCCATAGCAGACCTGGTATTTTTATTCAGTTCTAAAAAGGTTTCCCTATTCAGGTCCTGAACCTAACTTGGCAGGGATTTGAATCCACAAAGGAATGTAGCTGCCCAAAGAACTAATGCCATCTTTGAATGCATCAACTGACAAACACTGTACAGAAGAAGAGTGAGGTCGAGTCCACACTCCCCTGGGCTAGTAAGACCACAGTAGCCTGATCTCAGTTCTGAGGCCCATGCTTCAGTAAAATTCTGACAGATTTGATCACAGAATGGTGATCGAGATGGGAAATAAGTTCAAAATCATGTTGAATGAAGAGTGAATAAGCAACAGAGTTTGTTTAATCCTAAAGGGGGAAAAAAGATGCCTTTTAAGGCAGAAAGAAATTAAAGAGCTTCACATTTATTAACTATCACATGGGACAGAAATTAGACATGTTCTGTGTGGATTAGATGAAAGAAAGGACATCCACTAATGACAGTACTCCAGGTGCACATGAGGATGAGATCTGCGACTGGGACTGTGGGCAGGTTACGTAATACCTAAGGGCCATGAGGAGGAGAGAGAGAAGGATAATGACACCACCTTTCTCATGTGGAAAGAATTACCTGAGACAGTATTTCTGAGACTCAGCACAGTTCTGGCAATAATTACTGCATTATAAATGGTAAGACAGTATAATCAACAGGAGAAAGATTCTATTTAACACAAGGAATGACTTTCCAGCAATTAGAGCTGCCCAATAACTTGTGGGTGGCCTCAGAGGGCACCTGAGAGGGTTGCACAGGGATGGAGCACTTGAAAACAATTCTCTAAATCTCCACCGTCTACTCAAAGCCCCAGTGCAAATATTTCCCTCTTTTGAGATGCCTGTTATGACTATCTTAACCCTCCCCAAATCCTTCAAAATATTAAATTGTGGTGGTAAATTTCCTAACCAAACCATTGCTTAAATAACAAGCTCCTCCTATGAGGACAAGGAACACAAGTCTGTATTTTATAGCATTGTAGTTCTACACGTGACAGAGATATTCAAGAAATGCTGGCCAGTTGACTGGTTCCACTCCCAGAACACAAAGCCATTTCAAATCTCTGCCATCAAAGGGAAGGTGTTAAATCCAGCTGCTGTCACTTGTACCACCTCACCTTTGTAAAGATTTATTGAGGTGAAGGAGCGGCAAGATGGCGGAGGAGTAGGAGACCGATTATCATCGGGTCCCAGGAATTCACCCAGAGAGCTATCAAACTATTCTGAACACCTACAAATTCTACTGGAGATCAAAGAGAAGAAGAGCAGCAAGTCTAGGAACAGAAAATCGACCACTTTCTGGAAGGTAGGACGTGCGGAGAAGTGAAGCTGCGGCGATGGGAAGATAGACCCAGGGGGGAGGGCCGGCTGCCGACAAGGGAGCGAGCAGCAGAGCACAGACTCGGGACTGTTAGAAGTTGGCTCCACTGAGGGACGTCGCCCCAGAGACCAAGCGGGGGGTGAAGCCCCTGCAGGGACAGTGTGGTCTCAGGACCCATGGGGACACTAAAAGACCAGGGGTGTCTGAGCGCGACCGAGCTCCCAGGTCTCAGAGAGAAGCCGGCGGGAGAGACGGAGCTGAGCTGAGGTGTCTCTCAGCGCGGGGTTACCTTGGGCTGGGATCTGAAGCTCAGCCGGGCCACTGATCTGTGAGCGGGGACCCCACGGGCGGCAGACCCAGAGAGACTCACCTTCCTCCTCCGGGAGGAGTGGTGCGGGAGCGGCTGCAGGAATCTGCCGGGTTCGGAGATTCTAAACGGGGCCGCGCCAGAGATAGAGACACTCAGTCACAGGCCGGGTGAGCTCGGAGCACGGCTAGAGACCAGGAGACGGGAGGGACTGCTTTTCTCTGAGGCGGGC
>LNAC01001174.1:200963-242532 GCA_002007465.1 Ailurus styani | reverse complement strand
GGGGGTAGGGAGGGAAAAATAATGAAACAAGATGGGATGGGGAAGGAGACAAACCATAAGAGACTTCTAATCTCATAAAACAAACTGAGGGTTACTGGGGGGTGGGAGGGTAGGGATAGGGTGGATGGGTTATGGACATTGGGGAGGGTTTGTGCTTTGGTGAATGCTGTGAAAGATGTAAGCCTGATGATTCACAGACCTGTACCCCTTGGGCAAATAAGAAAAATAAAATTAAAAAAAAAAGATTTATTGAGGTATAATTTTCATACCATACAAATTACCCATTTAAAGTAGACAATTGAATTTTTTAAAATAAACTCATAGAGTTCTATCATCATCACAGTCTACTTTGAGAATGTTTCCACCCCTCCCAAAGGAAATCCTATTAACATTCCCTCCCTGTTACAAATCTCAACCCCACCCTACTTTCTGTCTCTATATACTTGCCTATTCTCAATATTTCCTAAGGTGGGATTGTACATTACATCATATTTGTGACTGGTTCCTGTCACTAGCCATACTTGTATACTTGTTGTATGTGTCAATAACTCATCCTTTATTGCTGATCAATATTCCATTGTATGGATATGCCACAATTTGTTTTTCCTCCCAACTGCTGATGGACATTAGAGTTATTTATAGTTTCGAACTATTATAAATGAAATTGCTCTGAGTATTTGTGTACAAGTCTTTGTGTGGATGTATGCTTTCATTTCTCTTGGATAAATGTAGAGTGGAATTGCTAGATCACGTGGTAACTATGTTTAACATTTTGAAAAACTGCCAAACTTTTTCCCAAAGTGGCTGCACAATTTTACAGTCTAACCAGGAATGTATGAGGGTTCCAGCTTCTCCAGATCCTCACCAACAATTTCTTTTTATTTTATTTTATTTTATTTTTATTTTTTCAGTGATCCAAGATTCATTGTTTATGCACCACACCCAGTGCTCCATGCAATACATGCCCTCCTTAATACTCACCACCAGGCTCACCCATCTCCTCTGCCCCCTCCCCTCCATAATCCTCAGTTTGTTTCTCAGAGTCCACAGTCTCTCATGGTTCGTCTCCCCTTCTGATTTACCCCAATTCACTGTTCCTTCCTGTCCCCTAGAGCCCTCCATTTTATTCCTTATGTTCCACAAGTAAGTGAAACCAAATGATAATTGACTTTCCCTGCTTGACTTATTTCACTCAGCATAATCTCCTCCAGTCACATCCATGTTGATACAAAAGTTGGGTATTCATCCTTTCTGATGGCTGAGTAATATTCCATTGTATATATGGACCACATCTTCTTTATCCATTTGTCTGTTGAAGGGCATCTTGGTTCTTCCCACAGTTTGGTGATTGTGGACATTGCTGCTATGAACATTGAAGTAAACATGCCCCTTCTTTTCACTACATCTGTATCTTTGAGGTAAATACCCAGTAGTGCAATTGCAGAGTCATATGGTAGTTCTATTTTTAATTTTTTCAGGAATCTCCACACTGTTTTCCAAAGGAGTTGTACAAACTTGCATTCCCACCAACACTGTAAGAGGGTTCCCCTTTCTCCACATCCTCTCCAACACATTTTCTCCCATTCTGTGTACTTTTAACTTTTTTGATGGTATTTTTTTTTCTTTTGCAGCATAAAAGGTTTTCACTGGAGTAAGACCAAATTTTTATATTTCTTTGTCAGTACTCAAATGCCTTTCAGTCATTGATTTCCAACTTAATTCCATTTTAGTTGAAGAATATACTTTGTATGATTTCAATGCTTTTACATTTTTGATACTTGTTTTATGGTTTAACATATGGTATACTCTGGAGAATGTTCCATACACACTTGAGAAGAATGTGTATTCTACTTTTATTTGGGGCAATGTTCTATAGATGTCTATTAGTTCTAAATAGTTCGCAGTGTTGTTCAAGTCCTCTCTATCCTTGTTGGTCTTTTTGCCTAGTTATTTTATCAATTAATTAAAATTGATATATCCAACTATTATTATTAAAATTTTTATTGTTCCAGTCAATTCTGCCTATTTCTGCTTCCTATACTTTGGTACTCTATTAGTAAGTACTATGTATTTATGATTATTGTATCATCTGGATGGATCAACCTTTTTATCATTATAAAATGTCCCTCTTTATCTGTAGTAGAATTTTTTGTTTTAAAACCTGTTTGGGCTGATACATGTATTGTGACTCCTGTTCATATTGTTTTCACAGTATAATTTTCCACTCTGAGTTTCAACATCTATGAATCTAAAGTTTCTCCTATAAAGAGCATATAGAGATTGTCCTTGACTTACAGTGGGGTTATATCCCAATAAACCCATCATAAGTTGAAAATATCATAAGTCAAAATGCACTTAATATGCTTAACCTAAAAAACATCATAGCCTCACCCACCTTACACATGTTCAGACATCTACATCAGTATATAGTTGGGCAAAGTCATCTAACAAAAAGCCCATTTTATCATAAAGTGTTGAATAGCTCATTTAATTTATTGATTGATCTACTGACAGTGAAAAACAGAACAATTTTAAGTGTATCAGTTGCTCACCCTCATGGTCTCACAGCTGACTGGGAGCTGTGCTCACTGCTCCTGCCCAGCACCACAAGACAGTATCTTAACACATAACACATACCTGAGAAAAGATCAAGATTCAAAATTCAAAGTACAATTTCTACTGAATGTGTATTGCTTTTGCACCATCATAAAGTAAAAGAATAGTAAGTGGAAACATCACAAGTCAGAAACCACCTGCAGCTGGGTTTTTTTATTTTTTATTTATTTTTATTTTTTTATTTTTTTATTTTTATCCATTCTGACAACGTCTGCTTTAGATGAGATCTGCCACTTTGCCTCTTGTTTTCTTATGTGTCATGTCTTTTTTTGTGTTCCTCCTTCATTACCTTCTTTGCCTTTAGAATATCTTCTAGTGTGACATTTTAATTCCTTTAATGCTTTTTTTTTCACCACACTTTTTTGGTTATTTTCTTAGTGCTTACAATATTCATCTTATCTTACCAGGATCTGCTTCAGATTTATATGGACTTAATTTTAATGAGATAAAAAACTTTACTTCTACATAGCTCTACTTTCTTCTCCTTGGTTTTTTTTTTTTGGTGCTATTAATTTTGTACACACTGTGTTTATAGATGTTACAAACCCATCAACACATTGCTATAATTATTAATCTATACAATCTTATATATATGTATATATTTTTAAAGACTTTATTTACCATTTAAGAGAGAGAGCAAGTGTGAGACAGGAGGGGCAGAGCACAGAAAGGGAGGGAGAAAAAATCTGAAGCAGACTCCACACTAAGTGGAGTCTGATGTGGGGCTCTATCCCACAACAGCAAGATCATGACATGAGCCAAAACCAAGAGTTGGATGCTCAACTGACTGGGCCAGCCAAGCACTTTCAATTTTATATGTTTTTTAAAAGCTGAGAGAAGTATATATTTACATAGTTTGTTATATTAACCTTCTTATTTACCATTTCTGATTCTCTTCATTTCCTCCTATGGATTTGAGTTGTCATCTGGTAAGGTCCAATACAGCTTCATTCTCTATCATCATTTATGTCATATACAACACACATCTGATGTCACCACTCCAACTCTCCACCACCCTCAGAAAATGTCTGGACTAAGACCCATCCTGGTCCTACTCTGCTTCCAGAACTATCTATTCCATGTCCCAGCGCATACCCTGTCCTTCTCCTGAGAGTACCATGCTTGCAACATACACCCTCACTGATTTTTTGCCTTTTTTGCATATTGTTCTTTCCTGCTTCACCAGGCTCCCCTCAACTCATTCTTCAGAATCTCCCTCAAGTCCCACTGTTCAGCCTTCTCTGAGGTTCTGTAGGCAGCAGGCACCCCTGACACCAGTGCTTCCCACAGTCCAACATAATAGCCTATTTACCTCCCAGTCTGTCCCTGGTTCCTCAGGAGTCTCCCCTTCCTCCCTAGGCAGAGTCAAGTGCTTCCTCTCCTGGGCACCCTAATTCTGACAGCTTTTTTGTTCAAACCCCGGCTGTGCAGGCATTGCTGTCATGGCCACTGATGCTTGCTGCTGCTGCTATTGGCTGATCTCTCTCCCCCACTAGACTAACAGGCTCTGCTGAGGGGACAGCATGGCTCGGTCCTTCTAGAACCCCAGCTCCCAGCACAGGGCCTGCACAGAGCAGCTGCTCAGCAGCACTTCTGAGTGAAAATTGTGCAGCTGGAGAAATTTATCTCTCCTATTATAAAAATAACATCTATAACAAAACAGCTAAGGATGAAATGCTCACCACATGTCTTGTACCTTTTTGTACATTATTTAATCCTAAAATGATGCAGGTGGTATTGCCTTTGTTCTACAGACATCTTTATGAAGCTCAGAACAACAACCTGCACAGGCTACTTGCACAAATTACTATCTGGTGGCATTTAAATCTGGATGAGGTCTTTTTGACTCCCAAGCTCTGAGTGTACAGACATTAATTCATGATGTCTCATGAACATTATAGAATCCCCAGGACAATGGCACACACTTTATATCCTCACATTTCCTGCTGGCTATGTCCACGGAGGCCCTGCGAGGGTCAGTGACTTGCTCTAGATCACAGATGAGCTGATGACAGCAGCAGTTAGGAGGATTACAAGAGCCATGTGTCCATGTTGGTGATGTCACTTCGCTTCTTATTGTGATCCACAAAATGCTGGACTCTGAACTGCAGCTTTGCAGGTACACTGGAGGCCCACAGCCTACTGCACTCCGATCTCCTGGACCAGAGACAGTGTGCAGCCACCCATCCAAACCCTGGCAGCAGCTCCTGTTCCTCCTCAGCCCTAGCAAAAGAGGTTTGCCCAAGCCAAAGGAACTGCTCCTGGACACTGACTGGGGCACACTGTTGCCCACATATCTTAGCTGTCTATCTCATGGGGAAGAGTGTGGCCTTCCTTTTTCTGAAAAGACACAGCCACCCAAGAAACAACACTACACAGTCTACTAATGCAAACCAGAGCTGGATGTGGAGCCTGCACAAGCTCTTCTCCCAACAAGTGAAATAATGAGCCACATACCTGGTGGGCCTCACCCACTTGTGGCCAGCAGACAATGTCTGTCACCATCTACAGACATGTCCTGATTTGCGTCCTCTCTGCCCTGTCTTTCCCAGATCACACCTCTCTCCTGCCACAGGCAAGGGAAAGGCATGTGCTGACCTTTGGTCATGGAGAACCTATCCCATCCCAGCTACAGTTAGTACTTGTCCTTCTCCAAATGCAAACTCATCTGCACTTCAATAGCAGTCAGGACTCTTGACTTTTGATTAGTGTTCTACACAGTGCACAAACCTGGAGAACCTCAAATCTCCCCTGACCTTTCCACATCCCTGAGTGCGGGACTCAGAGGAATTGAGTGAATTGCTTATAGTGGATCTGCAGGCATGGCAGTCCCAGGTCCCAGCCCAGGGCATTCTTCAGGCCATGTGCTAGGGCCTGGAGTACATCACGCCCTCCACAGGGGTAGTCTTCCTCCTACACAGAAGCATATGCATGACAGAGGCTCTGGATGGCCCTAGAATGTCATCAGAAAGGGTCTCACTGGAAAGCCTAAGCTGCTAGGGCTGTCCAGTTTTGCGGAAAAGTGGGGGTTTTGAAGTTGGATCTTGTTCTATTACTTCCTTGTTCCCCCACCACCGCTTTGCTCACCACCCCAAAAAGTTTTAATTCTTTCACCTACAAAATGAGGCCTCTGTTAGGAGATATAACTGCCTGCCTGCTGCTGCATCACCCCTGCTAGAGGCTTGGCCATTCCCACAGTCTGTCTCCACTGTCCACTTGTGGTGTGTTTTATTTATTGTGTGGCCTATTGTGTTAGGACACATGCAGCTAGACCAGAAGAGAGCCTGTGTGTCCTGAGAGAAGCATTGGGCCAATTTGGGGGGATTTGGAATTGGAAGTTGCAGGCGACAGACAAGTTGGAGGGGGTCCTAGGACCTGGCTCACTGGAGAAACATAGAGCCAGTTCCCAGAGACAAGCAATCTTTGAATGTGGTGGCCCAGCCACTGTCTGTGTCAATAACTCTCTGGGCAGACTCCAGACTATAGGGGTCGCCAGAAGTGCCTGTTCCCTGAAGTGTCCTGAGAGGTAACTCCACCTGCGTGAAGAAGGATACAGCATACACTCAGCCAATGTGGCTCTTACTCTGTCCATCAGACACAACCATGCTGATCACATACACTTCTAGTAAGATATGATATAGGTGGCTTTGGGGACTGGGGCTGGAACCTCTGAGGAAATTTGGGGGAAATCTGTTCCTTCCTCCTGGAGAGGGTTATCCAGCTATCTTTGTGTGTCATTTTGAGGATACTCTGGAAGTGTGCACTCCAGCCTCCTTCAAGAACCCTTAATGAGCCATACTGGCCTGATCTAGCAGTTATAAGCCCTCTGGGTGGTGGTGGTGGGGAATGGAATTGGGGTCTCCTGGGGATGTCACACACTATGTTTCCTGATCATATATGAGGTTTACAAGTATTCCATTTCCTGAATGCAAAGATGTCACTAAGTTAATGATAGCTTTTAAGAGGGAAGAAGAAATCACATTTAAGTATACACATCAATTCTAAGTGCATCTTGATTTCAAAAGTATTAAGCTGTTTTTTAAAAATTTATCTTAGACTCCAGGAAAGGTGGAAAGTTACAGTGCCCCTCCTGAATAATTTGAAGTGAGTCTTCTTCAGGTTCCATGGAGAAAGGTGACCTGGACCAGCCTGCTGGGGCATTCCCCAGGAGTAGGTGGCTGCTGTGCCCATACCTGTCAGCTAAGGCACTGGGGCCCTGGTAAGGGCTGCCTCTGTGGGCAGCAAAGGAAGTGACCCCCTACACAGGATATAGAAAACTTCCATGCATCTCGAAGTGTCCCTGCCCTGCCTGTTTCTGTGCCTCTGGGACATGGCATTGAACACTCAACAGAGTGTCCTTTCTATCAATCCCTGCAAGGAGCCAAAGCTTCCTGAGATCCCTAACACTCTCCTATTACTCTTCAAAGGGAGCTGCACCAGGTAAAATGTGCCCATTTTATAGAAGAGCAAACATGTTCCAAGATTCTGCTCTGCCAGAGGCACACCGAGTGGGGCCATAGAAGCCAGAATCCAGGCCACTGGACTTGCAAAGAGGCGCTTCTGGATGGGGGTTGCAGACCCCACATGTTGTCCTCTCCTCTTCTGCCAGTCAAGGGGAATGGCACCCTTTGGCCTGAGGTACACACAAGCAGGCAATACTTCTTTGTCTGGTGGGCCTGTCTTTCCCTTCTTACCTCTGTGTCTTGGCACCAGCTCTCCTCCACTGACATTGGCTGGGGTGGAATATCAGAGGTGTCCAAAGCCCATTCATCTTCTCCAAGGCATGGCCTTCTGGAATTCAAGCACCATCCCTGGCCAGGTCTATCAGCCTGTGCATGGCCACTTCCCCTTCAGGCTTACTGTCTTCCCAGTGCCTGAACCCCCCGGGAACTCCAACCTTTCCAAGGCCCCCTCACTGTGGTCCCATTGCAGCTCATCCCCCATGGGTAGTGTCTGACTCCTTGTCCCACTGACATGGACAACCCACCCCTCCCCTAGGGCCCAGGTCTCAGTGACCTGGAATAAAAGGCCATGTTACCAGTCACCTCACTGAAACATGCACAGAGCCTCCACTTCACTCAAAGCTCCATGCTGGGCCCTTGAGGATGGGAAAGAGAAACAGTGGCCCTGGTAGGAGCTCACCATCCAGAGCAGGGGTCTTAACTTGCTGTCCACAGGCTTTGTGGGCCTCCGAAATTGGAAGCAGAAGGTACATGCACACAAAAGCAGGGAGAGTTTCAGCATGAGGGTTCACACCCTCTAATGAGTACTCAAAAAGTTGCTGGCCTTGTAACTCAGGAGTGCTCAGAATCATTCATCAGGGGCTTGTGGCTGGACAGGCTGTGTCTTGCTCATGGCTTAGTCTCCTTAGCACAGGGCCTGGGATCAAACAGGGCTTGGAAAATTTTATGTATTAGAATGAATGAACTGAAATTCAGGGTTCAAATCAGTATAACGGGGCAGAACGTCAAATGCTTTAGATTAGTCCTGGCCCGAGAGAGTCACTGCATTCCCAGTGGCAGCTGCAGAGCAGCCCTGAAAGACAGCAGTGGTCACAGGGGCACATTTGTCCCAGAAAACATGGTCTCACACAAATACTATCACACTGCAAATACATACCCACTCCTACCTTGAAGCCTGGGATCTTCAGTGCCCCCTCCCTATCTGTCCCCACTGTCTCGCATCCAGGTCTCCTATCCCTTTATGTTGAGGAGATCATGCTTCCCATGGGGCCTCTCCCATATCTGTGGTCTGCATGAGGCTAGTCAGCTTCACCCTGAGGTGACCTGACACACATGTCTGCCCACAGAACTCCCTGTCCAGAGGCTCAGCTCCTGCCCTGTTCCTGAGACAGGGTTGGGGGAGGGCTCCTGGGGAGTGTGAAAGGCTGGCCTGGGGAGGTGGAGCAGGGGAACAGGCACCAGGCTGCACACAGGGGTGGGGCCACATTAGCTGTCCTTTCAGAGCTGCCTTCCCATGCTTTCTCCATGTCTTACTCACTGCCCTCCAGATGGAGGCCACACCTTCTCTAAACCAGTGTTTTTTCTCCAATGAACACTTACCTGACCTTTTATAAACTCCAGAACTCACAGACAAGGGACTGGAGTAGACCCAGGAAGGGACAGAATATCAATGTGTTCCTGCTTTGGAGTCTAGTCTCAGGAACACTCCAGGTCTCCAGGCCAGGCATATTACAAATGCGAGCATACTGACTTTCACAACCGTCTTACAGAACATCATTAGCCTATTTTACAGATACAAAGACTGAGGGTTTAGATAACTAATTCATAACAAATATGCAGTTAGGATTGTATGGTGCCCCTAAGTCTACTCTGGTGACTGACATCACCTCTGTCTCTCGGTCTTACAGCTTCTGCCCAGTCAGCTGTGAGGATTCACACTCTCCCTATGGTTTCTTGGGGTTGAGGCTTTCATCTCCAAGTAAAAAGCAGATATTAAGGGACAGAGACAGGGTGCATAGCTGCCCCCTGGTGAGATTTGGCTCATGCACTGAGCAGCATGTGGACAGCCTGCAGGGCTGGGCAAGGTCGAATTCTTGAGTGGGGAGAAGAGAACCTGCTAAAGAGTGAAGCTGGCTTGGCTGGCGTAGTGGGCGAGGGAGGGGCAAGAGTGCCTGGACTCTGCTGGACTCAGCAAGTCGGGAGTGTATGTGGGCTCTTAGCCATGGTACACAGCGGAATCACCCCAGGGCTTTTCCCAAAATACCTGCTTGGGCCCCCTCTGTAGTAACCAGGGCTGAGAGTATCTTGCCATGTATTTATGGGTAAAGTTTTCGGGGGTTAGATATGTACCCTATTCATTTCCAAATGAGCAAGAAAGACAACAGCAGTCACAACATGCAGGAGCTGGTCTGGTGTCACAGTTGGGCCCTGATATCATCCTGTGGAACATGAACAATGTCACAAAACACCACCTTTAGGCAGGGCCACTCTGGGACCATGATAGAGCAAAAAGTGCCTGTCATATTCACATCTGGGCACAGATGGAACATGCACATTGTCCAGCTCACAAAGACCAGACGGCCCTGTCCTGGCTACTCTGAGCAATGGCTGCCACTTTACCAGTCCCAGGTTTAGCCTCAGACTTGTCTCTTATGCTGGGAAAGATTTCTTAAGTTGTACAATCACAGAATTGCCCCTGTGATTCCTTCCCACATCCAGTGGAGAGCAAAGCCCTGCTTCCATAAATCTCCCCAAACCCAGCTCACCAGACCCAAATGCCATAGCCAATCCTTCTAATGCCACCTCACTGAGAAGCAAGGAGGTATTTGCATACTCCCAGGAATGAGGCCTCAGATGACCAAGCACCCCAGGTAGGCACAATGCCCAGGTCTTACACTTCTTATAGAACCAGCCAGAAATGACACATCATCGATGATGCATAGACATGCTTGTCCTAAGGACGTTTCCTGCTGAGCACTCAACCAAGGAAGCCAGAATCACCTTTCTCTATTTTAGACAGGGTCTCCACCTTGCTCTCACTAACTGTCATGGTCTTTGTGCCTATGGCACCCAGGAAGGGACTTGTTTTCAGAGAAGGAAGGGTGCTTTGAAAGGCTTTGGCCAGGAGACCTCAGGCTGGTTCTGCCAAGGAGACAGCCTGGCTCAACAGAGGTGTGACTGACAGGAGGTAGCTGAAAGGTACAACTGTGCTTACTGAAAGTATGACTGGATGGTTTCTGACACAGGTAAATGGCATAAAGTTATCACCACACTCAGAGCAATTCACACCTCCAACAGCTCCTATCCCTGTCATCCCACTCTCCTGCCCCCATCTGCCCTACTCCCTGTCCCCAGGCACTACGGATGACCTTGCTATCACTAGAGATTCATTAGCTCTGCCTGGAATTTTAGATAAATACAAGCATTCAGCATTATGGCTTCTCTCACTCAGCCTAACTCTCTGGAGATTAACCCAGGCTGGCATGGCATAGGCACCAGCAGCTCATCCTTTCAGTTGCTGCATGGTAGTCTATGGTGTGCACAGACCACCATTTAGCTGTTTCCCATTTTCTCAAAAGCCTCAGTGTCCACACAGAGGGAACTGCTCCCAGGAGCCTGGCTTCTCCCATTGGCTGTGTGAACCAGTTGGAAGAGAGCTGCTAATAACCTGTGATCTCCTGTTGAACAGGGACTTTGTCCCTACATCAGGAACTGTAGCCAACAGCATCAGCGTAAGCAGTATCCTCATGGTTCAGTATCAGGACATGGATTTCTAATTAATCCCACTGGTTTTAAGAAAGAAGAAAAAACATTTGTTTGGGGGAAGAAAGGCACAAGGAGGTAACTAGCAGATGTTGAGTGCCCACTCTGTGCTGGGGTAATCCAACGCTTTTCCATGCTTTTACTATGAAGTTAACTTCCACAATACCCCTCAGATGGACAAGTTTGCATTAAGGAACACTGAGCAACATGGGCGAGCTGGGCACACTGGGGGCCCATGGGCCCATCGCCAATGCAAAGGGACCTGGGAGGAGGGACAGGTGCTATAGCAGGTGGCTTCTAGACTCAGACTTTGCCCCAAGAAGATCTCTTCTCAAGCTTACAGGCAAAATGTCAAAGAGAGACCAATCTGCCTCCTTGGTACAAACACACTTGACGGTGAAGGCATATTAAGCTGGCCTGGGTGGGATGGTCTGTAGTGGTTACTGATGGGGTTTGTCCATACTATAGTTAACAGGGCTGTGTTGACTGGGCAGGGAGGCACTTGTTCACCACCTCAGTTATTATGTTGGTGGGGAGTTGGAGGGCAATGTATGGTCTGACTTCAGCTTCTCTTTAGTCAAGTGAAGCCCCAACAATGGCCCTGTTCTGGGGGACTGTGCAGGCAGCTCAGGGTCTACTGTGCAGGAATGCTCAACGAGGCTGCACACTGGAGTCACCCTGGAGCCTAGAAGCCAGGGCCTAGGCCCCTGCCCTGAATTCTGACACAATTGGTCTGGGTGTAGCCAGTGGCTCTGACATGTAATTGCGGCTCAGGAGGGCTACAGCCTCAGGTGACCAGGCTTGTTTTTTGTGTCAGTGTGTATGGCATATCATACATCACAGTAAGATGGAAAAGCTGGGAACATGAGGGAAGAGGAAATTATACTGTGTGGTCATGGGGTTTCTTAAGAACAGTAAGAAACAGAAATAGCAATGAGATCCTTTAAAAAGGTACATCTAAACGAATGAGTGAAAGGGGTGCCTGGGTGTCTTAGTCAGTTAAATGTCCAACTCTTGATCTTAGCTCAGGTTTTGATCTTGGGGTTTCGAGTTGAAGCCCTATGCTGGGCTCTTGTACTGGGCATAGAGCCCACTTAAAATAAATAAATAAATGAGTGTGTGTGCATGCATGTGCATGTGTGTGTGTGAGGGTGACAAACACTTATAAGCCAGTATGTTCCTATGACTGAAGGAAGCTGAACTGCAGCACAGAGAAGGGTCTGAAGGGGGGAGGGAGTCATCAAGGAAGAGTCTATTTCTGTCTTTTGCAACCAAGAGACTTCACTAGTAAAGAAATTGGTACCAGGATGATTTCAGATAACAGAACCAACAGGAAGGGGGAAGGGAATGTCTCGGATTTGTTATTCAACCTGATTAAGACCAATGGCAGTGAAAATATATTGGGAATTAAGTTATGGAACTCTGGCATTCCACTGTATGCACGGCAAACCCTTAATCAAATTAGCTGCGACCAAATGTCCACTAGGGGCTTTTAGGTGAAAAGTGACTCTTACAACAAAAACTGAGAAAAAGGAATGAACAATTCAAGCACTGTGGGGTGGGCTTATTTCTTCTAACTGCTTTGGTCGGCTTAAAGGGAGAGTAACAAAGTCAAATCCCTGAGCTCCGAGGGACTCAGTATGACCATATATGCAGTGTCTCTTCTCTCTTGTAGTCACAGGCTTGAGACATCCCTCAAGCACAAGCAATCTGATTCCATCAATCTGTGGGCTGATGAATTATAAAGCCTCCTGAATGGATTGCTTCTCTTCTCCTGAGTGAAAGTTAGAGCATCATTGAGGAAAGGCTGGGACCCCTGGTCCTAGGAATGAGGCTATGTTACCCCTAACAGTGGAGGATTCACAAACCTACTGAATCTTTGCTCTTCTCTCTGGCTGCTTCAAGAGGCTGTTTGCACCCATTATATAAAGTAAGACCAGCTCTCCTCATGTCCACCCCTTCCCTCTTCCCTGCCCCAAGAACAAAGTAGAGTCAGATCTCAGTATGGCCATGGGAACCAATTATAAAGTCAAACTATGGAGGAGAAGGATCATGTTTCAGGAAATTATGACTTTGCTAACGTGTACTGGCAAGAAGTGGAGGAGATTGGTGGAAATGGATTCTGACAGTACTTGACCAAGGAGGAAAGAACATCATTCAGGTTCAGGATGAATGCATCAGCATGGGTGTCCCCATCCATTCTAGAGTCAATGTATAAGCTCTGAGAGCCAGGAAGTATTCTGGCAGGTGATGTGTTGGTTGACTAAAACCTCAGCTTGGTATTGCATAATATTGATATTATGAAACACGAAAGTCATAAATTCCTTGAAGGTATCCAAATATTTGAAGGAATAGAGTGTTGGAATGGATTCATCAAGAGCAACCTGCTCACCAGCCCCTAACTATGTCCCCTGAAGGACCAAAAAGACACAACCTACCCCCCAAGGAACCAAAAAATACTTTGGCAAGGAGAATGTCAACATCTTGGAAAATTGCCATAACACTGTTCTTTACCAGCTGGCAATGCTGATGAGAGAGCCAAAGGTACTTTGGGGGGAATTCTACAGGTGGGATGCCAGGAGGTGGCATAACAAGGGGAGAAGTAATATCAGTGTATTTTGATGCCAGGGGCTCTTTGGCATTGACTAATCAATCGTGGGGCTTCCCGGACTGAAATGGATGGGCAAAACCAGTTGAGTCCTATTGTACTTGTGTAATATTGATAAAAATTTTTTAAAAATTTTTTTAAACTAGGTCTGGTAAACACAGGGCTCCATGAGTGCCTAGAAGAGTGTCTGGCAGATAGTAGGTGTTCAATAAATGTTCATTGATTAAACTCCACTGTCCCTTGCCTAATTCCCAAACTTGAGTCAATAGTTCCAAAGTTATTCAATGAAGGGGAAGTGGTTACCTGCAAAAACATCCTAAGTACATACTGCAAATCTTCTGGAGGCTCCTTTACATAGAAATACCTAGACCTTTCAGAGATTACTGAACACTGGCTCAGAACTAACATTAATTCCTGGAGATTCAGGATGCCACTATAACTCACCACCAAAAGTGAGGACCCATAAGAGCTGGGAGGTATTTCAGGTCATGAATGGAGACCTTGCTCTGCTATCCTGAATCTGTCCTACGGTGATTTCCCCAGCTCCTGGGTGTTCAGTTGCCAGAGACTTGCTCAGTTCCCAGTAGAAACTCCATCCATGTTCCTTCATCCCTGATATGAAGACTTTTGCGGTAAGAAAGCTTTATCAGAAGGCTCTAGAACAACATCTCCCCTCCAAAATAGGGTATCATAAGCAATACTTAATCTCTGGCCAATAGGAAATCACCAGCCAGGAGTGGATGTCTCTCCTGCACCTCTACTCAATTTCCCAGTTCAGCTTATGCAGAATACTTGAGACCTTGAAGAATGTCAGTGAATTGTTTCAGGTAATTGCAACTGTTCTGTGCTGTCCCACATATGATCTTCTTAAATGGAACAGATCCATTGTGTTCCTTGATTTGGTAAATCCAATGATTTGCCTGTGGGTGCCTGTGGGTGCCTGTGTGTGTGCCTGTATGTGGTGTTTCCCAACTTAACATTCAGGAATCAGTAGAAGTACATTGCTTTACCCAAGATAGGGACAGTAATATAACTTCACCATCCTGCCTCAGGGTTTCAGCTGCTCCCTGGTTTTGTGCCACCATTTAGTTAGCAGAGACCCTGACCTTCTTACCCCAAAGGACTTCATGCTGGTCTACTGCTATGTACTGACAGGACTTGGAGAACAGCAAGTGACAAGGTATGCTTCCACTTCAGTGAAGGCTCCAAGAAGGCAGACGAGGTGTCCAATTGTAAGGAACGTTTTGGGACAGCCCTTTAAAAGCAAAAGACATGTTGCTGGACATTGTCCTTCTACCATGAAGGAAGATGCACAATGCTTGGTGGACCTCAGATTTTTGAAGCAATGTATTTCCTCCTTGTGTGTCTTATTCCCACTCATTTGCTAGGTGATTCCAAAGGCAGTGAGCTTCATGTGGGGCCCATGCAAGCACAAGATCTCTGGTCCACCTGCACTGTGGGGGGACTCTGTCACATCCCGTGGACCCCACAGCACGAGAGTGCCCACAGCAGAGCTGGACACTATGTAAAGTCTGCAGCAAGGACCTGGAATTTGAGGGGCTGCTCTTGGCCTGGGCCTTGGTGAAGACTGACTGTGTCTCTGCTACTAAAGTCTGAACGTGGGATCCAAGAATCTGAGTTTCCTAGGACAAAGCAGTGTTCTTGATCAACCAACAACCAAGTCAGGTGCCCATCAAGTGGTCAATACAGGCTCAGGTGGGATCAGGAAGTGATTTGAGCAGGTGGTTCCCTTCATCTTCTGCACCTTTGGCCTCCTAGAGCATTCTTTATGACCAGTGTCTGAGGAAGAACATGTGTGAACTGTGTTTACAGGCAGCTCTGCAAGATATACCTGCACAGCCAGAAGTAGACTGTGATGGTATTAGGGCCCCTCCCAAAGGTGGCTCTGAGGGACAGCAGAAAGAGAGATCCTCTGAGAGGTACATCTGATCTGCACCCTATGTACAGAAAGAGAGGTCTGAGGTGTCTCAGGACCAGCACTGGGGTCTGTGCACAAGGAAGGGTAGTATGGCCTCCTGGAACAGGTTGGGAATGTGAGATAGTGTGTCACTTAAGAATACCTTCCCAAAGATTCTCCTTTCCGAGGAGGCTCCAGTCAGTAGGTGGGCAAAGCGGCTGCCCTGGCTTATCCAACAACCTCTTCCCCATCTACACCTGCCTGTTTCATGAGCTTCTGTGGCCAGGAGAGGCATCTCAGATTCTGCCTGGCCAAATTCCTCTTACCCAGGTGACCTGCTACCACCACTACCACGGATGGGGAAGGAAGAGGGTCCCAGACTCACCCCTTTATAAAAACACAACATTTTGTGATAAGATCCTCTAACCCACCATGGAAGGTGGCAAATTGTCATCCACATTTTTGAAATGGGAAAATAAAGACAGAAGTGGTTATGTCCCAAGATCATCTACCCTATTAGTGACAGAATCAGAATTCAAAATGGGGTGCCTGTGTGATCAGAGCTACATTTCTGACACCAGTCAGGCTCTTGTGTTCTCCAAAAGCATCTCCTGCACTCACTAGCCTAAGTGAGTACTCTACAGGCCTGAAAAATATCCATCCCTCTCCTCTGTTGATATCTGTAGCCAAGTGGAAGGTGTGAGCATCCACAGGCTGCTCTTCCACTCCACACTGGCTTTGGGGCAGCTGGGCACATGTCAAGCCCTGGGTCATCTAGCCTCTTGCTACTTTCCCCAGAACTCTCAGAGTGAGAGAGCTCAACCCCTCAACTCACCAGTTCAGTCTGCACCTCCAAGAGAAGGTGGTCTCCCAGCCAAGCAGAGCTGTACCTTCCTCCATGGACAGTCCCACTGTCTGGCCTGGCCCCACTCACAGCTGCCCACTCCTCTGGCTGTCACTCTGGCAGGTCTTTCCTGCTTCTTTTGTATGCAGTTGTTTTGGTCCCAGGACCCTGAGATCATGACCTGAGCCGAAGACAGAGGCTTTAACCCACTGAGCCACCCAGGCACCTTTGTATGCAGTTGTTTTGGCAGTCAGAGCCATCCCCACCCTGCCTCCCTCCCACCCACCTCCCCCTTGGCTCACCTAGGGAGGTGGAGCTTGGCAATCTGCAGATGGCCACCCGTCTGATAGTGCCCTGGAGCCCACTGTTCACCTGGGGACCTCTGCTGGGGGCAGAGGAGGTAGATGTTACCCCTGATACATCCCAAATGAATGGGTCCCCATGGCCACTTGTGAATAGTCAGGGATTTTCGGTCTGGGAAGGGTACACCTTGGGCATAAGTCTAACACTCTCTCAGGTTCCTGTTCCCCTCCTCCTGCTTAGACACACCTTCCTCAAAATGGTGCCCCAGCCTCCTTGGCACTCTCCCATAGTACCCTCAGGTACCCTAATACCAACCACTTCCCGGGCACCTATGCGGTCAGGCACAAGCTGTCCTTCCCAGAACTGACGGTCCTGCAGAGGCCTAAGCTGCCAAGCGCCCTGCGTGCGGAGAGCCAGTAGGTGCCCGTGACACCGTGCAGTGCACCGGGCGATTTGCTGCTCTGGAAGAGGCTGGCCGGCGGGAGCCTCCGACGCCGCACCTCTCCTTCCCTGAGGCTGGGGCGGCCACACTCTCGGTCTCCTTGTCGGCACGTCGGAAAGCTGGGGATGGTCAGGTGCCCCCACCCACCCGGTGCCCAGCAGTTGGCCCAGGGCTCAGTGGAGCACGCCGGTTCTCCCCACGCGCGGCCAGACGCTGCCCGGCGCCCACCGCTGGGCCGCCGATGCCTCCTCTCACCTTGAAGAAGCTCCGGAGGAAGTGCACGACACTGAGCATGGTGGTCCGCGGGGCGCTGCGCGGAGGCGCGGAGGCGCGGAAAGCCGGGGCGCCGGTGCCGGCTGGCAGGACCGAGAACCTCGTTGCCCAGCCAGTGTTCCCGGAATGCCAGCCAGGGCCCCGCCCCGGCGCCCGCCCCGGGCCGCCGACTCGCCCCGCCTCCCCGCGGGCCACTCTGGGCACGTGTGGGTCTCAGGGGACGCGTCCAGGCGCCTGCCCCGCCCGCTTTGGGTGTGGGTCACCCCCAGAACTGGAGACGCGGGGTCATCCAGGGACATGGCCCAGGGACCCCAGGGAACACCCCCAAACACCCTTTTCCTGCGAAGTTCCTCCTGGAACTGGGAGCCAAGGATTGTTTTCTAAGAAAGAACAAGTGAACCCACGCCTTGGATATCTGCACCTACAAAACACAGGCGCGCATCACGCTGGGTCCCTGGGGCCTGTCTGCCTAGACCCTCATCAGGCGACTTTGTCTCTGCCCCCACTCCAGGGAAGGGGCAGCCTCTCTTCCTGACTGAGAGCTTTGCTTTTCAACTTTTGACAATTTACTGAGCATTTGCCCAACGTTCTCATTTACCATGTGAGGAAACTGAGTCTCAGAGAAGCTCAGCAACATGTCTAAGCTCACACATCTGGTGGGCAGCAAATGTGGACTAGAATCTCTGGAACCTAATTCTTGGTCCAGAACTCACTTGCTCCTCTCCCTAGGATTCTAAGTATGCTCCTGTAGGTAGA
This sequence comes from Ailurus styani, assembly GCA_002007465.1. Lineage (NCBI taxonomy): Eukaryota > Metazoa > Chordata > Mammalia > Carnivora > Ailuridae > Ailurus > Ailurus styani. The sequence continues at coordinate 224,547 of LNAC01001174.1, read as the reverse complement.
AGCAAGTGGAGAATCATCCCTCAAGTAGGGCAGAGCTGTTATCTGCTAAGGGGCAAAGAGAAGTCCTGGCTGTTTTCTCTGTGGGATTTAGGTATGGGAGGCCTATCGGGGAGACACTCCCACTGACCACTAAGACCACAATATTTTTATGAATGAACTAAAATGTTTTGTTTTTAATTGCTTTCAAAAACAAAAGAAAGAAACTGAGTAAAATAATAATGATAATAATATCCAGCCTGGATTAGATTCAACTTTATACAAGCACAGTTGTAAAAAATAATTTTAAATATATGTATTTTTAATGCCAGAAGGGACCTAGGAAAGAAAAATGCCAAGGGCCTATGGGTGTCATACCACAGTACTGCTGCAAGCCTACCATGTCTGGTATCCAAACTCTTATGGAGGCTTATAGCATCTAACCAGACTGGCTTTGCATATCTTGCATATCCCTACCCATGCCTGTACCCCTCCCCAATTCCTGGCGCCCTAGAATGCTATTCCTGATCAGCAGCACATGTCTAGTATTGCCTGGCAGAGTGGTTTTTCCCCCCCACCCAACCTACCTCTGCTTCTTCTCAGACCCTCAGAGCAGCTAGACCAGAACAGAAAGCCTGAGAGGTAAATGCTCAGAGTTTGTGCAGTCTGGAAGTAGAGGAGAAGGCCATGAGATCATTTGAAAGTGCTGGTCCCCAACCCTACTCTCCATTACCCAGGGTCCATGGACCTTGCTTGTTCTTGCTTGCCTGTCCCTGAGGTTCATGGTGGTACGAGGAAAGGCTTGGGATTTGCACTTGGATGTCTGGCTGTGCTCTGCACAAATTGTGTGATCTTGGTCTCCCTCGTAAACATGTTTCTTTTTTTTTAAGATTTATTTATTTGAGAGAGAAAGAGAGTACTTGCGAGTGGGAAGAGGGGCAGAGGAAGAGAGAAAATCCTCAAGCAGACTCCTGGATGAGCATGGAGCCCAACACAGAGCTCAAGCCCAGGACCCCAAGATTCATGACCTGAACCAAAATCAGAGTGGGTTACTTAACCAACTGAATCACCCAGGCGCCCTCGTAAACCTGTTTTTTCAACCTGGGAGAGGAAGATTTGCTTGATGGTGTTGTTATGGAAATTGAAGAGAAATTAAAGCTCATGGATACTCAGCAAATGTTAATTCCCTGTTTCTGAAAAGTGCTACGGTGAGGTTTGAGAGGTCCAACAAAATAAACAAACACCTGGCCACAGATCCCAGCATTATCTGGACTTTTTCTCTGACCAGCAGAGGAAACCTAGATCACTGGTTCTCAGACTTGAACAGGCATCAGAACCACCTGAAGGGTGTGTTAGTACATAGGCTTCTGAGCCAACCCCAGAGTTTCTGGATAGTAGTCTAGGGTGGGGCCTGAGTATCTACATTTTAACAAGTTCCCAAGTGACACTGCTGCTGCTGATCTTGGGACTGCATTCAGAGAATCCTTAGACCAGGAACTGGTGGTTGGGCTAGCCTCAGAATGTAGCAGAGGGAGAGACCCCAGGTCAGATAACCTCCATCCTAATATTTACTAGCTTCCATTTACAAGCACCTAGTGTGTCTCAGCCCTGGACTAGGTCCTTGCTGTATCTTCTGCCATTTAATCTCTCAGTAGTCCTGGTGGAAATGACTACACTGGATGCTCAAGGAGAAGTAAGTCAAATGTAATCTTATGTCTGACTTTTCCTTCTGGGGAACATGATTTTGAGAGAACTTGACTGTATTGTGGAGTTAAGGGTGTGTGTTCCCTTTTGTTATTACAAGATAAAAGGAAGAATATCAGTGATTGCCAGAGGTTAGATGGAAGGAAGGGATGATTTCAGAGCACAGAGGATTCTAGGACAGTGAAGATACTCTGCATACTATAATGGTAGGTACCTGTCATTATAAATTAATCAAAACCGATAGAGTGTATAACACCAAGAGTGAAGCCTAATTAATAAAAACGATGAACTTCAGATGATTACGACATGTCAGTGTAGGTTTAATGATAAGAAATGTCCCACTGTGGTGGGGGCTGTTGATAATGGGGAGGTTATGCATGTATGGAAGTGGGTGCATATGAGAAATCTCTGTACCTTCCCCTCACTTTTGTTATGAACCTAAAAATACTCTAAAAATAGTGAATTGAGCCAAAAAAAGGCCTCTTTGTTTTGCAGAAGGATTTGCACAACATGGTTTCTAATTAGCGCAATGTTTAAATTCTATGATCATGATTTTGAATCTGTCACGTACAGCACTGAAGCAGGTTCAGGAAGTTGGGGGTGAGTCAAGTGGTCAGAGACAAAACATTGTAGCAGATGCCAAAAGTCACTGGGGCAGCAGGAACAACAGCATGGGCTCTTGCACAGACAGGTCTCAGGAGTGCTGTGAACTGCTGTCGCCAAATGGCGGACAAATCATAGACATATTGGAAAAAGAATTTAAAAGAGCTCCTCAGGCTGGAAAGCCAGGCTGACATCAAATGATGCTGTTCTCTGAGGTGAATGTGAAGTGCTGAAGAGACCAAATGAACCCTAATATAGGGGCAGGTCTGCAGAGAGCCACTTCGGATAGCCAAGAAGACACAACTTCTGGTGGTCAGCCACCAGACGGGTGTGGTAGCATTGGTGTCCACTCTTGACTGGTCCAGGAGGCTGCCCAAGAGAGGGGCTTTCCTGCCCCTACTACCTTGGCTCTGTCATGCCCAACTCTGTAAGTCCAATTTTCATGGGAGCTTGGGACAACCTGAAATGCTTTCCTCAAGAACTTCCAAACTGAATTGGGATCCTGAAATGTGGGATCCTGTGTATGTGGGAAGGGAAGAAAGGAATTAAGGAAGGCCCAGGGGTACTCTACTCTGGTTTCCTCCAACGGCCATCAGGAGAAGTAGGTAGATGTACTCTGCTAAGTGCTTAGAGCTAGGATAGGAACCAGGACGGACTTTGTTGTAAAGAACTTTGTAATAGTGGCAGATGTAGAGCAGTTGGCTGAGAGCATAGAGTTGAGCAGAGGAGCTCAAAAAAGCACCTAGGAGAGTCCTGAGACTCCAAGGTTCTAGGAGCTGTCCGTGCAAGGTAAAAGGCAATGGGGCCCTCAGGCTGGGCCACTTGAAAGGATTCATCCTATCCTCTTCTGCCTTTCCCCAGTTGCCGCACCTGCAGGACAAGAGGTTCTTCTGTTCTAGGCAGCTCACATACCTGACCTCACCACCTCTCTTGGGGATGAGTGAGCATCAGCCTTCCTCACTGGTGAGGAAGCAGCATATCTGTGACTTGGGTGCTCAAACGGTCCTACCCTGTGCCATTCTGCTCCTCTTGGCACACTCCCTTTCTTCATTTCCCCATTCTCTTTTTGGACCCTCTTTTTTGTGGCTGTCTCTCTAAAACCCCTGTCTGTCCCCTTTTCTCTTTCTTCACGCCTGTCCCCCTGGCAGGAGAGGCAGACCCTGCAGACACACTGCCCGGGTGGCAGAGAGCAATTTAGAACAACAACCAATAAAAGATGGACATGCTCTTTGGCTGTGCATGGAAAACTTTCATACAGAGTATGTAGAAAAGCATGGAGGGAAGATTTATCTCCATTCCTATCTTACCACCTGATGAAATTGAGATTCTGAGAGGTAAAGCACCTTGTATGAAGGTCCCCGGGGAGGCAGCAGCTGGAACCTGGTGGTCAGGGACAGATGAGGCAGAATGGAGTGTGGGGTGCGGTAGGGTCTCTGCGGCCAAGCAGAGCAGGAGTGAGCCCTGTGGTCTGAGTTCTCTTTGAAGCTACGTAGAAGGGACCCTGAAAGGAGTTGGGGGATCAGTGAAGAAGAGCTCCTGTGCTAGGTGGAGTTTCCATGAGCTCTCTGCTGGACCCTGGCCTGCATTGCTTCTGAGGTCAGCAGAGCCAGGAGGAACATTCCATGAGGATTCCTATAAGGGTGTTGGTCTCTGAGGGAGTGACCCCTGCAGAATCTCTTACCTATTGTCCCCCTCACAGTGAATGAAGACCAGACAGAGACCAGGCCAAGTGAGGCAGCCCAGGGATCAGCAGAACTGTGATTGGAAACCATGAGCCCCATAGCCTCTTCCTGAAGCCACTGACCTAGGGAAGATGGAGGCAGGATTGGCGCCCCGAGCCCAGACTTCTGCCCAGGGTTCTCTACATGGCCCACCTTCCTGAGGGGATGGCTAGAGATGGGCCGCACCCTAGCCATCTGATTTTCTTCTGCCTGGTCTGAGAAGCCAAGCTGATACCACTTCTCTGGACACTGGCGTCTTCTCCTGACCACCCCACAGGGACCTGGCTGCAGTGCACCTTACTGTGCTCTCCTGTCTCCCCACCACATTTGTATGTGGGCTGAATTTGTCTCTTCTGATAAGGACGATGAAGGCTCCAGGCTGGGGTAAAGGAAGGAGGCAACAGAGCATAAGAGCCTGGCTCTACTACTGTCTGTGTGTACTTGAGCAAGTCACCTAAACCCTTGTGCCTCAGTGTTCTCATATGGGAAATGGGGTAATGATGGTACTCTCAGGGCTGTTGTCCTCACAGGCTTGACATTCAGTGTCATGATTATGTAACCCCACTTAGTCCTGAAGTCAGTGAGGGAGGCCAGGTTTTTTAATCAGCACTCATAGGGGAATGCCCACCCATTCCCAAGGTGGCTATGAAAGGCATGGTTGTGGCTAGTATGCAGCCCAAGGCAAAGCTATGAGCCCCCTCCCTTATGGTGGGGAGATGTGAGTGGCAGGAGATCCTGTCCAGGTTACCATGTGGTACCTGTGTGCAGATGCTGCAAGTGGGAAGGAAAGTGGGGGATGAGGTGGGAGCCTAGGTGTAGAGACAGCAAAAGGGCCCAGGAGGCCACAGGGAGGGCTGTGACAAGCCAGTGAGCTAGGTTCAGAAGAAAACAGACTTTCAAGATCACTTCAGATGCCTTGCAGGAGAGAGATGGCCCATACTTGGAGGAGAGATGAGGCAGAGCAGGTGTCTGGGAGCAGTGGAACTGGGGTGAGTTTTGGAGGTTCATCCAACAAGAAGTGTTGCTAAATTGGGTGTAGGGCTTTGGGAAATGGAGGAAACTGACTTTTTAACCTGATAAAGTAGAGGGATGATAGTGCTACTCGGTGAGATGAGAGGACCCCTGGGGAAGATACCTTGTGGGTAGACATGGAGGACAGTAATTCAGTTTTGTACATGTGAAGTTTGGAGTGGTATTCTGGGTCTAGTCCCAGGGGACTCACAGGGCATGAGCGCAGGGTTCCTGCCCCCCCTGGGGGAGAGGGAGCTCACAGTTGGGGTATGTAGAAGATTGGGGTTCAGGGATCATGCAGGCATAGGTGGCAGCCTAGGAGGCCTAAGATGAAGGTGTCCTGTGAGTGCTCACCTGTGTCCAGACCCAGCAGATAGAAGAGAGAGAGGATGACACAACCTCAGCTTCAGGGTCCTCTGGTCCCCTCTTGGCCAACCCTGGCCCTTTTCCTCTCACTTCATGCTGCTTCCTCACCTTTGGCCATGCCCTTCTCTACTCATGGAATGTCCTTGCACCACATCCTTCCTGACTCCCCAGGGTCCCCTGTGCCAAACCCCTTCTCAGTGTCTGGACTTGATTCAAGCCCCATCTCTCAGAGGCAACTTTGCTCAACTCCTGGGAAGTGGCCCGTCTGACTTGGTCCACAGGTGCCCGGGTGCCCTCACCCAGAGCTGCCTCTAACAGGATGGGTATCAGGAGTGCAGGGTGGGATTGAGCCATGTACACACTGAGCCACAGACCGCCAGAACAGGTCTGCTGCCTGGGGGAGCAACCAAGTCTGCAGGACTGGTAAATGCTGATATCAGTCAGGAAACATTCTTTGCTCCTAGAATTAGCAATCTTGCCTTTAATGAGGTCTGCCACCTGATGAGGCCTTGGTGCTCATAGGTCCTCAGAAACCCTGTTGAGACAGAGATGCCTCTGTGGGCAAAGGGAAGGCAGGTGCCCAGAAAGAAGAAGGGGCCACATCAGAGAAGCACTGGATACTCATTCCTATACCAGACTTTCATACACAAATAACTGTACAAACCCCCCAGTCTGATGGGTCCTGAAACAGAGTTCTGGAGCAGCTGTACCACCTGACTCCCAGGCAAATCTCTGAATAGCCTTACCCTCAACCCCAGCAGTTGTGTGCAGATCCCAGAGCCCCACTGCACCCATTGTCATCTGACCCCCAGTCAGTGGAACTGTAAGGACTGATGTCTGCCCTCAGAGGTTCCCAGATTGAGCAGGGATGCAAGCACCACCTGGGATGTCTTCCTGGAGGAGGCAACTCATACCCACACAGACTCTCAGTGAGACAGACATATGCAGTGTGCACCTAGCAGCAGGACACATCTGCCTCTCCCAAGCTCCTGGTGTGCACATTTGGCATTTCCTGGTCTCTAGTAACTGACCACTCTGTTTCCATCCTTTTCAGATCTGAATGGAGCTTCCCAGGCATCCCTGGCTAGAAGGTAGCCTGGAAGCCCTGCCCCTGGGGACTTCTCCCCTCCATCCTATGGGTAGTCAGCCCCTCTGTCGCGGAGGGCACCAGTATTTCAAACTCAATTCTTCTGAGGGAAGGAGCAGGGCTTAGTCCCCAGCTATGTGTTTCCAGTGGTGGGACTGAGGACTTAGGGACCTTCAGGCAGAAGACCACTTCAGGAAGGACCATGAACTGTGTTCTACCCAACATAGATGTGTCACTGGTCCCCTAGGAAAAGTTGGGCCTGAGCCCTACAGTAGGATTAGGTCATGCTTCCCACAGGGCTCAGAAGTGGAACACTGGAGAAACCTCCCAGGTATAGACCACTGCTCTGGCCCCCTTTGCAGAATGCTCACTAGATGCTACTCCCTCCCCTAAAGGAGCCAGGATAGGGCTGACTACAACACAGACAAAGCTAGGGCATTTTGAGCCTAGAAAGTAGAAGATTGGGTACTACTATGACCAGCTCAGTGCACTAACAAACTACTCCCTATCTCTGCCCCCCAAGTCTGAAAAAACCTCAAGTGACCCTCTGTTCAGCTCCCTGAGGTCATGACTCATGAAACATGTTCTGAGAAGGGCAAAGAACTGTCCAGAGTCTCTGGCCAATACCATGGATGGTTTATTACAAAGTGAAAGAGAAGAAAAAGAAATGTAAAGGAAGAAAGGAAGAAAGAAAGAACCAGCAGAATCTTTATTAGAGAACAATGGAAAACTTCTGCCTTTGCTCTTGGAACCCTCAAGCTGGGAGCAGAGTGGGTATGTCTCACAGAGTCCAGGACCTCCTTTGAGCTCTGGGTTTTGCATGCATTCCCCACATGCACAGTGCCCCTCCACCCCTAGGGAAACCACTGGAGGTCAGGACTATGGAGGAGGGGCCACAAGAGAACTGGTTCAACTCCTGGGTGGGGAAAGTCACAGAGGACTAGCCAGGGTTGGAGAAAGGCTCTAGGGGCTGAGCTGGGATGTGAAGAGAGTACTGTGCCTCCTCACAGCATGCTGTCCAGCAAAAGGCAGGATGTGGGAAGATGAAGTCTACTGAAACCAGGGCATGTGGGGGCCTCAGAAACAGGGTCAGGACTCTGACCTACAGCCCCTCCTCCCCACTACACCTTCCTCAATGCCTTCATGTCTTCCTGTCCTGTACTTCAGCCACTCCTCACATGCTGAGATGAATTCTGTCCTTGAATGGGACTACCCTCTGTTTATTCCCACCCAACCTCCCTCAACTCTGGAGCAGAAGTGGTGTGCTGCTGATAAAGCGTGGTTGTGCCACAGCTGGGCACCACTCTTCTCAGTGCGAGGGCACAGCTGACTTTTTGCAAGGAGGCAGGACTACAGCAGAGGGTGGACTGAGTGAAGATGGTGCAGGAGAAAGGGCTTGTCTTTGAGCCAAGGTCTGTAGGTGACAAGGAGCCAGTGACTTCAGGATTCTGAAGCAGACCCTGGTTGAGGATGGTCTATGTGGGGTTCCTCAGGTGTGGGGTCCCTCGGGTGTGTGGATAAGCTGCCCACTTTGGATGCTGTGTCTGAGGTAGCCTGGGGACCTGCACGGAACAGCTGGGAGCATGGGCTTTGCGCTCAGCCAGAGGCAAGTTACTTGATTCTTCTGAAGTTCCTTTCCTTATCTGTAAAATGGAACAGTCATTGCACCTGTCCCCCTGGACTACTGTTAGCCTGACTGAGCAAGTGTGTGTAGACACATCAGCCAGAGCCTCATTCCACTAATCTGAGACCCCCTCCCCTCCCAGGTCCTGGCTGGGGGGAGTAGGTGTGAAGAAAGAAGGAATGACAGACAGAATTGCTTTGATTTTCCCTTTAAATAGTTCATGTGGTTTGAATTCATTTAATTGTTATGAGTCTAATGATAAATGACACCAACAAGAGGAAGTGAGGCCTTTTGCATGCAAAGTAAGCACCCCACTACCAACTTAGCTCACTGGGCCTAAGCCCCTAACATCAGCCCTCCTCCACTTCTTCCTCCCCACAGAGAAATGACCAGCTGAGTCCTGTCAACCCCCCGAACTGTGAGAGATGACAAAAGTTTGTGTGAAGCCCCTAAATTTGGGATGCTTACTGCCTTCTCCTGTTGAAGTGAGGCCCAGAGTCAATACACAAAGCAGGGAACAGTATCTAGCATCTGGCACATGCAGCCACTGGTCAACGTCACCTCCCAAGTTACTGTGTCTGCTCCTATTACTGAGTTGTGGCTTACCACCACTGAGTGGCATTATGCTCCAGGAAGGGGAGACATGCACTTGTGGCCCATGTATTCTGCCACATAATGTAGGTTGTGGCTCAAGAACAGGGGATGTGGGGTTGGAGCATCTCATGGGGGCATCTTGGGCAGGGGCCTAGGTGGGGCTCTGGAGGCCTTGAAGGACTAGAGTGAGGGTCAAGCTCAGGGCCACCAGAAAGTGCAGGGCGATGGCAGCAAGGGAAGTAGACCCAATCTGGGGATGGCAGGACTCCTGGGGGGAACAGGGAACATGTCAGATACGTGGCTTCCTGGGAGAGGAAGCAAAGCAGCTGAAATGGGGGCAGCAGGCAGGGCCCTGTGGCTTGCGAGCTTACTTGGGACTGAGCTGGGCTAGCATGGGGGCCAGACTGGGCAGAGGAGGGGACAGATGGGTTGGGCTGGAAGGCGCCTAGTCTCCGGGGTGACGCTTCCACTGCCTGGTCTCAAAAAGAAAGGCCATAATGGGCTTTTGTGTGCAGCAGAAGGGGGTGTGTGTTCCCAGGCCTGATGGGGAGAAAGAGGTGGAGGGAGAAGAGGACTGCAGGAAAGAAAGGGGGCCATAAAACATGGCAAAGATACCCACCTAGTACCCTCACTAGGCAACAAGTAGCTTTTATTCTAGGGACAGAAGGGCAGGGGGCTGCATGCTCTGAATAAAGGCCTGACCAGGGGCTTTGGGGCCTGAGAGAATCTCCCCATTCAGCAGGAGAAGGCTCAGCCTGTGCCTGTCTGGATATAGCAGGGCAGTGAACATGTTTGCAGGCTGAGCAGTGCTATTCCCATGGTAGAGCCTTCTCCCTCTTACACGAAGCCAAGAGGCACCCAGCTTTGGTTGGAAGAAGCATAAATCAGAGCCAGAAGCCTAATTCACTGAGTTGCAGCTTCATGTCCCATAGTAGGTCTTCCCAGGCTGTGAATTCTGTCTCCTGTCTCAGGAACAGGCCTGACAATGAGGGGAGCATCAGTCATATGGAGGCGACTCCTGGGCATGGTCCTGCCTCTGTGCCTGCCCCTGGCCTCATAGCACGCGTGCTGTGGGGGAGGCTGCCTGGGGTGGACAAGGCCCCCAACTGACAAGTGGGTAGGGTGACACCAGGTTTTCCTTTAAGAAAGGCCCTGGGGCTGGGGAGTCCATGCACTCTGGCCTCCCGCCCACAAAGACCTACTTTCTTAAGGACAGGCTGGGGAGCCTGGGAAGAAGGGGAACCTCTCAGAAATCTCCAGGATTTTACTCAGGCTTGAGTGAAGGGGTTGTGTTCTGCTGTACTGCGTGGCTGTCCCAGTCCCACCTCTTTTATAGTCTAGGCCAGAAGCTGACCTCAGGCTAAACTCTTCCTTGCAAACAGTGGGCCCTGCCCTGAAGGCCACTCCTAGGAGCCCATGGATGGGGGATGGGCAGGGCAGGGGCCAAAGCAAGGGCAATCCCACAGCACTGCCCACTCACCACTCCCTCCTTCACTCTCCTTACTAGAAGGACCACACAGAAGGACCTGAACACCTCACCCGACTCTGTCCTCATGGCCCATGCCAGCAGCAGGACAGACACTGGGTCTCTGTGCCTGGGAGCCAGGCCAAGGCTGTTCTCAGCAACGGGGTGCAAACGGAGAAATCTGCTCATAATTCAGGCCATGCCTGGCTGCTGGCCAATGCGATTGTGCACTTGTGTGAGACGCCTTTACAGAGGGGAAATGTGTGTGTGTGTGTGTGTGTGTGTGTGTGTGTGAGAATCATTCCTGCTTACACATGAGACAGCTGAGCTCAAGCAGAACAAAAAGATTGAATGAGGGCCCATCACCCTCATTCACCATCAGGGGGATGTTTGGGAGTCTTGGTGACTCATGCTTCCATGCAAAGAAGAAAACAGAAGAGATTTGGAAGTTTCTGTGCTGTGTGCATTCGTGTCTTTGTGAATCAATTGTCTCACACAGAAAACAATCAGAATTTAAAAAGAAAAGCAGTTTAGCAGCAATTTCAGCTGTGTTCACAAGAACATTTCAGTTTCCAAGAAGAAATGATCCAGGTGATCATGCCATGGGCTGCGCTGGATGCCTGTCTGTGTGGGTGTGTACAGGGCCCAGCTGGCGGCCCTGGGGAGCAGGGCCAGCTCTGTCGGTCTTCTAACAGCTGCTCTCCCCAGTGTCCAGACCCACAGAGTGGGCACTTCATGTCCATCAGTAGCCCATTTCATGGATGAGGAAACAGAGTCTCAGAAGTCATGAGTTCCCAAAGTTATCCCCTATAATGAGGGAGTGGCAGAGTCAAGATTTGATCCCAGGTCTGACTGCCTTTCTACTGCATGAAGGGGGAATGGGAGGTATGTCCTGAAACCACTGGGCTCATGAGGGGGATCACTGGGGATGCAGCCAAGTCACAAGGGCACGACCAGCGCATGGGGTGTTGGGGGATGGGAGTAGCTAGGGCTGAGCTGCTAAAAGAAGAGTCCAGAGCAGGTCTCTTTACTCTGAGCCCTGGGAATGTCTGCCAGATAGAATGGGGAGGTGGCAGGGCTGGGGCCTTGAGAAAAAGTTCCAGCTTCTGTAGGTATCAGGTTTCTCACTTGGGACCTGGAGGCTACAGGCCTCCCATGTGGCCTCAGAAGGTCCATCTGTGTGGAGAGGGCTTGTATGAATGCATGAGGGAATGAACAAGAAATAGGGTATCCTGGGCTGCTTGGCTTAGTCACTGCCCCATTACTATGTCTTGGTGATTGTCCAGGGGGTGCTGGCAGGCCAGATGTTGAAATCCACACAGCCAGGAAGTGTGAGCACCGGGACACCTCCAGCCAGAGGCAGGCAGACATGGAATAGTGCTAAGATGTGCTGCAATAGCTTCACCCACAGATGGTCATCGCCTGGAAACAAGGTGACAGCAATGGGCTCTGTCCCACAGGAGTACTTTTGATCCTGCACAGACTATGGAGAGGGACAGAAAGGATTCTTCTCTGGTCCCTCAACAGCTGGAACTCAACTTCTCCCAAAGCAGGATGACCCAAACCGCCTGCCCACCAAAACCTCCAGGCTAAGTGAATTTCTGCTAAAGTGTCAACAAGTAGCCTCAAAGTCCCCACTCATACCTACCTCTTCCTCCCCCTACCAGTGGCTGTATTCTTCTGGGAGCAGTCTCCATATCTTTCCAGGCATGCAGATACCAGCGGGACCTGTCCTAGCCATCAATTCCTGACTCTTCCGGTTCTTTTGACTCTAGAGAGTAAATCCTTTCCTTGATCCCACCCCCAAATTCCATGTACCTGCCCTGGATGCTTCTATGAACCAGCAAGGCCACAACCCTACAAGGGATAAAGAGTGTGTGGTGTGGGTTGGTCCTATACCAGTGGACCCTCGAGGACACTGATTCAGCCTGGGAGAACATCATGTAGGTGCTATGCCAGCTATTCCCTCTCAAAAAGAACAGGGGATCCCCTTGATATAGGATGGGCAGGGGAGGAGTTAGCCAGCAGGATAGCAGTGACCCAGCTGAAACACATGGATCTCAGTCTGCATTGAGCAGGGCACTCCTATCTGGGCAGTTTGGCCTGGCAGAGAGAAGTTTCCCATCTCCCTTCCCGGAGGAGCAGATGCTGGGTGGAGGTGGTCAGCTCTAAGAAACCTTCCTCTTCCCAGTAGGGAGAGACTGGGCAGTGGAGTCACCCTGTCAGCACTTGGACCCTTCAGTGTAAGTTGGTTTTCTCCAGCTGGAGTCTTTGAGTGGACTGGTCAGAGCCATAGCCTGCTGAAGGGGCAGAATAGGGATGAACATGAACGCATTCAGATAGGCATGCTTTGAAGTCTATGCATCCCAAACTAGGATGCTGTGGAAGTAAAAGGAGCATTGTAAGTTATTACACTATTACACTTGATCAAGACATCAACCAGGTGGAGTATGCAGGGAAAAAAGGGCATGTGGTCCACTAGCTATAGACTCCCGCTTAGCACCTATTAACTCTTAGTTCATAATCTCCGCAGTGATATATGACATGTAACTTTTCAACAAGAGCAGAATTCTTCCCCTTCCCACTCTTCCATGAGGCCTCTGCTCCCCTCCTTTCGCTCACTACAGACAACTGCTCCCAGGTTTTGGAGTGTATTCTTGGAACCAGGTGTCTTATTTTTCATGTGAGTGTATTTTGAAAGTACACAAATGCTACTGTGCTTTCATTGTTATGTTTCTTGGTTTTTGCCTTCAGCACTATGCTTTGGGCCTAGCTAAGTGGCCGTGGGTGCCCTCTGGCTTGGTGTCCAGGAAAAACATTCCTGGACTTTTTTTCCCTCACACACTCAACAATACTTGGACACCAGATGTGTGAGGTTTACACCACCAGCTGGTGTTTCACAGTTTAAGCCAATTCTGACAGAATCTGCCCAGGACTCCTTCCCACCAGTAGCATAAGACAGCGCTTCTCATTTTAGAGGACAATGGCAAGCCCAGGGGTGTCTTCATTCCTTCTGACCCACTGGCTATGAATCAGGATTCCTGTAGCTACCTCCTTGCAATGGATAATTGGCAAGAATGGCTCATGGAACTCAGGAAAACAATGTGTTCACAGGTTTATTGCAAAGGATATGATAAAGAATACAGATGAACAGCCAGATGAAATGGTACATAGGGTGATGACTGGGAAAGGGGTGTAGAGCTTCCACGCTTTCTGGGTACACTGCTTTCACACGTTCACCAACCCACAAGCTCTGAATCCTGTACTTTTGGGATTTGTATGGAGGCACAACTGGTTATTAACTCTATTTCCAGCCCCTCTCCAATCTCCAGAGAATAGCTGGTAGGGCTGAAATTTCCAAGCTTCTTGCAATGGCTTGGTCTTTCTGGTGTCCAGCCTTTATCCAGGAACCCACTGAGAGTCACCTCAGAAGAAAAGCCACTCCCACCACCCAGGAAATTCCAAGGGATTTTGGAGCTCTATGTCAGACACTTCTATCAGGAAATTGCAAAGGTCTTAGGAGCTCTGTGTTAGGAACCGGGGGCAGAGACCACAAGTGTGTCTCCCATACTTCCTCATTCTGGCCCCAGGAATGGGAGTGAGGGGAAACCAATCTCCTCCCAAGTGAAGGAAGCTGGCTACTCTTGATAATTTTTGTCTCTAGCTCCTTCTTTTTGACACATGGATCATGGTGAGGAAGAGGCTGAGGTGGACTTGGACTGGTCAGCTACTCTCTGTCCACTTGGCTTCTGTCCCACACTGAGGGTCTTGATCTATGCCACCTGCAAGTTCTTCTGCAGGCCTTCACCCCACAGGTGGGACTCCCACTTCCCAGCCAGGTATGTCAGACAGGAACATGAGGCCTGCTTCTTCTCAGTTGCCCTAGCTCCCAGCTGATCTCAGCACAGCTTGTAGAGGGATGACATTTTTCCCCTACAATGACCAGTGCATCAGAGAAGTAAGGCTAGACAGAGGAAGGAGAAAAGGGAAGATGAGTGGGACCCCCAACCCCCTCACTGCCTATTGAACATGTAGGTCTCTTAACTTCCATCACTTTCCATGTCCACACAGTAGGGACAGAGATGCCCTTTCTGCAACTGCTGTGGCCCTTGAAGAGATGGTGCATCTGGTGCAGAGCCTGGCAGAGCCCTCTGGCGGCCTTCCCAACATCTCTCTTGTCTGCCTCCCCTTGGCACAGAGGCCAAGGCTGAGCAGTGGGAGCCAGGGCACCAGGGCTATGTCCTCAGTGATGCTCTAGAGTCTGATCCAGTCATCAGGAGCTGCTGATAGGGTCAGCCTCTGCCACCTTGAACTGTCTAGCCATTTGATGGAAACCACTCTTCTTAGGCGCCAAGGCTGGCCCTGCAGGTGGAGAAAGGCTCCCACTCTGTGGCATAGAGCTGGTTGCTTCTGTGTAAGCATTCTTGAGAGCTGAGATGCACGGAGGCCCTCAGATCTTGGCTAAAATCAGATGGAGTTGTTGGTACCTGGGAAGAGAGACCAGTGGGAAAAGGAGGGAGGGATCTCAACCCTCTAACAGTCACAAGAGGCTTTGTGTGTGAGGTTTGGGAAGTGGAAATAAAGCAGTGCCATGTTGTTTTCACTCAGGAAGTTGGTAAAGGGTTTCACAGTGCTCCCCAGCTGGCTTACCTTGTTGGTGTGAGCAGCAGCCTGGCCACAGCTCTGCCAGCCCCTGCTGGACCCTCCTTCACCTTGGCCCAGAAGCATGTTCAGTCCCTGGAGAAGGGCAACAGCTTTAACTGCAATATCCCATCTTCTAGTTTGAGGCTTAGGTTCCAGCTAGATCTGGGGATTCCGGTGGGTCCCTTCCCTTCCTGCTTTCCCCCTACACATCTATTTCCTCCTTCTCCACTGACCTCAAGTCCCAGCCCAATGGGCAAAGACAAGAGCTTTATACATGTTGATGACCCATTTCTACAACCATGAAGGATCAAATGCTAAAACAAAGCTCTGATCATGTCACCCCAAGAGGTCTGCCCACTCTGCTTTGGGTGACATCTATCAGTTAATGAGCTCATCCATCTGCTCCCCCACACAAAGCCCCAACAGGCTCCAATTTCAGAGGTCCAGTGGTCCCAGTCCTGCCCTCTGAAATGAGCTGGGCTCAGCTAGACACACACTCTTCCCTGGGGCAGCCCTGCCTTGGTTTACAAGCAGTGCAGGTGTATGTGTACCCATTGTCCTCTCTTAGCCATACTTGTGCATCATGTCCAGACCCTTCAGCCTTCCAAACATGTATGAGTTCCCTCCAGCCCCCTTGCTGATTTAACTGGTGGCTGCCAGAACAGAGCCCAGCCCCTTGGAACAAATAGTGCAGCGAACTCACCTTGAGCAGAAACCATACGTCTATAACATGGCCCCTTTAGACAGTGTCTCCAGCCACTCAGGCAGAAGGTGTTTCAAACCCAGACTGGATTTTACTTTGTGGGCCAGGCCTCATGTTCCAGACCATCTCAGCATAGAGGTCAACACTCTGAAATCCACAGAGCACTTATTTATTTACTTTTAAAGATTTTATTCATTTATTTGATGGAGAGAGAGAGCACACGCACAAATGTGGGGAGCAGCAGGCAGAGGGAGGGGGAGAAGCAGACTCCCCGCTGAACAGTGAGCCCAATGCAGGACTCCATCCCAGAACCCTGGGATCATGATCTGAGCCGAAGTCAGGTTTTAATGGAGTGAGCCACCCAGGTGCTTTTAGTAATCCATTCTGGGGTGTGTTTGGGAACCTACTTCAAAATCAGACTTCAGCTGAATTAAGAGTCAATTCTGACTAGCAGGAGTCTTTTCTCCCTGGTACAGTCATAAGGTTCTTAAGAGCAAGGCATTTCCTTTCTCTCCATTTGTTTCATTTCATTTCATTTCATTTCATTTCATTTCATTTCATTTCATTTCATTTCATTTCACTGGTTGGTAGTAAGAGCTTGGAATAGAGCTAGACTGCCCAATGAATCCCAGCTCTGACACATATTTACTGTGTGACCAGGAGCAAGTTGTTAAACCTCTCTGTGCTTCAGTTTCCTTACCTGTGAAATAGGGATAATGGCAATACCTTTCAGGACTGTTGGAAGATTAAAATCAACAATGGATTTATTTTTTTATTTATTTTTATTAACATATAATGTATTATTTGCTTCAGTGGTACAGGTCTGTGAATCATCAGTATTACACAATTCACAGCACTCATCATAGCACATACCCTCCCAATGTCCATAACCCAGCCACCCTATCCCTCCCCCCACCACCACCCAGCAACCCTCAGTTTGTTCCTGAGATTAAGAGTCTCTTATAGTTTGTCTCCCTCACTGGTCCCATCTTGTTTCATTTTTCTCACCCTACCCCCCACAACCCTCCGCCCTGACCCTCAAGTTCCTCATATCAGAGAGATCATATGATAATTGTCTTTCTCTGATTGACTTATTTTGCTCAGCATAATACCCTCTAGTTCCATCCATATCATTGCAAATGGCAAGATTTTGGGGGTGGTGGTTTGATGGCTTCATAGTATTCCATTATATATATATCCACATCTTCTTTATCCATTCACCTGTTGAAGGACATCTAGGTTCTTTCCATAGTTTGGCTATTGTGGACATTGCTGCTATAAACATTCAGGTGCATGTGCCCCTGAGGATCACTACCTTTGTATCTTTTTTTTTTTAAAGATATTATTTATTTATTTCACAGCGGGAGAGAGATCACAAAGAGGCAGAGAGGTAGGCAGAGAGAGAGAGGGGGAAGCAGGCTCCCTGCTAAGCAGGGAGCCCGATGTGGGCCTCAATCCCAGGACCCTGAGATCATGACCTGAGCCGAAAGCAGAGGCTTTAACCCACTGAGCCACCCAGGTGCCCCACTACCTTTGTATCTTTAGAGTAAATACCCAGTAGTGCGATTGCTGGGTCATTGGGTAGCTCTATTTTCAACTTTTTGAGGAACCTCCATACTGTTTTCCAGAGTGGATGCACCAGTTTGCATTCCCACCAACAGTGTAGGACGGTTCCCCTTTCTCCGCATCCTCGCCAACATCCGTCGTTTCCTGACTTGTTGATTTTAGCCATTCTGACTGTTGTGAGGTGGTATCTCACTGTGGTTTTGATTTGTATTTCCCTGATGCTGAGTGATGTTGAGTACTTTTACGTTTGGAAATGGATTTAAAGCACAAGTTTCATGTATGTTAACCATACTATCACTTAATTTCATCAGATTCAATGATCTTTTCCTAATTTCCGATAGTGCTGGGCACGGCAACTTTGAAGATGGTCCCTCAAGTTGTTCACAAAGAAGTCACTAAGGGCCTGGGGTTGGTAACTGACCCCATATTGAAAAAGTCGGTGTGAAGGAGCCTCCCTCCCTGGTGTCCACTGTCTCTTGGGGAACACTTTTTCTGTCCCTAGGAGGTAAATGCCTCCTCAGCTTCTGGAAAACTTAAGAACTGGAAGTTTTGAGCTGAAAGCACTTTGTTTTATGACTGTGAGAGCAAATTTGTCATCATAAGCAGTGGCCTCAGGCCAGATTCCTTTCCTGATAAGGAAAGTTGGCACCCAGCTAGGGGGCGTTTTCTTTCCTTCTCAGTATAGCCTGTTCATTCCACAGCTCTCCAGGAAGAACATTGTTTTTTCCACACTGGACATGCTTTTCTGCACAGGTCTGCCAACTGTTGAGCAGAAAGAGAAAAGCACAATAATGATTTTACTTCCCTAGTCTAGTTATAATTGGAAGGTCTTCTGAACATTTCAATCAACAGAAGATGGAGGGCCAGACCTAGATGCTTTCTGCAGACAGTAGCAGGCAGCAGCCCGAGGTACTGGTTGAGGAATAGCCCTCCTCACAGACATCCAGCAAGCAGTACAGCTGAGGTAATTAGAACAGCCTGAGCCCCACAGTTCAGGCAAGGGGCAGATGTCAGGGCATGCCAAGGTCAGCTGACTCTGTGCTCATCAGCTCCAGACCCTCATTCCCAGCCCTAGTCTGGGTCTGCCATGGTGGCTATGAACTGCCATATTCTTCTCTGCCACATGCACAGGGAGTGGTGAAGCCCATGGGTGGTGGCTAGAAGGAGATGGACCCCTGGGGCTGCCTTCTTACTCTGGATTCTGCTTAACCCTGAGTTCTTCTGTGGCCTTGCAGATAGAGACATATTAATCTAACCAGAAGGCCTTCTACTTCTTTCTGCTTGGAGTGGTCACCTGTTATTTCATGAGTGTCCCCTCACAGGTGGTTCCATCTTGGGCTGCCCTGGGTGCTTCCAGGGGTGGCAGGAGGAGTGTGATGCCAACCTTAGACCCTGTCCCTGCCCAGTACCAGGCACCTCAGGCGTCCTGAAGCTGAGGATTTTTATTATTCAGGAATTTCAGAAAATTCTTAGTCTTTATCTCTTTACTTACTTACTTACTTACTTACTTACTTACTTACTTACTTACTTTTATTTATTTATTTTCGTGTTGTGCCACTTAGAATAGATATATTTTTTACTTTATTTTTTCAGTGATCCAAGATTCATTATTTATGCACCACACCCAGTGCTCCATGCAATACATGGCCTCCTTAATACCCACCACCTTTAAATATTGCTTCTGCCCCATTTGTTCTGTCCTTCCTTTGTTCTAGTCCAATTAAATGTTTGTCAGCCTTCTCATTATATCATCTTCTGTGGTTTTTATTTTTTTTGCTTCTTTGTACACTGGTTTGGAAAATCCCTTTCCTTCTTTTCCATCTGTTTCTTAAGCTGTTCCTTTCTGAGCAGTATGATTTTTTTTATTAACATATAATGTATTATTTGCTTCAGGGATACAGGTCTGTGAATCATCAGTATTACACAATTCACACCACTCACCATAGCACATACCCTCCCTAATGTCCATCACCCAAGCAGTATGATTTTCAGCAGTGTTTTTCTTTTTGGCACTTCAAATGCAGGGAGTTGAATTATTCTTACTTCTCATTTAAGGGTTCACAGATTACCACCAGTATGGCAAGAACCTTCTCTTTTTAAATTTTATTTATTTTAAATTATAAATCATTTTGCCTTAAATCATTTTGTTATTTTGCCCATTTTTTCCTGAACACTTACTCTCGTTTCCTCAGCTCATAGGCAACTAATTTCATATTTTAACACGTATTCTCTTCAGGTACATAGGAAAAGCTTGTGCATTTCTGGATAAACAAATTTGGTGAGGGGCAAAGGGATTCAGTACAGTAGTGGAATAATTTAACTTAGTCATAGTCCTTAATGACTGACATTGCAAATATGTGCTTTGCAGACATTGCTTATTCCACATTGTATTTATGTATTTACAGGCATACCTCATTTTAGTTCACTTTGCTTTATCGCACTTTGTGGATATTGTACTTTCTGCACACATGTACTTGTGTTTTTTGCTGTGTTGTGCAAGTCTCCAGCAGCATTGATAGTGTCTTTATGTCAATAAAGCATTTTTAAGTTAAGGTGTATGTATTGTTTTTTCAGATAACACTATTGCACACTTAATAGGCTACAGTATAACATAAACATAACTTTTATATGCACTGGGAAACCAAACAATTCACTGGACTTAATTTATTGTATTCATTTGCTTTTTTTAAAAGATTTTTATTTATTTCACAGAGGGAGAAAGATCACAAGGAGGCAGAGGCAGGCACAGAGACAGGGGGAAGCAGGCTCCCTGCTGAGCAGAGAGCCCGATGCGGGCCTCGATCCCAGGACCCTGAGATCATGACCTGAGCCGAAAGCACTGAGGCTTTAACCCACTGAGCCACCCAGGCACCCGTATTCATTTGCTTTATGGTGGTGGTCTGGAACCAAAATCACAGCATCTCTGAGATATGCCTGCATTCTATATATTTATTGCCCATGTATTATTTCCATATATTTTTCAATATATGAAATAAATATTCCACTAATTTTTATATATTATTTATTCCATGTATTTTAATTTGTTGTTTGTTACATAATATTTTTGTATTTTTAAGATGTTTATTCCCTGTATTTTTGCCTTCACTGCTACACATAGAGGCAATGCCGAGCAGATGAAGGAAAGGTCAATTTTGTTTTTCTCCACATGAGAGGTGAGAGAGTGAGTCAGGAGAATTCTAGGGGGAAAAACATACCAGGCTGAAGGATAGCTAGTGTAGGGATTCTGGCATTGGGAATGCCTGGCATGGCCAGTTTGCCAGTAGTGGAGTGAGCAGGTATGAATAGTATGAGACATCAGAGAAGTAGGTGTGACAGGTGGTGTGAGGAATTCTAGGCATTATGAGGTCTTGGTCTTTACCCTGAGTAAGACAGAAAGACTTTGGAGGGTTTGAAAGGAGAAGTGACATGGTACACACACATGTATGTATACATTTTTATTACATATGTATTATTGAGTTTACTGAGTTTTATTGAGCAACAATTCACATCCACACAATTTGCATTTTAAAGGATACAATTCAGTATTTTTATTGTATTCACAGAGTACACTGATTTTCAATACTCCCAAAAGAACCCTTTTACCTTCCTCTCTCCATTGCCAATCACATAAATGGAATCACATACAATGTGTAGTCTTTTGTGATTGGCTTCTTTCATTTAGCATAATGTTTTCAAGGTTCATCCATGTTGTAGCATGTATTAGAACTCTGTTTCTTGTTATTGATGAATAATATTCCAATGTTCAGATATAACACATACTTTTCTTGCAATGGTTTGAGTTGATTTTGCTATTTGCAACCTTCAATCCATGCCTAAGACAGTAGCTAGCAGCCACCTGAGCTATATGCGCAGGTGTGTGAGTGCACATCTGAGCAGGTGAGTGCAAGTTTGTTACATGTATGAGTGTGGGTGTGACAGCATGTGCTCTTAGCAGTGGCTCATGTGTGTGTAGGGGGTTTTTCCAGCTGGAGTAGGCCTGGAAGGTTGGGAGGAGTGGGGGAAGGGGACTTCCTGTAAGCCAGCCTGAATCCCAGGGCCTTAGAAGTGTGCCTCCAAGGGACTCCTCCTCATCACTTGAGCCCTGCCAGGGCATGGGCCAGACTCCACCACTATAGTCAGCCACAGACTCTTTGGCTGTGAACCTGTGCTGGCTAACATTGGGGGTGTGTGGGTGTAGCCAAGGTCTGGTTTAATGCTCTGCCTCTTGGTTCCTCCCCCCAGAGCCTGACAAGATCTGTCCTCTCAGAGGTCTGCCCTTTTCTTCTAGAAAGATTTAAACAGTGATTTCAGTGCTTCTGCTGGTCTTCACTGAGAAACACCAGGTGAGATGTGATTCATGGTAGGAGAACTACTGCTCCAAAGAATTTCCCTGCACTACCATCACCTACCAGTGCCTAGAGTTCCCCTCAGAGATTTTAATACATTGAACCTTAGAGGATTCGAGGTCTTCAAGAAATTAAAGGGGAGCGGAAATCTCTGGAGCAGGGAGACCTGGATTCAGATCCTTACTCTCTGTGTGGCCTTGGGCAAGTCATTTAAACTCTCTTAGTCTGTAAAGTGAGGTTAGTTATCATCTTACAGGGTTTATTGTGTTAAATGAGGAAAATAGGTCAAACATCTAGCAAGGTGTTTAGCACAGGTAGATGCTTGATGAATAAGTATTCCCTTCCCATTGGAATGCCAGGCCCCTCTAGGAGGGTGACGTTGGCTCTTTGCTGGAAATCAGCAACAATGATTG
This sequence comes from Ailurus styani, assembly GCA_002007465.1. Lineage (NCBI taxonomy): Eukaryota > Metazoa > Chordata > Mammalia > Carnivora > Ailuridae > Ailurus > Ailurus styani. Next base: position 202,724 of record LNAC01001174.1, on the reverse strand, counting down.
GGGCAAAAAAGGCCACCAGACACTGGAGGAAATAAATAAATGAGAATTTAAGAGACATCTGTTTGTTAGTTTGTTCATTCATGGATTCCTTCCTGTAATTAATCAGCAGTATTGAGTATCCACAAACCACTAGACACTGTGGTAAGTGTGGGGACCTCAAGAATCGCTGGGTCTCCCTGGGGGTCACAGTCAGCACACATGCAAATGCAACTCCTAAAGCATGTGTAAATAATGTAGACATTTCTGAAGTTTCTATAAGGAACAGAAAAGCAAGTTATATAAAACAAACTTTGTAAACACCATCTGGCACTTGCTGTGCTACCCCCACCTCTTCTCTCTCTTCACAGCACTCCCTCTCCCCCTGTTCCGTTTTCCAATGGCTTCCACTTTCTGGGTTGCACTATTCATACCCTGCCCCTTCTAAACAGCTTGATTGTAATATAATTAACATACCACACAATTCACCTTTAAAAAAATCTATCTATCATCTATTTATCTATGATCTATCTATCCAGCCATCTATATATCCGTTATCATCTATCATCAGCTATCTATCATCTATCATCTATCTATCATCCATCTATCTATCTATCATCTATCACTAAGCAGTATCTTTCTGCCTAGGGCTAGTTTCAGGTGGCTTCCTTGGCCCTGACATCCTGTTTCTGACCCTGTTGGACAGGTCCTGTTCTCTACTGGATGTGGGGGCAGGTGAATGGGGGCTGGACAATTCACCTTTTTAAAGTGTACAATTCAGTGATTTTTTAGTATATTTGCAGAGTTGTGCAATTATCACCATAATCCAATTTTAGAACATTTTCATCTCCCCTCCCCATCCCAAAACCTCCATTTCCCTTAGTAACTACTCCAAATCCTCTACTCCTCAGCCCAATCTATCTACTATCTCAATGGATTTGCCTATTCTGGACATTTCATGTAAATAGAATCATACAACATGTGGTCTTTAAAAATTTTTTGAATTGCATTTAAAAGAAAAACCCATAAAATTACCATCATAACCATTTTTAAGTGCACAATTAGCACTAACTATATTCACATTGTTCTGAACAGATTCCTGGAACATTATCATCTTCACAAACTATACTCATGAAACAACAGCTCCTCATTTCCCCTTCTCCCCCAGCCTCTTGCCACCACCATCATACTTTCTATGAGTTTGGCTACTCTAGGTACCTCATATAATCAGAATGACACAGTATTTGTCTTTTTGTGACAGGCTTATCTCATTTAACATAATGTCCTCAAAGGTCACTCATGTTGTTGTGTTTGATTTCCTATTTTTTTTTTTTTACCAAAATCCCTGAACTGATTCCTTTATTTTTTTTTATTCTTTGCCCCAGGGGTACAGGTCTGTGAATCATCAGGCTTACACCTTTCACAGCACTAACCATAGCACAAACCCACCCCAATGTCCTTAACCCATCCATCCTATCCCTACCCTCATATCCCCCAGTAACCCTGTTTGTTTTGTGAGATTAAGAGGCTCTTATGGTTTGTTTTCTTCCCGATCCGATCTTGTTTCATTATTTTTTCCTCCCTACCCCCCACGACCCCCCCGCCCTGCCCCTCAAGTTCCTTATATAAGAGAGATCATATGATAATTGTGTTTCTCTGATTGACTTATTTCACTCAGCATAATACCTTCTAGTTCCATCCGTGTTGTTGCAAATGGCAAGATTTCGTATCTTTTGATAGCTGCATAGTATTCATATATATATATATATATATATATATATATAT
>LNAC01001174.1:183492-200867 GCA_002007465.1 Ailurus styani | reverse complement strand
CTGAGGAACACTACCTTTGTGTCTTTAGGATAAATACCCAGTAGTGCGATTGCTGGGTCGTAGGGTAGCTCCATTTTCAACTTTTTGAGGAACCTCCATACTGTTTTCCAGAGTGGCTGCACCAGCCTGCATTCCCACCAACAGTGTAGGATGGTCCCCCTTTTTCAACATCCTCACCAAACTCTGTCATTTANCTGACTTGTTGATTTTAGCCATTCTGACTGGTGTAAGGTGGTATCTCGCTGTGGTTTTAATTTGTATTTCTCTGATGCCGAGTGATGTTGAGCACTTTCTCATGTGTCTGTTGGCCATTTGGATGTCTTCTTTGGAGAAATGTCTGTTCATGTCTTCTGCCCATTTCTTGACTGGGTTATTTGTTTTATGGGTGTTGAGTTTGAGAAGCTCTTTATAGATTTTGGATACTAGCCCTTTATCTGATATGTCATTTGCAAATATCTTCTCCCATTCTGTCAGTTGTCTTGTGGTTTTGTTGACTGTTTCCTTTGCTGTGCAGAAGCTTTTAATCTTGATGAATTCCCAATAGTTCATTTTTGCCCTTGCTTCCCTTGCCTTTGGTGAGGTTCCTAGGAAGAAGTTGCTGCGGTTGAGGTCGAAGAGGTTGCTGCCTGTGTTCTCCTCGAGGATTTTGATGGATTCCTTTCTCACATTGAGGTCTTTTATCCATTTTGAGTCTATTTTTGTGTGTGGTGTCAGGAAATGATCCAGTTTCATTTTTCTGCATGTGGCTGACCAGTTTTCCCAACACCATATGTTAAAGAGACTGTCTTTTTCCTATTGGACATTCTTTCCTGCTTTGTCGAAGATTAGTTGACCATCGAGTTGAGGGTCCATTTCGGTNTTAGTTGACCATAGAGTTGAGGGTCCATTTTTGGGTTCTCTATTCTGTTCCACTGGTCTATGTGTCTGTTTTTGTGCCAGTACCATACTGTCTTGATGATGACAGCTTTGTAATAGAGCTTGAAGTCTGGAATTGTGATGCCACCAACTTTGGTTTTCTTTTTCAAAATTCCTTTGGCTATTTGGGGTCTTTTCTGGCTCCATATACATTTTAGGATTATTTGTTCCATTGCTTTGAAATAAATTGCTGGTATTTTGATGGGGATTGCATTAAATGTGTAGATTGCTCTAGGTAGCATAGACATTTTCACAATATTTATTCTACCCATCCATGAGCATGGAATGTTTTTCCACTTCTTTGTGTCTTCCTCAATTTCGTCCATGAGTACTTTATAGTTTTCTGAATACAGATTCTTTGCCTCTTTGGTTAGGTTTATTCCTAGGTATCTTATGGTTTTGGGTGCAATTGTAAATGGGATTGACTCTTTAATTTCTCTTTCTTCTGTTTTGTTGTTGGTATATAGAAATGCAACTGATTTCTGTGCATTGATTTTATATCCTGACACTTGACTGAATTCCTGTATGAGTGCTAGCAGTTTTGGAGTGGAGTCCTTTGGGTTTTCCACATAAAGTATCATATCATCTGCAAAGAGTGAGAGTTTGACCTCTTCCTTGCCGATTTGGATGCCTTTTATTTCTTTTTGTTGTCTGATTGCTGAGGCTAGGACTTCTAGTACTATGTTGAATAGCAGTGGTGATAGTGGACAGCCTTGCCGTGTTCCTGACTTTAGGGGAAAAGCTCTCAGTTTTTCTCCATTGAGAGTGATATTTGCTGTGTTTTTTTCATAGATGGCTTTGATGATACTGAGGTATGTACCCTCTATGCCTACACTATGAAGAGTTTTGATTAAGAAAGGGTGCTGTACTTTGTCAAATGCTTTTTCAGCATCTATTGAGAGGATCATATGGTTCTTGTTCTTTCTTTTCTTAATGTCTTGTATCACATTGATTGATTTGCAAATGTTAAACCAACCTTGCATATCAGGAATAATCCCACTTGATTGTGAGTGAATAATCCTTTTTATGTGCTGCTGGATCCTATTGGCTAGTATTTTGTTGAGGATTTTTGCATCCGTATTCATCAAAGATATTGGTCTGTAATTCTCCTTCTTGATGGGGTCTTTGCCTGGTTTGGGGATCAAGGTAATGCTGGCCTCATAAAAGGAGTTTGGAAGTTTTCCTTCCAATTCTATTTTTTGGAACAGTTTCAGGAGAATAGGTATTAATTCTTCTTTAAATGTTTGGTAGAATTTCCCTGGGAAGCCATCTGGCCCTGGGCTCGTGTTTGTTGGGAGATTTTTGATGAGAGCTACAATCCCCTTGTTGATTATGAGTGTTTCAGGTTTTCCATTTCTTCCTGATTCAGTTTTGGTAGTTTATATGTCTGTAGGAATGCATCCATTTCTTCCAGATTGTCCAATTTTCTGGTGTAGAGTTGCTCATAATATGTTCTTATAATTGTTTGTATTTCTCCGGTGTTGGTTGTGTTTTCTCCTCTTTCATTCATGATTTTATTCATTTGATTAATTTCTTTTTTCTTTTGGATAAGTCTAGCCAGGGGTTTATCAATCTTATTAATTCTTTCAAAAAACCAGCTCCTAGTTTGTTGCTTTGTTCTACTGTTCTTTTGGTTTCTATTTCATTGATTTCTGCTCTGATCTTTATTATTTCTCTTCTGCTGGGGTTAGAGTTTCCTTGCAGTTCTTTCTCCAGCTCCTTTAGTTGTGGGGTAGGTTGTATACTTGAGACCTTTCTTGTTTCTTGAGAAAGGCTTGTATTGCTATATGCTTTCCTTTTATGACTGCTTTTGCTGTCCCAAAGATTTTGAATAGTTGTGTTTTCATTTTCATTTGTTTCCATGAATTTTTTTCATTCTTTAATTTCCTGGTTGACACATTCATTCTTTAGTAAGATGTTCTTTAGTCTCCATGTATTTGAGTTCTTTCCAACTTTCCTCTTGTGGTTGAGTTCTAGTTTCAGAGCATTATGGTCTGAAAATATGCAGGGAATGATCCCAATCTTTTGGTACCTGTTGAGACCTGATTTATGACCCACAATATGGTCTATTCTGGACATGTTCCATGTTCACTAGAGAAAAATGTGTATTCTGTTGTTTTGGGATGGAACATTCTGTATATATCTGTGATGTCCAACTGGTCCAGGGTGTCATATAAAGCCTTTATTTCCTTGTTGATCTTTTGTTTAGATGGTCTGCCCATTTCGGTAATGGGGGTGTTAAGGTCCCCTACTATTATTGTATTATTGTCAATGTGTTTCTTTGATTTCGTTATTAATTGGTTTCTATAATTGACTGCTCCAATGTTAGGGGAATAGATATTTAAAATTGTTAGATCTTCTTGTTGGACAAATCCTTTTAGTATGATATAGTGTCCTTCTTCATCTCTTACAATATTCTTTGGCTTAAAATCTAATTTATCTGATATAAGGATTGCCACTCCAGCTTTCTTTTGATGTCCATTGGCATGGTAAATTGCTTTCCATCCCCTCACTTTAAATCTTGAGGTGTCTTGGCATGTAAAATGAGTTTCCCGTAGATAGCATATCAATGGGTCTTGTTTTTTTTATATATATATTCTGATACCCTGTGTCTTTTAGTTGAGGCATTTAGTCCATTTACATTCGTGGTAACTATTGAGAGATATGAATTTAGAGCCATTGTATTGCCTGTAAGGCGACTGTTACTGTATATTGTGTTTCTTCCTTTCTGGTCTATGTTTCTTTTAGGTTCTCTCTTTGCTTACAGGACCCCATTCAATATTTCCTGTAGGGTTGGCTTGGTGTTTGCAAATTCCTTAAGTTTTTGTTTGTCCTGGAAGATTTTATCTTTGCTTCTATTTTCATTGACAGCCTAGCTGGATATGGTATTCTTGGCTGCATATTTTTCTCGTCTAGTGCTCTAAATATGTCATGCCAGTTCTTTCTTCCTACCAGGTCTCTGAGGATAGGTCTGCTGTCAGTCTAATATTTCTACCATTGTATGTTATAGACCTCTTGTCCCGAGCTGCTTGTCCCGAGCTGCTTTCAGGATTTTCTCTTTGTCACTAAGACTTGTAAGTTTTACTATTAGATGACAGGTTGTGGACCTATTTTTTTATTGATTTGGAAGGGAGTGTTCTGTGCCTCCTGGATTTTAATGCTTGTTCTCTTCTCCAAATTAGGGAAATTCTGTACTATAATTTGCTCCCATTTACCTTCTGCCCCTCTCTCTCTTTCTGCTTCTTCTGAGATCCCAATTATTCTAATTGGTATCACTTATCGTCTTGTGGTATCACTTATCTCTCAAATTCTCCCTTCATGGTCCAGTAGTTGTTTGTCTCTCTTTTCCTCAGCTTCTTTATTCTCTGTCATTTGGTCTTCTAAATTTCTAATTCTCTCTTCTGCCTCATTTATCCTAGCAGTAAGAGACTCCGTTTTTTATTGCAACTCATTAAAAGCTTTTTTGATTTCAACTTGGTTAGATTTTAGTTCTTTCATTTCTCCAGAAAGGATTTTTATTTCTCAAGTGAGGGATTTTCTATTATCTTCCATGCTTTCTTCAAGCCCATCTAGCACCTTGATAATCGTCTTTCTGAACTCAAGTTCTGACATATTACTAATGTCCACATTGATTAGGTCCCTAGCCATCGTTACTGCCTCTTGTTCTTTTGTGTGTGTGTCTGTGTGTGTGTGTGGTGATTTTTCTGCCTTGTCATTTTATTCAGATAAGAATAGATGGATGAGAGAACAAAATACCAAAGGGTAGCAACGACCCCAGGAAAATATACACTAACCAAATCAGACAAGACCTGTAACTGGGGGGAGAAGAAAGAGGGAAAAAAAAGAGAAGAAAAATATATCTATGTCTATATCTGTCTCTGTTTCTCTATCTCTATCTATAGCTATAGCTATAGCTATTAGACTGGTGAATTGAATAGACCCTATATGTATATAAAAATAAAGTTAAATGCAATGAAGGGATAAAATATGACTATAACGATGAAAATTTAAAAAGATTTTTTTAAAAACGTATTGATAAGATAAAATAGTTTTAAAAAGTTAAAATAGGAAAGAGAAAAATTTAAATGAAGAGAGTAAGAAGAAATATAAAATTCAAAGAACTTAACTTTGAAAGACTAAAGGATCATGGGGAATAAGCCATGAATTCTATGTGTTGCTTTCCCCTAGCTCTGGAATTCCACAATTCTCCATGACCAGTGAACTTGTTTTTGGATGGATGTTCTTGTTGATATTCTTGGGGAGGAGCCTGTTGCTACCATTCTCAAGTGTTTTTGCCCTAGGCGAAATTGCACCCCTCTTGCTGGGGGCCAGGCTAAGTAATTGGCTCGGGGTCACTCTTGGGAGCTTTTGTTACCTGAATGTTTTCTGTACAGCTTTGGAGGATGGAAATGAAAATAGCGGCCTTCCAATCTCCAACTCAGAGGAGCAGAGAGCTTGGGACCCCAATCCTCACTCCATCCTCCCAGAAAAGCAGTCAGTCCCTCCTATCTCCCTGGTCTCTGGCCGCACTCTGCGCTCACCCAGCCTGTGACCAAGCCTTTCTATCTCTTGTGCATGGCCCAGAGATAGGTTTAGAATCTCCAAACCCAGCATATTCCTGCAGCATGCTCCCATGCCGCTCCTTCTGGAGGAGGAAGGAGTGTGTCTCTCCGGATCTGCCACTTGTGGGGTCCCTGCTCAAAAAGCAGTGGCCTGACTGTGTTTTGGATCATGGTTTAAGGTGAGTTGAGAGACACCTTCTCAGCTTGGCTCCATCTCTCCAGTTGGCTTCTCCTCTCTGATACCTGGGAGCTCTGTTGCTCTTAGACACCCCTGGTCTTTTTGTGTCCCCTGGGTCCTGAGACCACACTGTCCCTGCGAGGGCTTCACCCCCTGCTGAGCCTCTGGGGTAACGTCCCTCAGTGGAGCAGACTTTTAAAAGTTCAGATTTTGTGCTCCATTGCTCTCTCACTTGCTGGGAGATGGCCCCTAACCCCGGGGTCTATCTTCCTGTCGCTTCAGATTCACTTCTCTGCACGTCCTACCTTCTGGAAAGTGGTCAATTTTCTGTTCCTAGAATTGCTGTTCTTCTTCCCTTTGATTTCCTGTTGAATTTGTAGGTGTTCAGAATGGTTTGATAACTATCTGGGTGAGCTCCTGGTACCTGATGATAACCAGTCTCCTACTCCTCTGCCATCTTGCTCTTCCTCCTCTTATTTTATTCTTCTTTTTTTTAAGATTTTATTTTTTTTATTTTGACAGAGAGAGAGAGATTACAAGCAGGCAGAGAGGCGGGCAGAGAGAGGGAACAGGCTCCCCGCTGAGCAGGGAGCCTGATGCGGGGCTCAATCCCAGGACCCTGAGATCATGACGTGAGTTGCAAGCCTAAAGGCAGAGCCTTTAACCCACTGAGCCACCCAGGCGCCCTTATTCTTCTTTTTAAATGAATGTTTTGGCCATTAGGAGCTCCTTGAGAGTCCATATGATTTTTTTAAGGATTTTTTTCTAGTTCTGCAAAAAATATAATTGAGATTTTGAGAAGATACACTGTATCTGTAGTTCACTTTGGGTAGCATAGAGAACTTAACAATATTAATTTCTTCTGATTCATGAACATGTCATGTCTTTCCATTTATTCGTGTCTTCTAAAATTTTTTTGTGCATGTTTTGTCTTTTTAGTGTACAAATTTTTCATCTCCTTAAGTTTATTCCTGATTATTTTATTCTTTTTGATGCTATAGTAAGTGGGATTATTCTATTAATTACCTATTTAAATTATTTTTGTTACTGCCTAAAGATGCAACTGATTTGGGGGGTATTAATCTTATAGCTTGCAACTTTGCTGAATTTGTTCATCAGTTCTGTTTTTTTGTGGAACCTTTAGGGTTTTCTAGGTATAAGATCATGTCATCTGCAAACAGAGATATGTTGAATTCTTTTTTTCCAAATTGGATGCCTTCTATTTCTTTTTCTTGCCTTACACTGGCTAGGACTTCCAGTACTATACTGAATAGAAGTGGTAAGAGTGGACATCCTTGCCTTGTTTCTGATCTTAGAGAAAAAGCTCTCCATTTTTCACCATTAAATTTGATGTTAGCTATACGTTTTGGAAATGTGGCTTTTATTATGTTGAGGCAGTGTCTTTCTATTCATAGATTTTTGAGTTATTTTATCAAGAAAGGATACTGAAATTTGTCAAATGCTTCTGTGTTCATTGAAATGGTCATTTTTTTCAAATTTTTATTTAAATTCCAGTTAGTTAACATATAGTGTAATACTGGTTTCAGAAGTAGAATTTAGTGACTCATCAATTACATACACCCAATGCTCATCATAACAAGTGCCCTCCTAAATACCCATCACCCATTTAGCTCATCCCCAACCCACATCCCTCTATCAACCCTCAGTTTGTTTCTACAATGGAATATTACTCAGCCATCAGAAAATATGAACACCTACCATTTGCATCAACATGGATGGAACTGGAGGGGATTATGCTAAGTGAAATAAGTCAAGCAGAGGAAGGAAATTTTCATATGGTTTCACTTATATATGGAACATAAGGATAGTATGGAGGACCATAGGGGAAGGGAGGGAAACCTGAAAGGGGGAAATCAGGGAGACAAACCATGAAAGACTATGGGCTCCAGAAAACAAACCGAGGGTTTCAGAGGGGATGGGTAGGCATTAAGGACAGTATGTGCTATGATGAGCCCTGGGTGTTATATGCAACTAATGAATTGTTGAACACTATATCAAAAACTAATGATGTACTATATGGTGAATAACTGAGCATAATAAAAAAATATAAATAAATAAACTCTGGTTCAGGCATCTTAATTACACCTGTTTTGATTAAATCTCTGGTCTTTTCTTCTTCCTGTTGTTTCTTTTGGGGTGAATTCCTCTGTCTAGTCATTTTGTCTAAGTCCCCGGTTTTGTCTGTGTGTTGGGAAAGCTATTATATTCCTGCTCCTGAGAGTAATGGCTATATTTAGAAGAGGTCCTATAATATTTTGGGTCTGATACTTCAGGAGGTGTTTAGAGTGTACACTCTGCTGTAGTGCTTTGGCTGCTCCTTCCCTCAGGCAGTCCTTTACAGAGTTTCTCCTTGCCTGCAGTGGGGAGTGTTTGGACCTTATCCTCCTGTATGGCAAGTTTTAACTAGGTGTGTTTTGGTCTGCGTTAAAAGAATCCAGATCCTATTTCCCTTTGAGCTGAAGCTTGATAGCACTCTATCATCAATAGACTTGGTGCGAGTGAGGGGTATGTGCTGGCCTTCTGGGGAGGGGTCTGCTGCACTGATTCTCAGACAGACTTGCTCTACTGGAGATGTACCTGCAGGTCCTGGGGGCCAGCTTTGGTGTAAGTGGCTCCACTCTCCACTGGGGGACATTGTGCTCCTCACTGAAGTTGGTCAGTGCTAATGGGGAGGAGTAGGAAATGGATCCTCAGATTACTCTGCCCAGTCCCAGGCCTCAGGCTTCCTTCCCCACAGGAGTACCACGAAGCCCGCCAGGCATGACTCCTGATGGCTCAGGGGTCTAAATGAGTCTGATGGCTCAAACTTCTAAAAGTTTAGACTTTGAACTCTGCTGCTTATAAAAACTTGCAGTAGTCCATCCCCCTTCTTTTCCCAGTCAATGATTTTGGGGAAGAGTTTTTCTTGTGCAATCCCCTACTTGCTACTTTCACTCTGTCTCTCTTTCTCTCTACCTCCACTCTGCAGCACAAGTAATCTTTTTCTCCCCCAAATGAAATCTCTGCAGCTCCCTCCTTCCTGATGTGGCCATTTTTTTCCTACCTCCAGATGTACAGTTTGTTTTCTCAGACCTCAGATCAATTTCTTGGGTGTTCAGAATGATTTGATATTTATCTAGCTGTGTTTGAGGGATGACACAAGCTTAGAGTCCACCTATTCCTCCACCATCTTAACTTGAGATGATTATGTTTTTTGTCTTTCATTGTGTTAATATCATGTGTTTCATTGATTGATTTTCATATGTTGAACCATCCTTGCATCCAGGAATAAATCCAAATTGATGATGGTGTATAAATCATTTAAGGTGCTGTTGAATTCATTTTGCTGGTAGTTTGTGGAGAATTTTGCATCTATGTTCATTAAGGATATTGCTCTGTAGTTTCTTTTTTTGCCATATCTTAATCTGGATTGGATATCAGAGAATGTTGACCTCATTGAGTGAGTTTGGAAGTATTCCTTCTTCTTCAGTTTTTTTTTGGGAAGAGTCTGAGGAGGATTGGTGTTAATTTTTCTTTAAATGAGAGAATCCTTCAGTGAAGCCATCTGGTCCTGGGCTTTTTTTTTTGTTGGGAGATTTTTGGTTACTGATTCAATTATTTCCTAGTTATACATCTGTTCAGATTTTCTATTTCTTCATGATTCAGTCTTAGTTAGATTGTATGTTTCTAGGAATTTATTCATTTCTCCTAAGTTACCTAACTTGTTGGCATGTAATGGTCCATAGCAGCCCCTTATGATCCTTTTTATTTCTGTGGTGTTGTTTGTAATGTCCCTTTTCATTTCTGATTTTAGTTATTTCCCTTGGTCAATGTAGCTAAGGTTGATCAATTTTATTGATCTTTAAAAAAGAAAACATCTGTCAGTTTTGTTGATACTTTTTCTATTGTTTTTCTTTTCTCTATTTCATTTATTTTTGCTCTAACATTTATTATTTCCTCCTTTATGCTCCCTTTGAGCTTAGTTTCTTCTTCTTTTTTCAGATCCTTGAAGTTGTAAAGTTAGATCACACACTTGAGATTTCTTTTTAATCTAAGTATTTGCCACTATGTACATCCTTCTAAGTACTTCTTTTGTTGCATCTGCATAAGTTTGGTATGATATTTTTTTAATTGAGCTCAAGATATTTTTCTAAGTTCTCTTGTGATTTCTTTAACTCATTGGTTGTTTAAGAGTGTGTTGTTTAATTTCTACATATTTGTAGAATTTCCCAGTTTTCTTTCTGCTGTTGATTTCTAGTTTCATTGTATTATGGCCAGAAAAGATACTTGGTATGGTTTCAGTCTTCTTAAAATAAGACTTGTTTTGTAGTATAACTTGTAGTCTATTTTGGATAAAGTTGCAGGTATGCCTAGAAGAATGCATATCTTTTGCTAGGAGGCATGTTCTGTATCTATTGGTCTGTAGTGTTGTTCAAGTCCTCTCTTTTTTTTAAAGATTTTATTTATTTATTTGATACAGAGAGAGAGAGATCACAAGTAGGCAGAGAGGCAGGCAGAGGGAGAGGAGAAAGCAGGCTCCCTGCTGAGCAGAGAGCCCGATGCGGGCCTCGATCCCAGGACCCCGAGATCATGACCTGAGCCAAAGGCAGAGGTTTTAACTCACTGAGCCACCCAGGTGCCCCAAGTCCTCTCTTTCTTTATTGATCTGACTATTCTATCCACTCTTGTAAGGAGGGTGTTGAAATCCCCTACCATTATTGTCATGTTTTCTATTATTGAAAGTGGGGTATTTTTTAAATTCCACATATGAGTAAAATCATATGGTATTTCATGGGCTGGAGAGAGGGAAACAATAAGAGACTCTTAAAGATAGAGAACAAATTGAAGGTTGATAAAGGTAAGTGGATGGGGATGGGCTAGATGGGTGAAGGGTATTAAGGAGGGCACTTGTTATGAGGAGCACTGGGTGCTGTACATAAGTGATGAATCACTGAATTCTACTCCTGAAACCAATGTTTCACTGTATGATAACTAACTAGAATTTATTTTTTATTTTTTAAGGATTTATTTATTTGAGAGAGAGAGTGCGCATATACACACTGAGGGAGGAGGAGAGGGAGAAGCAGACTCCCTGCTGAGCAGGAAGGCCAGTGCAGGGCTCAATCTTAGCACCCTGGAATCATGACCTCAGCCGAAGGCCCATGCTTAACTGACTGAGCCACCCAGGTGCCCCATATAACTAACTAGAATTTAAATAAAAATTTGAAAGGAAAAAAAAAGAAAATGGAGTATTGAAGCCTCTTACTATTATTGTGTTGTCATGTCTCCCTTCATTTTTCTCAATAGTTACTTTGTATATTTGGGCCTTCTGATGTTTGGTATATGTATAGTTATAATTGCTATATCTTCCTGTAGAATTGACACTTTTATTATAACATAATGTCCATCTTTGTCTTCTATTACAGTTTTTGATTTAAACTCTACTTGTGAGATGAGAGTATGGTCTCCCCTGCTCACTTTTCATTATTATTTGCATGAAATATCTTTTTCATCCTTTCCCTTTGAGCCTAGGTGTGCTCTTACATTTAAAATGAGTCTCGATTCATTACTGCAGCAAGATGGCAGAGGAGTAGGAGACTGATTATCATCAGATCCCAGAAATTTACCCAGATAGCTATCAAACTATTCTGAACACCTACAAATTCTACAGGAGATCGAAGAGAAGAAGAGCAGCAATTCTAGGAACAGAAAATTGACCATGTTCTAGAAGGTAGGACGTGCAGAGAAGTGAATCTGAGGCAACAGGAAGATAGACCCAGGGGGAAGGGGCCAGCTTCTGGCAAGTGAGCAAGCAGTGGAGCACAGACTCGGAACTGTTAGAAGTCAGCTCCAATGAGGGACATCTCCCCAGAGGCCAAGTGGAGGGTGAAGCCCTCACGGGGACAGTGTGGTCTCAGGACCCACGGGGACACAAAAAGACCAGGGGTGTCTGAGCATGACCAAACTCCCAGGTATCAGAGAGAAGCCGACGGGAGAGACGGAGCCAAGCTGAGAAGGTGTCTCTCAGCTCAGTGTTACCTTGGGCTGGGATCCGAAGCACAGCGGGGCCACTGCTCTGTGAGCAGAGACCCCACGGCCGGCAGACCTGGAGAAACCCCCTCCTTCCTCCTCCAGGAGGAGTGGCGCGGGACTGACTGCAGGAATTTGCTGGGTTTGGAGATTCTAAATGGGGCCACGTCAGAGAGAAAGACGCTTGGTCGCAGGCTGGCTGAGCTCAGAGAGCGGCCGGAGACCAGGAGATGGGAGGAACTGTTTTTCTCTGAGGCGCACTGAGGAGTGAGGCCCTGAGCTTTCGGCTCCTCCGGGTCAGAGACTGGGAGCCGCCATTTTCACTCCCGTCCTCCAAAGCTATACGGAAAGCGTTCAGGGAACAAAAGCTCCCGAGAGAGCAAACCTGAGCTGATTACTTAGCCTGGCCCCTGGCAAGGGCAGTGTGAATCCGCCTTGGGCAGAGACACTTGAGAATCACAGCAACAGGCCCCTCCCCCAGAAAACCGGAAAAAAAAATCCACCCAAAGTCAAGTTCAAGATTGGTGACAATTGTGGAACTCCAGAGCTAGGGAAAAGCAACACAGAGAATTAATGGCTTTTCCCCCATGATTCTTTAGTCATTCAAAGTTAAATTCTTTCAATTTTTTTCTTTGAAATTTTTTCTTCTTACTTTTTTCTTTTAAATTTTTTCCTTTTTCATATTTAAATGTTTTTAACTATTATATCTTATCAACACTTTTTAATCTTTTTAAAATCTTCATTGTTATAATCACATTTTATCTCTTTATTGTATTTAACCTTAATTTTTGTAAACATATAGAGTCTGTTCAATTCACCAGTCTAATAGATAGAGCTAGAGATAGAAAGAGAGATAGAGATAGAGATAGAGTCATAGACATAGATATAGAAACAGAAATAGATAATATAGATATAGAGATAGGATTTTGTTTTATTTATTTTTGTTTTGTTTTTGTATGATTTGTTTTTTTTGGTTTTTTGGTTTTTTCCCCCTCTTTCTTTTTTCCCCAGTTCCAGGTCTCTTCTGAGTAGGTTAGTGTATATTTCTCTAGGGTCATTGCTACCCTTTAGTATTTTGTTCTCTCATCCATCTATTCTTATCTGCGTAAAATGACAAGGCGAAAAGAATCAACACAAAAAAAAAGAACAAGAGACAGTAATGAAGGCTAGGGACCTAATCAATGTGCACATTAGTAATATGACAGAACTAGAATTCAGAATGATGATACTTATGGTGCTGACTGGGCTTGAAAAAACCATGGAAGATAATAGAGAAACCGTCTCTAAAGAAATAGAAATACTTTCTGGAGATATAAAAGAACTAAAATCTAACCAAGCTGAAATCAAAAAAGCTATTAATGAGGTGCAATTGAAAATGGAGGCTCTTACTGCTAGGGTAAATGAAGCAGAAGACAGAATTAGTGATCTAGAAGACAAAATGTCAGAGAAAAGAGAAGAGGATGAAAAGAGAGACAAACAACTACTGGACCATGAGGGGAGGATTCGAGAGATAAGTGACACCATAAGATGAAACAATATTAGAATAATTGGGATCCCAGAAGAGGAAGACAGAGAGAGGGGGGCAGAAGGTATTTTGGAGAAAATTTTAACAGAATATCCCTAATTTGGTGACAGAACAAGCATCAAAATGCAGGAGGCACAGAGAACCCCCCTCAAAATCAATAAAAATAGGTCCACAACCCTTCATCTAATAGTAAAACTTACAAGTCTTAGAGACAAAGAGAAAATCCTGAAAGCAACTCAGGACAAGAGGTCTATAACATACAATGGTAGAAATATTAGACTGACAGCAGACCTATCCACAGAGACCTGGCAGGCCAGAAAGAGCTGGCATGATGTATTCAGAGCACTAAATGAGAAAAATCTGCAGCCAAGAATACTATATCCAGCTAGGCTCTCACTGAAAATAGAAGGAGAGATAAAAATCTTCCAGGACAAACAAAAACTCAAGGAATTGGCAAACACCAAGCCAGCCCTACAGGAAATATTGAAAGGGGTCCTCTACGCAAAAGAACCTAAAAGAAACATAGACCAGAAAGGAAGAAACACAATATACAGTAACAGTCACCTTACAGGCAATACAATGGCTCTAAATGCATATCTCTCAATAGTTACTCTGAACGTAAATGGACTAAATGCCCCAACTAAAAGACACAGAGAATCAGAATGGATAAAAAAACAAGACCCACTGATATGCTGTCTACAAGAAACATATTTTACATGCAAAGACACCTCCAGATTTAAAGTGAGGGGATGGAAAACAATTTACCATGCCAATGGACAGCAAAAGAAAGCTGGAGTGGCAATCCTTATATCAGATAAACTAGACTTTAAGGCAAAGAATATCATAAGAGATGAAGAAGGACACTATATCATACTAAAAGGATCTGTCCAACAAGAAGATCTAACAATCATAAATGTCTATGCCCGTAACATGGGAGCAGCCAATTATATAAACCAATTAATAACAAAATCAAAGAAACACATTGACAAGAATACAATATTAGTAGGGGACTTGAACACCCCCCTTACTGAAATGGACAGATCATCAAAGCAAAAGATCAACAAGGAAATAAAGGCTTTAAATGACACCCTGGACCAGTTGGACATCACCGATATATTCAGAACATTCCATCCCAAAACAACAGAATACACATTCTTCTCTAGTGCACATGGAACATTCTCCAGAATAGACCATATTGTGGGTCACACAGCAGGTCTCAACAGGTACCAAAAGATTGGGATCATTCCCTGCATATTTTCAGACCATAATGCTCTGAAACTAGAACTCAACCACAAAAGGAAAGTTGGAAAGACCTCAAATACATGGAGGCTGAAGAACACCCTACTCAAGAATGAATGGGTCAACCAGGAAATTAAAGAAGAATTTAAAAAATTCATGGAAACAAATGAAAATGAAAACACAACTGTTCAAAATCTTTGGGACACAGCAAAAGCAGTCCTGAGAGGAAAGTATATAGCAATACAAGCCTTTCTCAAGAAACAAGAAAGGTCTCAACTACACAACCTAACTCTAGACCTACAAAAGCTAGAGAAAGAACAGCAAAGAAAGCCTACATCCAACAGGAGAAGAGAAATAATAAAGATCAGAGCAGAAATCAATGAAATAGAAACCAAAAGAACAGTGGAATAAATCAATGAATGTAGGAGCTGATTCTTTGAAAGAATTAATAAGATTGATAAACCCCTGGCCAGACTTATCCAAAAGAACAGAGAAAGGACTAAAATTAATAAAATCATGAATGAAAGAGGAGAGATCACAACCAACACCAAAGAAATACAAACAATTATAAGAACATATTATGAGCAACTCTACACCAGAAAATTGGACAATCTGGAAGAAATGGACGCATTCTTGGAGAAATATAAACTACCAAAACTGAACCAGGAAGAAATTGAAGACCTGAATAGACCCAAAACCAGTAAGGAGATTGAAACAGTCATCAAAAATCTCCCAACAAACAAGAGCCCAGGGCCAAACGGCTTCCAGGGAAATTCTACCAAATATTTAAAGAAGAATTAATACCTATTCTTCTGAGACTGTTTCAAAAAATAGAAATGGAAGGAAAACTTCTAAACTCACTTTATGAAGCCAGAATTACCTTGATCCCCATACCAGGCAAAGACCCCATCAAAAAGGAGAATGACAGACCAATATCCTTGTTGAACATGGATGCAAAAATCCTCACCAAAATACTAGCCAATAGGATCTAACAGTACGTTAAAAGGATTATTCACCATGACCAAGTGGGATTTATTCCTGGGCTGCAAGGTTGGCTCAACATCTGAAAATTAAGCAATGTGATTCAATACATTAAGAAAAGAAACAACAAGAACCATATGACCCTCTCAATGGATGGTGAAAAAGCATTTGACAAAGTATAGCACCCTTTCTTGATCAAAACTCTTCACAGTGTAGGCATAGAGGGTACATACCTCAATATCATCAAAGCCATCTATGAAAAAAACACAGAGAATATCATTCTCAATGGAGAAAACCTGATAGCTTTTCCCCTAAAGTCAGGAACATGGCAGGGCTGTCCACTATCACCACTGCTATTCAACATAGTACTAGAAGTCCTGGCCTCAGCAATCAGACAACAGAAAGAAATAAAAGTTATCCAAATTGGCAAGGAAGAAGTCAAACAGTCACTCTTTGCAGATGATATGATACTTTATGTGGAAAACCCAAAGGACTCCACTCCAAAACTGCTAGAACTCATACAGGAATTCAGTCAAGTGTCAGGATATAAAATCAATGCACAGAAATCAGTTGCATTTCTACATACCAACAACAAAACAGAAGAAAGAGAAATTAAGGAGTCAATCCAATTTACAATTGCACCCAAAACCATGAGATACCTGGGAATAAACCTAACCAAAGAGGCAAAGAATCTGTATTCAGAAAACTATAAAGTACTCATGGACGAAATTGAGGAAGACACAAAGAAGTGGAAAAACATTCCATGCTAATGGATTGGAAGAACAAATACTGTGAAAATTTCTATGTTACCTAAAGCAATCTACACATTTAATGCAACCCCCATCAAAATACCAGCAATTTATTTCAAAGAAATGGAACAAATAATCCTAAAATTTATATGGAACCAGAAAAGAGCCCAAATATCCAAGGGAATGCTGAAAAAAAAAAAAAGCAAAGTTGGCGGCATCACAATTCCAGACTTCAAGCTGTATTACAAAGCTGTCATCATCAAAACAGTATGGTACTGGCACAAAAACAGAAACATAGATCAGTGGAACAGAATAGAGAGCACCGAAATGGACCCTCAACTCAGTGGTCAACTAATCTTCGACAAAGCAGGAAAAAATGTCCAATAAGAAAAAGACAGTCTCTTCAACAAATGGTGTTGGGAAAACTGGTCAGCCACATGCAGAAAAATGAAACTGGATCATTTCCTGACACCACACACAAAAATAGACTCAAAATGGATAAAAGACCTCAATGTGAGAAAGGAATCCATCAAAATCCTTGAGGAGACCACAGGGAGCAACCTCTCAGACCTCAACCGCAGCAACTTCTTCCTAGGAACCTCACCAAAGGCAAGGGAAGCAAGGGCAAAAATGAACTATTGGGACTTCATCAAGATTAAAAGCTTTTGCACAGCAAAGGAAACAGTCAACAAAACCAAAAGACAACTGACAGAATGGGAGAAGATATTTGCAAATGACATATCAGATAAAGGGCTAGTATCCAAAATCTATAAAGAGCTTCNATCTATAAAGATCTTCTCAAACTCAGCACCCATAGAACAAATAACCCAGTCAAGAAATGGGCAGAAGAAATGAACATACATTTCTCCAAAGAAGACATCCAAATGGCCAACAGACACATGAGAAAGTGCTCAACATCACTCGGCATCAGAGAAATACAAATTAAAACCACAGCGAGATACCACCTTACACCAGTCAGAATGGCTAAAATCAACAAGTCAGGAAATGACAGATGTTGGCGAGGTTGCGGAGAAAGGGGAACCCTCCTACACTGTTGGTGNGGTTGGTGGGAATGGAAGCTGGTGCAGCCACTCTGGGAAACAGTATGGAGGTTCCTCAAAAAGTTGAAAACAGAGCTACCCTACGACCCAGCAATCGGACTACTGGGTATTTACCCTAAAGATACAAATGTAGTG
>LNAC01001174.1:171243-182995 GCA_002007465.1 Ailurus styani | reverse complement strand
AAACCATAAGAGCCTCCTAATCTCACAAAACAAACTGAGGGTTACTGGGGGGTGGGAGGGTAGGGATAGGGTGGATGGGTTATGGACATTGGGGAGGGTTTGTGGTTTGGTGAATGCTGTGAAAGGTGTAAGCCTGATGATTCACAGACTTGTACCCCTGGGGCAAATAATAATAATAATAATAAAAATAAATAAAAATAAAAAATAAGATGAGTCTTTTAGACAGTATATATACCTTTTTTCTTTTTTTTCTTTTCTTTTTTATTTTTTTAACTTTATTTTTCATTTATCCAAGATTCATTGTTTATGCACCACACCCAGTGCTCCATGCAATATGTGCCCTCCTTAATACCCACCACCAGGCTCACCCACCCTCCCTCCCCACTCCCCTCCATAACCTTCAGTTTGTTTCTCAGAGTCCACATTCATGGTTCATCTCCCCCTCCGATTTACCCCTATTCACTTTTCCTTTCCTTCTCCTAAAGTTCTCCATTTTATTCCTTACATTCCACAAGTAAGTGAAACCATATGATAATTGACTTTCTCTGCTTGATTTTTTTTCTATTTAATCCATTCTGCCAGTTAGGTTTTATTTGTTTTGTTTTGTTTTTGTTTCTTTGGGGGCTGTTTGTATGTTTGTTTGTTTGTTTTACTGGGGACTTTAACCCTTTCACATTTAAATTAATTAATAATAAGAAAGGACTCACTATTTTGTTGATTGTGTTCTGTATGTCTTGCAAGTATTTAGTATCTCATTTCCTCTCTTGTTCCCTTCCTTTGTGCTTCATTGATTTTTTTTGTAGTGATGAAGTGTTTTGATTCCCTTCTCATTATCTTTTGTGTATCACCTATAGGTATTTTTGTGGTTAAAAATACATAAAACATCTTTCTTATCTCTTTTGTGGTTGGGCCAATTTAAAATTAAAATTCTGAACAATCATTGCCACTGTCCTGTTCTGTGCCCAGCACTGAACCATCAGTTGGTCTATGTGGACATCCCTTTTCCTCAGTGACACCCCAAAAAAACACCCCTTTCTGCTTGCACCAACTTCCCATTCTCATGGCCATGCACACAGGGTTGAGGGGAGTGGGATTCCTGCACATGGATGCCAGAATTGCTGTATTCTGGGTGACATGACTATCAGACTGGCAGACTTACTTCCAAAGGGGGCTGTTGCAATCTACACAGCTTCCAGAAAGCTGTAGAACATGTAAATTCCCTTTTTATCCAGTAAAGTTCTCCCCACCCCTAAGGACAGAAAGAAAGAGGAAGAGAAATCACCAGGGACAGCAACAAAGTGCCTCATCTGGTTTCCACTCCATCCTACCACCCCTCCCTACTCAATCTAATGATAAATGAAAGTCTCCTTTCACTTCTACTGAGTAACACTTCCCTCTTGAGGCCCTAAGAAGAATAGCACATTGTCGCTCATGGGTTTGGCTGTTTTTCTCATGCTCCTTCCAGGGGTGACCCTAGAAGGCAGATTGTGGGAGATGTGTCTGAGGAGGCCACACAACTGGACTCAGAGTCAGTTCTTATTGTCTGCCAGACTGAAGGTGCTCAGGCCACTTTGGAATGACCCTGTGTTGTGTCAGCAAGGGCTGAGGGCCCTCCAGGAGGAGCAATGGACCTGACCCCACAGGACTCCAGCCTGCAGGTGTGTCTGGCCTTCTGGCCAGGCCCTTTCCATGGTCCCCGAAAAGTAGATTCACGTTTTCACTGAGATCAAAAAGCCCTGGAGAGAAGCACCTGGCTGGCACAATTGGTGGAGCATGCAACTCTTGATCTCAGGGGTTGTGAATTACAGCCTCATGTTGGGTGTAGAGATTTTTAAAAATCTTAAAAAGAAAAACAAAAATCTTGGGAGAGAAGCCCCTGTGTTTCTCTAGCAGGCAGGTGACTCCTGAGCCCCAATCATAGTCATTATGTCATGAGACCTCTTGTACAAATTGGCCAAAACTGTCGGTGGAGATAGCAGGTGCTAGGTGCTGTGGTGGTGGCACAAGAGGCTCAGGCTCTGGCCTCTAACACCAGTGTGGAGGCCTCATTCTGTATGACAATGGACAATCCAGGTAATCTCTCCCCGCAGGGGCCTCTTCCTCTTTAAAATGGAGAAAACCATAGTGTCCCCTCACTGGGCATGTGCTTAGTAAGTGCTTCTGCTGTTAATAAGGAAGAAACTATTAGAAACTAATTTCTAAACTCTGAAGTTTATTACACTTAGTCAAGAGAAATAACCAAAATCTATTACATGACCCCACTGGTCACTCTTCAGCAAGAAAATCTTGATCTTTAGGTTCACAGAGAGACACCATGTGTCTCTCATAGAAGACATGCCCCGCCCCCCGCTACCCAATTTTGCCCAGAGCAGGGAAAGTTTCATTTTCTGGGCTCATGGACTTACACAATACAATGGTGAGGTCAGAGTTCATCTACAGAACATCATGACTCTCTAACTCTGCAGGGTCTGGGCCTCCATATATCCAACCCAATACCACCCTCCTCAAGTTACAGAGGGCTCATGTCCATGAAGATGTGGGGTGAGGGCTCCCTGACTACCAACAGTGCACTTGGCCTAGCTCTGTGTTGTGCTGGAGGCAGCAGGGAACCCAACCCCCATCTACTCTTCTGGATTCATAAAGGAGAGGGAGACCTCTGAAGAAAATTGGGCTTCTATGTACAGTTGGACACATTCCCTGCTGAGGGGCTACATTAGCCCCCTACGCCTATGAGGAACCTTCAAAAGAAGCAGGTCTATGACAGGGAGTGGATTGAGCTATCCTGGGTCCCAAGCAGGCAGGATAATAAACTAAAACCCACCTTTCCAAGCCTAGTTGGGCCAGCTACTTCTTCACCACATGTGACTCCCTTGCACAGAGGATACAGAGTGTTTAGAACTCAGGAATACACAGTGGGGAGTGGGGGTGCACACTATAAAGGCAAATGGAGGAGGGTGCTGTGGAGGACAGGTTTTAAGGCAGATCTCAGGTTGAATCGCTGCTCTGCTGATTATCAGAATCATGACCTTGGAGCTTCAATTTCTTTATTTGTAAACTAAATCAGAGTCCCTTCCTTCTGGAATTGTGGGGAGGCACTGCACTCATTTGAGAAAAGGGCTCAGCCCAAGTGTGGTAGGAAGGGATACCTGCTTCCCTCTCATTTCAGTAGTCCCTGGGCTGGGCAGAGAGAGCCCAAGTAGGCCCTCAAAGAGGCCATTTCTCCTTACTCTCCACAAAGGTCGGAGTGCTGTGCATAAGGAAGCCCTCTTGGGAAGCACCACCCAGGATCCAGTGGCTCTGGTGGCATCATCCGGATATGTCAGTTTGGGGACCTGAAAAGTCATTTGTGAGCACCATGAGACTAGGCTTTTGGAGGCTCTTCCAGTTGGGAACTTGTCAGAGATGCAGATTCTCCAGCCCATCTCAGACCTGCTGAGTCAGTGATTTATGTATTAGCCAGCCCTCCATCTGAGGGTGCAAATGGTCCCAGTAGAGACCATCAGTGGCTCCTCCAGGGATGATATTCAACATAATTTCCCATGAGCCTACCCCAAACCCAGGTTTGTTTGTTGTTTGTTTTTGTCAGTTTTTGTTTATTTCTTTTAAGGTCACTTCCTTACAATTTCTGGAGAGAAAATACAAGAAACAGACTTGATTTCATATACACAGTGTCCTGAACTTTAAAGCATTATGTGATGTGATGAGCACTGAGTGCTATACTGAACTGATGAATCATTGAACATTATATAAAAAACGAATGATGTACCTACTATACTTTGACTGGTTGAGTTTAAATTTTAAAAATAAAGCATTACTGGTAATGTTATCAGAAGGAAGAGCAAGTAAAGCATAATTTCTCCTTTCCTTCCACGGATGTTCTCAGGTATAAGTCACTGCTCCTGTGTTTTGACACATATCCATGTAGAAGATATGGAGCCTAGAAGTCACTCTAACAGTTGGAGTAGGCCATTCCCAATCCCATGCCAGAACCGAAGGATGACCCACCCACAACAACTGCCCCCTGGGGGTTGGCCCCAGCCACACTGACCTTGTCATGGACCAGGCCTGAGGAGGTATTTGTGGTGAGACTGCCATGTGCAGGCACTGGGCTGTCCATGCCACCTCGTGCAACCCTCACTTACTATGAGGCAGGACCACCATGACCTACGTGAGACTGTGGTGCCAGGAGACTGTTCTGGTGGCCAAGGTCAACATGTAGTTGCTTAAGGCTTTGGATCCAGGTAGTCCACCTCTCCTCAAATTCTAGGGTAGAGCCAACAGTGGTGCTGTAACAAGCTCTCCAGAAGATTCCAGTGTCCTCAAGTTTGAACTGCTGTTTAGGCCAGAGTCAGCAAACTTTTTGCAAAGAACCAGAAAATATTTTAGGAATTGGGGGCCAGATACAGCCTCTGTAATATATTCTTCTGATTCTGATGCTTACTAAAGTGTGAGACCCTCTAACCTAGCAAATGAAAAGATAGGCCTGAACACTGTGGGAAGGAATTGGGAGATAAAAGTAGACTGAAGGAATGAGGAATGAGCCAGTGAAGGTTCTAGAGAGGCATGCTGCAGCTGCCTATGGACCATCATTGTCGACCTGCCCTTTCTGCAGTCCTAGTCCCATTCATCTCAGTGTGGGGTTTACACTGCTCCATCTACCACCCATGAACTGGCACACTTCTAGCACACAGGGCCAACCTTATAGGGTGCAGCCTAGCAGTATCAAAAGGTCCCATTTTGTGAGGTTTTGCACAGATTTTGTAGCCAACCTTGTGGACTCATCTTGTTCAGCATATGTCCCTTGTCGGGGCACCAGCTTGCCAACTTGTCCCAGTTTGCCTGAAATTCCCAGTTTTAGCACTGAAAGTTCTGTGTTCTAGGAAACTCTTATTATGTTCAGTCAGAACAGGATGTTGGTGATCTTAGCCCTCTTCTCAGAGGAAGGTAGGAAGGTAGGAAGGGCTCACAGCTTGTTGGTTGGCACTTTGCCCCATAGTACTCTTACTCTGCCCCATGGCCTATGAGGTTATGCCTAGATGGCTCTGACTGCACTGTCTTCCCCAAACCTGTCCCACTCTTGGGAAATCTGCCTTTTGTCCCTTGATTACAGCTTAGCCCCTGGAGGCATTGCAAAGCTACAGACCTCATGCTGAATCAATGAATAAATGTAAAGTTTTTAACCAGTTACAGCTCAGAGGACTTCAACAGTCAGGCTGTTGAGAGGGAGGCCCTGGTGACTGAGCAGGTGGGAAGAAATGGCAGCTGGGATAGAGGATGGCCTGGCACTTTGGGTTTCCAAAGCAGTAGGAGGCAGAGCTGCCCAGCCATACAAACCAGGCAGTCCTTCACACAGTAAGGTTTGAGCCATGTTAACATGAAAAGAAAACCTTGCATATGTATTTTTAAAAAGATTTCATTTATAATAGGGACAAAATATATAAGGGCCCTATGAATAGAAGCAAAGTGCATGCATTCTCTAATAGAGAAAATTGAAAAACTTTTGGAAAGATAGAAAGAAAATGGAGTGATGTGAAAAATGTCAGTTCTCCTCAAATGCATGTAGACTCACTGTAATACTAATACAATCTGAACAGCTTTGGGGGGATAGTGGGACCATGGACTTGTCAAACTGACTGTACAATTTATATGGAAGAGCAGTGAGCTAAGACCATTATGAAAGTAAAGAAGAAGTCAGGAAATATTGCCCAAGCTATAGTCAAGATCTCATAAAGCTGTAATAATTGCAACAGGATGGATATGGAGAAGTACAAACTGACGGTGCAGTGTAATAGTGCACCCAGCAGCAGACATTCCCATAGGTGGAAATTCAGTTTATAACAGATTTTGCAGGTCAGTGGGCAAAATGTGGGCTGAGTAATTTGTTATCCATATGGAAAATGAAATAAAATTGGATCTTTGTTTTAAACCATAAACTAAAATAAATTGCCAAAAGGTTAAAAACCTGAAAATGAAAATCAAACATTTAAAACCTTAGAAAAAATTTAAGAAGACTATATTTATGAATTTGCTGTAAGGATTTCATAAACAAGACACAAAAGTATAAATCATATAGGAATTTGACAACATCATAAAAAACAGCAACAAAACCAAGAGCCCATAGACAAGGAGAAAATAGTAGATTAATATACAGAATGGATAGTGAAGTTGCCCAAGTCAAGAAAAAAATATAGAAAAATGTATGGGTAAGAGACATGAAAAGGGATTTCACAGAAAAGGAAGTGTGAATTGCCCAGAAGAATGTGAAAAGATGCTTTGTTTCATTAATCACAGAGAAATGCCAAGTAAAATCACAAAAAATGCTATTTTACACCCACCAGATGGCCCTGAACAAAAATTTCTGACAATATGGAAGTCCTGTTCACTGTTGGAAGCAGGGTTCATCACTGCCAAGAGGAGGGCAGTTCGGCAGATGAAATGGGGGATCCACTCCTTACTCCCAGCAGTTCCAGTCCAATGAATAGAAAGGTGAGACTAAGGTATCCCACTGGTCATGAACCTAGTTCAAAGGGTTAAGGTCAACATCCAAAAATAAAACAGAATAGAACTGAAAATATCAACAGTGCACTGAAAGTAGTTAAAGCAAATATTATTTCATAGAATTCTTATAAACCTATGTGTACTAAGTTAGAATGCAAAACTGATTTTCCTCTGCAGATCACAGCAAAAAAAACTGTTTGAAAGCCTCTGTCTTGCAAACCATAAGAGACTCCTAATCTCACAAAACAAACTGAGGATTACTGGGGGGTGGGAAGGTAGGGATAGGGTAGATGGGTTATGGACATTGGGGAGGGTTTGTGCTTTGGTGAATGCTGTGAAAGATGTAAGCCTGATGATTCACAGACCTGTACCCCTTGGGCAAAGAATAAAAATAAAATTAAAAAAAGAAAAAAAAAGAAAGCCTCTGTCTTGAAGGAATGATTGTACATATGGAACGCCCAAGTTGTTCACTGCAGCACTTGAAAGAACAAAGAACTGTAAGCAAATGAAAGGACTAGCAATCAGAGAATAGATTGTGGGACACTCTAAAAATGGGGTATTACAGAGAGGAAATACATGCACCAGAAGTGTACTATCTATGGATGAGTGTCAGAGACTTAAAGTTGAGTGAGAAAAGCAATTTGTACAGGAATTTCTTCAGAGTGATGCCATATATGCAAAATATACAAATAGCAAACCACAAAGACAATATATAGTTTAAGAATTAATCTATATTGAATGAAAATATAAAGGGATGCATGGGGCTAACAATAAATACCAAATTCAGGATGGTGCTTACTCTGGATGAAAGGAGGTATAAGCAATTGAGGGGAAGTATATGAGAACAATGTTTTATTTCTTAAGCTAGTGGGTAGGCACACAGGTATCTACTGTGCAATCTTTATATGTCTTGGTATCTTTTAAATAGTACCAAATACATAAAATTCTCTTTTAAAAAATATGTCTTCTGGGAGAACTGAAATTTATCAGTTCTTTACACCGATCAGTTCCTCTCACTCCAAGATGAGGTTTCAGAGAACATGTGGGCACCAAGCCCTCAAGAAAACAGGAAGGATATTCTCCACTGAGGAATGTAGGAAAATAAGACCCTCCCACCTCACTGTCTGCCCTTGTGCACAGGTCCCCATCCTCTCTGCACTGAGCAACTTGTATTTCCTTAACCCAGCCTGCCATGCCTGCCCATCTCCATCCTTTGGCTCATGACCCAACATCCCTGGGCCTGCATCCAGTGCCATTATCCTAATCCTTCTAGATATAGGTTGGAGCCTCCTGGAAACTTCTCTGAAGAGCATCATTGACTGTGAACTTCTGGAGGTTCAGCACCCCTGTGTGCACTTTCTCTGCTGGGTATCATTGTCTGTGTGGTCTTCCCAGAGGCCTTCAGCTCCCTGAGGATAAGGATCCTTACCTCATGTCATATATAAAAATTAACACTAAATGGATGGTAGACATAAATGTATAAAACAACAAAATACTTCCAAGAAAGCATAGTAGTAAATCTTTATGAACTTGGTTTAGGCAGTGGTTTCTTATATGTGATGAAAAAAGCACAATAATAAAAGAAAAAATAGATAAATTGGATGTCATCAAAATGAAAAACTTTTGCACTTCAAAGAACACTACCAAAAAAGTGAAAAGACAACCTGCAGATGAGAATAATTATTTGCAAAATATGTATCTTATAAAGGTCTAGTATCCAAAATATGCAAAGAAGGTGGAGAACCAAGATGGTGGAGGAGTAGGAGACTGAATATCATCAGGGCCCAGAAATTCACCCAGATAGTTATCAAACCATTCTGAACACCTACAAATTCAACAGGAAATCAAAGGGAAGAAGAACAGCAATTCTAGGAACAGAAAATCAACCACTTTCTGGAAGGTAGGATGTGCAGAGAAGTGAATCTGAAGCGACAGGAAGATAAACCCCAGGGGGAGGGGCCAGCTCCCAGCAAGTGAGAGAGCAATGGAGCACAAAATCTGAACTTTTAGAAGTCTGCTCCACTGAGAGACATCACCCCAGAGGCCCAGCAGGGGGTGAAGCTATCGCAGGGACAATGTGGTCTCAGGACCCAGGAGACACAAAAAGACCAGGGGTGTCTGAGAGCAGCAGAGCTCCCAGGTATCAGAGAGGAGAAGTCGAATGGAGAGAAGGAGCCAAGCTGAGGTGGTGTCTCACAGCTCACTGTTACCTTCAACAATGATCCAAAGCACAGTTGGGTCACTGCTCTTTGAGCAGGAAACCCCACAAGTGGCTGATTCAGGAAGACCCCCTCCTTCCTCCCCCAGGAGGAGCGGCACAGGAGCATGCTGCAGGAATCTGCTGGGTTTGAAGAATCTAAATGGGGCCATGCATCAAAGATAGAAATGCCCAGTCACAGGCTGGGTGAGCTCGGAGTGCTACCTGAGACGGGGGAGACAGGAGGGACTGACTGGTTTTCTCTGAGGAAGCACTGAGGAGTGAGGGCCGGAGCTCTCTGCTCCTCCAGATCGGAGATTAGGAGGACGCCATTTTCATTACATCCTCCAAAGCTGTACACAAAGCTTTCAGGGAACAAAAGCTCCTGAGAGAACCCAGGATAATTACTTAGCCTGGCCCCTAGCTAGGGTGGTGCAATTGTGCTTCGGGCAAAGACACTTGAGAATCACAGCAACAGGCCCCTCCCCCAGAAGATCGGCAAGAACATCCAGCCAAATCAAGTTCACCAATCACTGAGAATTGTGGAACTCCAGAGCTAGGGGAAGCAACACATAGAATTAATGGAGTTTTCCCCATGATCCTTTAGTCGTTCAAAGTTAAATTCTTCTAATTTTATTTTTTTCTTACACTTTTCTTTTAAATTTTTTCCTCTTTTATTATTATAGTCATATTTTATTCCTTCATTGTATTTAACCTTATTTTTTGTATACATAGAGGGTCTGTTCAATTCACAAGTATAATAGATATACATATAGATAGAGACAGAGAAACAGATAGAGACAGAGACAGAGATAGATATAGAAACAGAAAAAGATAATAGAGATTATAGATAGATATAGATATAGAATTATGGTATTGTCTTATTTTTGGGTTTTTTGTTTTTTGTTTTCTGTTTGTCGTGTTTTATTTTTCTTTTGTTTTGTTTTGATTTTTTTCCCTCTTTCTTCTTCCCCCAGGTTCAGGTCTCTTCTGATTAGGTTAGTCCATATTTTCCTGGGGTCATTGCTACCCTTTAGTATTTTGTTCGCTCATCCATCTATTCGTATCTGGATAAAATGAGAAGGTGGAAAAAATCACCACAAAAAAACAGAACAAGAGGCAGTAATGGTAGCTAGGTACATAATCAACGTGGACATTAGAAAAATGACAGAACTAGAGTTAAAAATGATGATTATCAAGGTGCTAGCTGGGCTCGAAAAAAGCATGGAAGATAATAAAGAATCCCTCTCTAGAGAAATAAAAATCCTTTCTGAAGAAATAAAAGAACTAAAATTGAACCAAGTTGAAATCAAAAAAAGCTATTAATGAGGTGCAATAAAAATGGAGGCCCTAACTGCTAGGATAAATGAGGCAGAAGAGAGAATTAGTGATACAGAAGACCAAATGACAGAGACTAAAGAAGCTGAGGAAGAGAGACAAACAACTACTGGACCATGAGGGGAGAATTTGTGAGATAAGTAATACCGTAAGAAAAAAAATATTAAATTAATTGGATTCCCAGAACAGGAAGAGAGAGAAAGGGGCAGAAGGTATATAGGAGCAAATTATACTACAGAATTTCCCTAATTTGGTGACAGAACAAGCATCAAAATGCAGGAGGCACAGAGAAACCCCCTCAAAATCAATAAAAATAGGTCCACAACCCTCATTTAATAGTAAAACTTACAAGTCATAGTGACAAACAGAAAATCCTGAAAGCAGCTCGGGACAAGAGGTCTATAACATACAATGGTAGAAATATTAGACTGACAGCAGACCAAAAATATGCAGCCAAGAATACTATATCCAGCTAGGCTGTCATTGAAAATGGAAGGAATGAGAAAAATATGCAGCCAAGAATACTATATCCAGCTAGGCTGTCATTGAAAATGGAAGGAGAGATAAAAACCTTCCAGGACAAACAAAAACTAAAGGAATTGGCAAACACCAAGCCAGCCTTACAGGAAATATTGAAAGGGGTCCTCTAAGCAAAGAGAGCCTAAGAGAAACATAGAACAGAAGGAAGAGACACAATATACATTAATAGTCGCCTTACAGGAAATACAATGGCTCTAAATTCATATCTCTCGATAGTTACCTTGAATGTAAATGGCCTAAATGCCCCAAATAAAAGACAGAGGGTGTAAGAATGGATAAAAAAAACAAGACCCATCGATATGCTGTCTACAAGAAACATATTTTACACACAAAGACACATCCAGATTCAAAGTGAGGGGGTGGAAAACAATTTACCATGCCAATGGACAGCAAAAGAAAGCTGAACTGGCAATCCTTATATCGGATAAATTAGATTTTAAGCCAAAGAATACCGAAAGAGATGAAGAAGGACACTATATCATACTAAAAGGATCTGTCCAACAAGAAGATCTAACAATCATAAATATCTATGCCCCTAACATGGGAGCAGCCAATTATATAAACCAATTAATAACAAAATCAAAGAATCACATTGACAAGAATACAATATTAGTAGGGGACTTTAACATCCACCTTATGGAAATGGACAGATCATCAAAGCAAAAGATCAACAAGGAAATAAAGGCTTTAAATGACACCCTGGACCAGTTGGACATCACAGATATATTCAGAACATTCCATCCCAAAACAACAGAATACACATTCTTCTCCAGTGCACATGGAACATTCTCCAGAATAGACCATATTCTGGGTCACAAATCAGGTCTCAACAGGTACCAAAAGATTGGGATCATTCCCTGCATATTTTCAGACCATAATGCTCTGAAACTAGAACTCAACCACAAAAGGAAAGTTGGAAAGAACTCAAATACATGGAGGCTAAAGAACATCCTACTCAAGAATGAATGGGTCACCCAGGAAATTAAAGAAGAATTTAAAAAATGCATGGAAACAAATGAAAATGAAAACACAACTGTTCAAAATCTTTGGGATACAGCAAAAGCAGTCCTAAGAGGAAAGTATATAGCAATACAAGCCTTTCTCAAGAAACAAGGAAGGTCTCAAGTACACAACCTAACTCTATACCTACAAAAGCTAGAGAAAAGAACAGAAAGAAAG
>LNAC01001174.1:118402-171138 GCA_002007465.1 Ailurus styani | reverse complement strand
CTAGGAGCTGGTTCTTTGAAAGAGTTAATAAGATTGATAGACACCCCCCCCCGGGCACCTGGGTGGCTCAGTGGGTTAAAGCCTCTGCTTTCGGCTCAGATCATGATCTCATGGTCCTGGGATCGAGGGCCACATCAGNCAGGAGAAGAGAAATCATAAAGATCAGAGCAGAAATCAATGAAATAGAAACCAACCTCCTTGTGATCTCTCTCCCTCTGTGAAATAAATAAATAAAATCTTTTAAAAAAAAGATTGATAGACCCCTGGCCAGACTTATCCAAAAGAAAAGAGAAAGGACTCAAATTAATAAAATCATGAATGAAAGAGGAGAGATCACAACCAACACCAAAGAAATACAAACAATTCTAAGAACATATTATGAGCAACTCTACACCAGCAAATTTGACAATCTGGAAGAAATGGATGCATTCTTAGAGAAATATAAACTACCAAAACTGAACCAGGAAGAAACTGAAGACCTGAATAGACCCATCACCAGTAAGGAGATTGAAGCAGTCATCAAAAATCTCCCAACGAACAAGAGCCCAGGGCCAGACGGCTTCCCAGGGGAATTCTACCAAACATTTAAAGAAGAATTAATACCTATTCTCCTGAAACTGTTCCAAAAAATAGAATTGGAAGGAAAACTTCCAAACTCATTTTAGGAGGCCAGCATTACCTTGATCCCAAAACCAGGCAAAGACACCATCAAAAAGGAGAATGACAGACCAATATCTTTGATGGACACAGATGCAAAAATCCTCAACAAAATAATAGCCAATAGGATCCAACAGCACATTAAAAGGATTATCCATCACGACCAAGTGGGATTTATTCCTGGGATGCAAGGTTGGTTTAACATTCGCAAATCAATCAATGTGATACAAGACATTAATAAAAGAAAGAACAAGAACCATATGATCCTCTCAATAGATGCTGAAAAAGCATTTGACAAAGTACAGCACCCTTTCTTAATCAAAACTCTTCATAGTGTAGGCATAGAGGGTACATACCTCAATATCATCAAAGCCATCTACGAAAAACCCACAGCGAATATCATTCTCAATGGAGAAAAACTGAGAGCTTTTCCCCTAAAGTCAGGAACACGGCAAGGCTGTCCACTATCACCACTGGTATTCAACATAGTACTAGAAGTCCTAGCCTCAGCAATCAGACAACAGAAAGAAATAAAAGGCATCCAAATCGGCAAGGAAGAGGTCAAACTCTCACTCTTTGCAGATGATATGATACTTTATGTGGAAAACCCAAAGGACTCCACTCCAAAACTGCTAGCACTCATACAGGAATTCAGTCAAGTGTCAGGATATAAAATCAATGCACAGAAATCAGTTGCATTTCTATATACCCAACAACAAAACAGAAGAAAGAGAAATTAAGGAGTCAATCCCATTTACAACTGCACCCAAACCATAAGATACCTAGGAATAAACCTAACCAAGGATGCAAAGAATCTGTATTCAGAAAACTATAAAGTACTCATGAAAGAAATTGAGGAAGACACAAAGAAGTGGAAAAACATTCCATGCTCATGGATTGGAAGAACAAATACTGTGAAAATGTCTATGTTACCTAAAGCAATCTACACATTTAATGTAATCCCCATCAAAATACCAGCAATTTATTTCAAAGCAATGGAACAAATAATCCTAAAATATACATGGAACCAGAAAAGACCCCAAATAGCCAAAGGAATGCNGGAATGTTGAAAAAAAAAAGCAAAGTTGGCGGCATCACAATTCCAGACTTCAAGCTCTATTACAAAGCTGTCATCATCAAAACAGTATGGTACTGGCACAGAAACAGAAACATAGATCAGTGGAACAGAATAGAGAGCACCGNCCAGTGGAACAGAATAGAGAACCCAAAAATGGACCCTCAACTCTATGGTCAACTAATCTTCGACAAAGCAGGAAAGAATGTCCAGTGGGAAAAAGACAGTCTCTTCAACAAATGGTGTTGGGAATACTGGACAGCCACATGCAGAAAAATGAAACTGGATCATTTCCTTATACCACACACACGAATAGACTCAAAATGGATGAAAGACCTCAATGTGAGAAAGGAATCCATCAAAATCCTCGAGGAGAACACAGGCAGCAACCTCTTCGACCTCAACCGCAGCAACTTCTTCCTAGGAACATCACCAAAGGCAAGGGAAGCAAGGGCAAAAATGAACTATTGGGACTTCACCAAGATTAAAGCTTTTGCACAGCAAAGGAAACAGTCAACAAAACCAAAAGACAACTGACAGAATGGGAGAAGATATTTGCAAATGACATATCAGATAAAGGGCTAGTATCCAAAATCTATAAAGAGCTTCTCAAACTCAACACCCATAAAACAAATAACCCAGTCAAGAAATGGGCAGAAGACATGAACAGACATTTCTCCAAAGAAGACATCCAAATGGCCAACAGACACATGAGAAAGTGCTCAACATCAGTCAGCATCAGAGAACTACAAATCAAAACCACAGTGAGATACCACCTCACACCAGTCAGAATGGCTAAAGTGAACAAGTTGGGAAATGACAGATGTTGGTGAGGATGCAGAGATAGGGGAACCCTCCTCACTGTTGGTGGGAATGCAAGCTGGTGCAGCCACTCTGGAAAACAGTATGGAGATTCCTCAAAAAGTTGAAAATGGAGCTACCCTACGACCCAGCAATCGCACTACTGGGTATTTATCCTAAAGACACAAAGGTAGTGATCCTCAGGGGCACGTGCACCCGAATGTTTATAGCAGCAATGTCCACAATAGCCAAACTATGGAAAGAACCTAGATGTCCATCAACAGATGAATGGATAAAGAAGATGTGGTATATATATACAATGGAATACTATGCAGCTATCTAAAGAAATGAAATCTTGCCATTTGCAACGATGTGGATGGAACTAGAGGGTATTATGCTGAGCGAAATAAGTCAATCAGAGAAAGACAATTGTCATATGATCTCTCTGATATGAGGAACTTGAGGGGCAGGGTGGGAGGTCATGGTTGGTAGGGAGGGAAAAATAATGAAACAAGGTGGGATGGGGAAAGAGACAAACCATAAGAGACTCCTAATCTCACAAAACAAACTGAGGGTTACTGGTGGGTGGGAGTGTAGGGATAGGGTGGATGGGTTATGGATATTGGGAATCGTTTGTGCTATGGTGAATGCTGTGAAAGGCATAAGCCTGATGATTCACAGACCTGTACCCCTGGGGCAAATAATAATAATAATAAAATATTTTTTAAAAAGATATTTTCTTTTTCTTTTTCATTTTCTTTTTTTTAGTCTGAAAGTCTTCCTTTATTTTTTTTTCTTTTTGTTGAAGTTTTATTTATTTATTTATTTATTTATTTATTTATTTATTTATTTCAGTGATCCAAAATTCATTGTTTATGCACCACACCCAGTACTCCATGCAATACGTGCCCTCCTTAATACCTACCACCAGGCTCACCCCTTTCCCCCTCCCTCTCTCCTCCATAACCCTCAGTTTGTTTCTCAGAGTCCATAGTCTCTCATGATTCATCTCCCCCTCCGATTTACCCCAATTCACTTTTCCTTTCCTTCTCCTAAAGTCCTACATGTTATTCCTTATGTTCCACAAATAAGTGAAACCATATTATAATTGACTTTCTCTGCTTGACTTATTTCAAGAATAATCTTCTCCAGACCCATCCATGTTGATATAAAAGTTCGGGATGAATACTAACTTTTGCCTGATGGCTGCCTAATATTCCATTTTATATATAGACCACATCTTCTTTATCCAGTCATCTGTTGAAGGGTATCTCGGCTCTTTCCACAAAAGATATTTTCTAATAAAGCTTCCTGACTCTTTACTCAGCCATATTGAATCTTCCAATGAGCCCTTCCAAGGAATTCTTCATTTCTGTTACAGTTTTTTTTATTTCTACCATTTTCTTTTGATCTCTTTCTTACAATTCTTTAAGTTTATATTACCATGGGTTATTATATATTGTCTACTTTTTCTCATTAGTGCTCTTAACAAATCAATAATACTTATTTTACAATACTTATCTGAAATTACAACATCTTTGAGTCTGGTTCTGATGATAGCTTTGTCCTTCAGACATTGTTTTTCTTGACTTTAGCCAGCTTTATAAATTTTTGTTGAAAGCTGGACATGTTATATAGGGTAATAGGTACTTAGGCAAATAGACTTTTAGTATAAGGATTTACATTAATTTGGCAAGAGTTAATCTGTTTTAATATTTGTCATATCTAAAGACACCAGAGGCTTCATATTACTCTAGTGGGCTTACTTTTCCCCCTTTTCCTCCTTCTTTTCCTCCCCCTCTTTTTCCTCCCCCATCCTCCTTTTCATTCTTCCCCATTATCACTTTTTCTTCTCCTCCTCTTCCTTCTTCTCCTTCTTTTTATTTTCCTCTTCTCCTTTCCCTTCTTCTTCTGGCTTCCCTTTGTTCTGGTCATTAGATGGAATCTTTGTCTTGTAGCTCTTTTAGTTGTAACCCACTGTTATTATTACTGGGTGCTTATTAGTGTTGTGGCAGGGCGAGTGGGTAGGGTGCAAAGGGAAGGGATGTTCCTTTATCTCCTAAGTTTCCAAGTAAGTGTCAGTCTTTTTTGGGCTTATGCCTCAGGGGTCGAGTTATACCTTCAGAAGACTTAATCTCTTCTCTCCTACTGATACCAGTCTATTTTCTTGCAGTCCCCTCCCAATTGACTATACCTTACTTTATGTATTTATTTACTTATATACTTATTCACTTATTCTTACATGAGACAGGAAGGTTGGAGAGGGCTGGAATGGGGTGGAGCTCCTTTCCTTCGGTTTCGAAAAGTTTCAGAATAGCCCTCTGGAAAAGTCCTTTTCCTGGGGTAGACCTGCTGGGAGAAGGTTCTGGAGGGATTAACAGGAGTTACCTTTCCATTCCTTCTGCAATGCACATGAGGGGATCTTTCTCTATCTTCACACTGAAAACTTGATGTGGTTCCTAGAGGAAAGGGCTATGAAAGCAAAAGCACCTCCCCCTTCACTGTCCAGCTCCCCAGCCTCTTACTCATGCTTCAAGAACTTGTCCAAATTACCTTTTAACTCTTCCTGCCAGTTTTTGTCATTTTGCAGCTTCTGATCCGGTCTTGGTTGTTGTATTTCTCTGAATGCACCTGTTTCTCCATGTTTCAAGGAAGTTATTTGCCCTGATTTCCGATGGGTCAAGAAAAGTCATTGATTTTGTTTGTCCAGATTTTTCTTGTTGTAAGGATAGGAATAACAATTTTCAAGGTCTTACGTGTAATAACAAAAATACCCACCTTTTCCCTTCCCAAATATGTGTGTGTGATATATCCCTATCACCATGGAGCCTAGGGCATTAACATCAGGGCCTCAGGAGAGCTGGCCCTTGAGGTGGGGACAGGAAATAGAATGTGTTGTTCATTTTTTAAATGCATCTTTTAATTGTTACGTTTCATTTTTATAGTTTTTAAGAGGACTTTAATAAAGAAGATTTAGGAGAATAAAAAATGAGCACATCATTGTTTATAATAACAAAAATCAAAATATCTTGAATATCTACCAATAGGAGAATGTTTAAATTAATTCCTATCAACAGGAGACTGCTGTGGAACTGTTCAAGAGAATGGAGAAACTGCTTGCTGCTGGTACCTGCTAAGAAGGTATCTGAGAGAGAGAGAGACAGAGAGAGAGAGAGAGAGAGAGAGACAGAGAGAGAGAATGACAACAGGCAGGAGCCAGGGGAAGAGGCAGAGGGAGAGAGAGAAGCAGACTCCCCAGTGAGTAGTGAGCCAGATGCCGGCTCCATCCCAGGACCCTGGGATCATGATCTGAGCTGAAGGCAGATGCTTAAGAGAAATAAGTCAGTCAGAGAAAGATAAATACCATGTGATTTCACCCATGTATGGAAATTAAGAAACAAAACACATGAACATAGAACATAGAAGAAGGGAAGGAAAAATAAAATAAGGTAAAAACAGGGAGGGAGGCAAACCATAAGAGACTTAAATATAGAGAAAAAACTGAGGATTGCTAGAGGGGAGGTGGGGGGGGATGGGGTAACTGGGTGATGGGCATTAGGAGCCCACGTGATATAATGAGTAGTGGTTTTTATGTGCAACTGATGAACCACTAAACTCTACCTCTGAACTTAATGATACACTATATGTTAATTGATTTTAAATTAAAATTTGTCTGTGTTGTGCTGTGCAGTAGAAAAGATTAAAGTTAATGTGTTTATGCCATGGACATAAAAAGGGTCTGAGGACACATCCAGCATTCGAGAATGTTGGGGAAGTGGAGACTTGGCACTTCACATAGTTTGGATTGGTTGTAGTAAATGAGAATTAGTTTTGTAATCAAAACAACAGAAGGATAAAAGGAAAGAGACTGACTTTTTATTGTTTTCTGTGTCTTTTGAGTTTTGTATCCTGTATTTATCTCCATTCCATAAAAAGAAAAACAAAATAAAATAAGAAAGGTAAGGTATGCCCCCTGATATAGTTCACTGGGTCTTCCTCAGCATGTGCTGGCTTTTACCCCTTTTCAGCACCTTCCTCTTGATCTCTCTCCAGGCTTCCTAGTGCCTTCCTCAGGCCACCCTGCTGTAGGCCTAGGCCACCCCCATCATTAGGGCAGGCTGGGGGGCCGCCTGGCCCCCTCCCAGCATCTCCCAGTATCCAGTACAACCTTGGAGGCCTGGAAGGTTGAAAGGCACAGTGCACAGACCCAAGAGTATACCGCAGTCCTCTGCTTGTCATTGTGTGACCCTGGGGCATCACTCAGACTCTGTGGGACTATGAATTGGGATTTTGCTTTATATGGGAGAAACAACCTCCTATAACTTTTACAGTCATGTATGAATAAGAGGGCTAGACATGACCAGAATTCTGAAAATGCCCCACGGGCCTCTGCTACTCCCAGCACTAGGCTAGGCACTTATCCCAGGAGCTGGCCCAACAGTTCCATTCTTTCCTCTCAGTGGGTTAACCTGGAGAACATGCTTGAGGCCTGCAGAGCCCCATAAGACTGGCACTGCCTATACTCTTGCAGGGGAGGGGAGCCCAAGAGGTGGGATGTGACAAGAGATGGTCTGAGGCTTCCTCAGACCCACTGGACATGAGAGGAAGGGAAGGCCCTCCTCTGTTCTCTCAGCAAGGTGTCTTGTAGGCCACTGCTGTGATCTCCCACCACATTGCAGAAAATGAAAACTTCTAGGGTGTCAGGATTGCTTAAGATTCTTCCCAGAGTGAAAGCCACTGGGCTGATGGTTCCTTTCAGGTAAGTGTGGCCTCAGTCCCTTTTCTCTGCTGCTCTGTTCCTGGGTCACTGCAGACCACCCTCACCATAACCTCTGGGTCCTGGACCTCCTTTTACCAGCACACTTGGGAATGGCTGGATTCTCCCCATCACCACCAGTCATCATGTCACATCAAGGAAACACTCCCTCAGAACTCCTGCAGGGTAAAATCTTAACTCTGCTACTCTTCAGACATAGGCTCACATTCAATAAGAAAACAAAACCACAAGCAACCTTTTGATATTTCATTCTTTCAACAAGTAAATATGCACTGAGTGCTTGCTCTGCTCAGTTGCAGTACAAAGTAATAAGGACCATGAATGCATGAGGGATGCCCCCTGCCCCCAGGCACTCAGGCTGCTTATAGGGAGACACGCAGATGGCACCCACAGGGTGCCCTGGAGGAAGGGAGAAGTAAAGGCTTTGAAAGAGGAGTTTACTGCAGGAGCTGAGCAAGAGAAGTTTTAGAGCCTTGTGAAGAGCTGGGCCTTAGGAGCTAATGGGTGGGACTCAAACCCCATTGACCTTACACACTAGGTGTGTGTGTTCATGGGCAAGTCACATAAGCACTCTGTACCTTGGTCTCCACATCTGAAAAATGAAGACAACTGCATTCAGGCTGATGCAAGGATAAGGTAAACTATTCTATGTGTAACCTGCTCCCAGCACAGCTCAATAATGTTAATCATTTGTGGAGGTCCTGGGAGGAGGAATCACGTGTGGTTTTCCAGGAAGACTAGCTCTGACCTTCCTCAGTGTCCCAGGGATGGGCCTGGTCAGGAGCCTATAGGAGCACACAGTAGGCCCAGTAAGCAGTTTTTAACAAAGACTATAGAGCATTTTATAGTCTGAAATGAAGCCTCAGAGAATCAGGAGAGGCGCCAGGATGTGGTCCACTGTCAAACTGCATCCTTCTGGCTGGAATTTTTCCCCCACCACCTGACCTAACACTTTCTATGATGACTTTTCCTCCAGAAACTGCTTCATGTCTGTGGCATTACTTCCTCTGCATCTTACTGCAGCATGATGGGTGAGGTAGGATCTAATCATAGAGAAACTTGACACATGGTCTGTCACTGTGCCTGATGTCCTGACATTTGCCCTTCCTGAGGATGCGGGTCACCTTTCCCTTCCACAATTCTGAACATTTGGTACTGTGCATGTTGTTGTGGCTTTCAGGAAGATGAGAGTTACAACTCCATTCCGAGGTAAGTTTTCCTGAAGGGGGAGGCAAAGATGCTGACAGTGTGGAGGGGTTAAAATGGCAGAGTTGTGGACAATCAGTCAGATTCCCTAAGAACATTTTGCCATCCTTGGCTTCATTTAGAGAAGTTGGGGGAAATTATTGGTCTGATTTGTGATAGAGAATTCATCAACACCCATTGACTAGGGTCTGCAGGGTCTAGCCCTGGCAGGGTTACACAGTAACACATGTTGTCTGCTGATTCAAGGCTCTTAATGAGATGAAGCTTGTTCTGCTTCTTATTCCCCCAAGAATTCCTTCAGAATCCCAGTACACTGTGGCTACTTGTCCTGGGGGTAGAGAGCTGACTGGTGTGGGGTCAGTGAACATTCCTGACCTCATCCACAGTGCCCCATCCTGTCTCTGTCCCTCTCTGGATCCTACCCCTAAGCCCTAGGCCACATATTTATTTTTCTCAACCCCTATGCAGATGTCTTGGCTTCCTCTACTTCCCATTTATAAGATGTACTGTTATCTTCCCATCAGTTTCAAGCCTGAGCTCTTCTCTCTAACCTTCTGTATGAGGAGAAGCCAGGTGTGGCCACTTCACAGTCAACTGGGATTTGGGTCTTCATTTCGTTGTGGGGAAGTCAGTGAGGCACACTTTGAGAGCAATGGCAGCATGCAGCTGGGCACCCTTGGCCTTGGGCTGCCCAGTGCCTGGTCTGGCGAGCTGATTCAGGAGATGGATGCCTCCCCATAAAAATGCTCTGCTCCACTTGCCTGTGTCATGCTACCCCCCTTCCTCCCGCAACGGTCTTCACATCAGGGAAAAAGGATGAAGATTTGTGTGTTAGGTTCTCTTGAATGTGGTCACAAAGACACAGTTTCTGGTGAGTGAGGGCCCATGCTACAGGTGAGGCTCAGTCATGGCTGGTCTGGGAGCCCCCACTTCTGGTTGGTTGCAGAGGGAGGCCCTCATGGAGCAGGAAACTGTAGCAACTTTCTGGGGCACTTGCAGAGGGGGCTCGCTTATATTGGCTGTTGGAAGTGAGGTCCAGGAATCCTGGCAATTGGCCCTAGGGACTCAGCTGGGTAGTAGGAGCACGAGGGGCTATGAGTCTAGCTGGCACCTATGTGCTGCCTGCTCCATAGCCCTTGAACTGAGCTGTGGGGGCTGGTCATCCATAGAGGCTTGATGAGTCTGTGCATCCATCCTGGTGGGCTCCACCCTGAGCCAGCTAAGGTCCAGGATGTGGCCTGGGCACCTCTGGTCCTGTGGGCTGTGGAGTGGACTAGCCAGGGAGGGCAGACCACACACAACTGGCACGCTAGGGAAATTGTTAGGTTGTTTCTGCTGGAGAATATCAGGGCCCCTGGCCTGAAGCTGCCTACAGAGCCCATTGCTTGTGTCCTGCCTTGGGGGTTGTGTAGTAGGAGTTTGGGAGTCTGGGTGGA
This sequence comes from Ailurus styani, assembly GCA_002007465.1. NCBI lineage: Eukaryota > Metazoa > Chordata > Mammalia > Carnivora > Ailuridae > Ailurus > Ailurus styani. Next base: position 161,186 of record LNAC01001174.1, on the reverse strand, counting down.
TGTGCAGAGCTGCAACTTGGGCCACACAACCTGTCAGGATGGGCTCTACATCAAGAGTGCTTCTGCCAGGATCTGGCCTCCAAGGACATGGGAAACACTCCAGATTCCCAGGAGGCCTGGGCTCCTGGAAGCCAGGCCAAGGGTTTGGAACCTTATTTTTGCTGGAAGTGTCTGTTATTGCAGAGGCTGCACACCCCAAAGAAGGGAACAAGCCTTCATGGCAGCCTTGCATCGCTCCTTCCCCAGACACTTGCATACACTCCAGAGATGTGTCCCTAGATAGAGTGCTGATTTCCTGCTCGCATCCTCCTATGACCCTGCTCTCTCCAGCAAGCAGGCCCTTGGGACCTGAATGTGCCCACAGCTCCTGTCTACTGGGTACTGAGCCCACAGTGGTCCTACCTGCATCTGAAGCCCCAGCCCCGCTGCCCTCCTGCTTCACTGGATCTGGGCCCTTTTTCTCAGAACCAGCTTCCGGCTTCTCTGCTTGTCCCCTAGGTGAGGTTGCAGTTTCTCCAGGGACTGAGGCATGTGGGGTGCGGAGTTCAGGGCCACGGCGAAGCCAGTTGATAATGCCCATGGTGATGGCAAGCTCAGTGTCACAGAGCTTTAGCAGGCACTCCTTGCCCTTCCAGGAGCTTTGCAAAAAGCCCTGGCTGAGTAGGTCTGGCCCTGGTGCTGAGGCCAAGTTCTCCTCTGCACCCACGTGGAAGCTGCACATGGACAGTGGTGCTCCTAGTGCTGGCCCTGACAAACTCTCAGACACACATAGGTCATCATCCAGGCTTGGGGCAACAGGGCCCTCACTGGGGTCATAGAAGAGCTCGTAGAGGGCGTCTCCACTGTAGCTATCCCGGGGGAAGGCAGCTGCAGGCGTGCCTGGGCTTGTAGCCTCCTTCTTGTCCTCCTCAAGTCCAGGTGAGAAGGAGTCATAGTAACCCTCATCACTTGTAGACACCGATTCCGGCTGTTCGCTTTTAGGGGTACCTGTGTCTATGGAGCTGGCTTTGGAACCACTGTGGGGGTCCCTGCAGGGGCACAGGGGGAGCTCAGCAAGCCCAGCTGCATCCAGCCTGGGACAGTCTGTGTCTGTCCCCTGCAGACCCCCCAGCCATGGCCCTAGTAGGGCACGGTGCTGCTGCCTCACAGAGTGATTCACACTGTCCCAGAACTTGGCAAAGTCAGACATCTCGTTTTGGGCTGGTGATGCCAGCTGTTCCACACTGCCCTGGAAGGGGCCCCTAAGAACTTTGCTTTCAAGGACCTGGGATACCTGGGCTGGGCTCTCTGGGCCCTCGTTCAGTTCCAGGGATGGCACTGAGCTTTCATCTGCAAAGATCTCTCCACAGCCCGTGAGAGAGTCAAAGCTCTTGAGTGAGGCCACATCCTCACACAGGGCCCTGCAGAGGTCAAAGGAAGAGTCAGGCAGGAGCTCACTGTCAGATAGGTCCTGGCACAGGCTGTCTGGTCCCAGTCCCTCACCTAAGGGGAAGAAGGCTTTGCCTGGCTGCCCGCCAGTCTCTGATGGACCCCCAGGGGAAGACAGGCTCTCACCCTTGGTCACCAGTGAGGCCAAGTTCTCAGTCTTGTTTCTGCGAATGTGAAATAGGTTCCGAAAGCACTTCTTAGGTCGTTTCAGGGAGATCCTCTTCCTTGGGATGCTCTTGGCCACAGCTGGCACAAAGGGCATCTGGGGCACAAAGTGGCGGTAATCAATCATGCGCTGGCTGCTGGGGGGCCCTGGGAAACTTGCACTGCCCACCAGCTGCCCTGTGGCTGTGCTTGCCCTGCCAGCCTCAGGCACACTCTCATGAGTCTTGCTCTTTCGTACCAGTTTGAAGGTGGCGCCACAGAAGGCTGCAGCCCCCACCTCAGGTTCTGGCTCTGCCCCCTTGTTGGAGCATCTGTCATATCCTTGGGCTCTGGGACTAACCTGTGGTGCCCTTTCACTGTAGGGCTGCTGTTGCCCTCCTGGTGAGACTGACCAAGGACTTGCATTCTCCCTGGCCAGAGAGGTGACTGCTGGATCTGGGGGTTTCTCATGGGAAATCTGCAGGCTGGATTTGATGAAGGTCTTTCCTCTTTTCAGCTCCATGCTGCCAGTGCCCCAAGCTGCTGTGAAAGAAAGCAGGAGGCACTTAGTATCCAAGATGGAGACCTATGGTTCTAGGAGACCTCTGCCTACCTCTGCTTACACAGTGGCTTTGTTGCTGAGCAGTGACAACTAAATTTGGATCTTCTGCAGAGGCAGGGAGAGGGTGATGAGAATGGCCTCACCTATGCTCACTGCTCCAGGGCTGCCCACTGCTCCACAGAAAACTGATATTAGAGAAGATATATGTTACATGCTTAAAGTTACACAGTGGAGCACACGGAAGAGCTATAAAAGCCTTCTGAGTGAGTGGGTGGGTAGAAAGAGTGACATAATAAAGTTGGTGGTCTAAGACCATTTATCTGACCTCTGAGTGGAGGACAGAATAAATTAGGAGAGAAGATTCACAAAAAGCAACTAAAGTGGGCTAAGTATGTAGAGATAAGATCCAGATGGAAGCTATCATCATAAGTCACAAAAAAGAGAGGTGAAGTTATAGGGCCTTTTAAAGGAAAAAGCACTAGAACCCAGCAACTTAATAAAGAGAGAGAAGTCATCAACACTGAGGAAGCAGTAAATACTGACCCAGAAGTGGGAAAAGGTAAGGAAGTAGAAACTGAGTGAAGGTGAGGAAGGGGCCTGTGCTAAGAGCTGGTTTGAGAGAGAGAAGCAAGACTCTGTAGTTTTAAACATGTTGCCTTTGGGGTGAGTTTAAAGATCTATAAGGGTGGACCAAATGAAGATGATGCCCAAGAGCACCACTTGTGAACTTCCCTGGACTCTCCCTCTCTGCATTCTCCCAGCACACAGGCACCCAGCTCACAGCTCAGCCTGTTCCAGCAGCTCTTCCTCTCCTTGGTAATGAGCAACCTGACGGCCCAACCTGTCAGTTTGGCCAGGGAAAGATTAGAGAAGAGAGTCTGGGGTTTCTTTGACTCCCCACAAAGACTTGCTTAATAGGGAGTTCCTGAATTCACTCCCCCATAGTTTGTAGTCTGTGAGGGAGGGATGCAGTGAGTGTAAAGGCAAGTGGCTCTGTCAGCCTGCATGCTTTTCAGATCCACTGCTCACAAAGCTTTGCAGCCACCTTCAGAAAGCGCCTTGACAGGTACGAGCTATGCAGGGTAAGCTGTGGAGTCTCTCAAATGCTTAGCCATGAGGACCTGGAGGTGAGAAGAGGGGCTTTCTCACAGCCCAGTTGACAACATTAAAGCTGAAGAAGATGAGAACAGGTGACAAGGCTACCATTGTGGGGGCTTACAGGGGCAAGCTGACCAGCCTCCACCCTACTCCCACCCATGGGCAGTGCTTCTTCCCCTGCAGAGGAACACCTGGGACTTCTGGATGGAGGGTAGGAGGAGCCAGCACTGTACCAGGGAAAATGATAGAACCCAGACTTGGTTCTGGTGGCAGCTCAGCTCTTGGTGGCAGCATCCTGGATAGTGGGACAGTGCTTCAAGCTGCCTTCTGCCTCTTATGAGGTGGCATATGCCCAAGCCTTTCCTATCCTATATCTGCATATCCCATTTTGATTCCCCACAGTCCTTTGTGGCTTAAATAAGTCCTTCCCCAGGTCTGATGGGTTTTCCTATACACAACGTAGTGGTTATTATCTGGACTCTGGAGTTGGAGAACCCAGATTTGAGTCTTGGTTGCACCTACCTAACCAGATGAAAGCTTGCCTATAACCTTATGAGATATACTGCTGTAACCTCCACTTTACGAAGGAGAAATTAAGGTCTAGGAAAGTCAAGGTTGGCTCAGTTTGCGCATGTGGTAAGTGATAGAACTAAGATTTGAAACCAAGCCCATCTGATTGTGATCATATGCTCTTAACCACAATAGATATTCTATGAACCAACAGCCCAAACTTCTCTTCATGGGAAATCTAAAAATCAAATAATAAATGTGTTTTTATGAGGAGTTTTGGAAATCACAATGAAAATGGTGATTAAAATAAAAAATATAGCTGAAACAAATTTAGATAAATTGTAATTGAAGATAATATAATTTCTATGACAAGAAATTTTAGAGATATTTATTATGAGATCTCTTTTCTATGTTTTTAGAAAAATCTTTTTATTACCATACTCTTAGAAATAACGTCAAGTGAGCATGATAAAGATTACTTTGCTGCGTGCAGAAATTGCAACTGCAAGAACTGAGATGGTTTATCTGATACTGATCTCTATAAATAAAACTGATTTCTTAATTCTTAATTCAGTTAACTGATTTAAAATCACAAAGAACTGGAAATTTCACTATATTCTGAACTTGGAAAATGAAGCCTCAAAATAGTCATTTCTACAGATGGCTGGACTCAGTGTCACTAATGTGGCCAACTCTGTCTCCTGAGTTCATTTAATACTTTCACACATTGATAGGGCAATAAGAACTAAGATTCAGAATAATGATCGACAAATTTGCAAAATACTGGAGAAATTATGTGAAATTCAGAGTATGTTCAGTCCAGATTCTACGTTAACATATCTTATCAGAACCTGACTCTTGAAATGTGGGGTCCATATGTGATATGTATGGGAACTCCCTGGGGGGGGGTGGTCAGAGGGCCCACTGCCCAGCTGGAGAAAACTGAGCAGTCACCTTCCATGACAGTTCTCAGGGCAGAGTAGAATTTATCTGGACAGCCAGTTGCTGACACTGTCATTGCCTAAAGGCAGAGGCCAAACATGTCCAGGTTCTGTGCTGCAAAATGCACATTCTGCTTTGTAACCTTCTAGCTAAAGACCCCTCCAGTAGCACTCAGTATGAAACCTGAGAGGGAATCCTCTACCATGTGCCACATCCCTCCCCAAAGGAAAAAAGTAGCCCCGTCCCTTCTTATCTGGTGCCTTCTTATCTGTAGCACTCAGTGATCACTGTCTCCTCATTCTGGTGCTTGTTTGGTCTTTTTACTCCCCAGTAAAGTTGAAAAATTCTCTAAGATTCAGGACTCCAACTAAGCCTGATAGTGAGCTACTGCTTATTTAAATGAAGTATTTATGTTTTTGAGACATTTCAGCCACATCTAGGTTTCCTAAAAAGAGTGTTAAATCTGGCACTTTTAACTCTACAGTTTATGCCCATCATTCTCTGAGACAGGTCTCAGTGACACCAAGACCTTGGACTGAGTCTTGCATCTCTAAAATGAATTTCCAAATTCCATGAGAACAGGGACCACACCATGTGTTTATTTAATCAACTCTGATTCACAGATGTGGTATTTAAACCAAGATCTAAAAGACAGCTGAAGACAGCCAGGCAAAAGATATGGGAAGCATATTCCAGGCAGAAGGAACATCCCTCAGAAAGGCCTTGCCAAGCAAAGGATGAAGAATAATTAAAACTCTGAAAGCAGGCCCAGGTGGCCAGAGCAGCTAGCCAATGGGATGAGGCCCAGAGATCTTCAGGGCAGACTGTACCAGGCCTGAATTTACAGGTTGGTCTTGCCTTTTATCCTATGCACCATGGAGAGCCAATCAACAAGGGTGAGTAACAGGGGTGAATTTTTAATTTTAACAGATCAGCTGTAAATGAGAATGGAAAGGAGGTTCAAGAGTGGAGGCAAGAAGGCAGATTAGAAGCCAGAGCAGGGCCTAGTGGAGAGTAAGTAGTGACAGAGACTCCCCATGTATGCCAACCTTTCCTCTCAGTGCCTTACACAGAGTATGCACTTGTATATGAATTTATTGTAAATTGAGAAAATGAAGTAATTCTACTAGCTGCTTTTCTACAAGATGAATAACTTTAGCTAGACTGCCTAGGATTTTCTTTTCCCTTTGGGAAGGTAATTCTGTCAGCTTCTTTCATTTTTTAAGATGAAAGTGATTGGACATACATATCATGGAACAAACCTTGCAGGTACACACAGAAGTGGTTTGGAGATACAAAAATTTTGACTAATAGTTTGGGCATTTGCCATGCCTTTCCCTGCCCCGCCCCCACCATCCAGTAAAACCACAGCCTTGAAATACAAAGAGGTGAGTGGTGATAAGAAAGCAGAGGCCTCAGAGGGAAGCCCGGCCAAGGGACTTCCTGGACATTGGGGTCAGGGTGGGAGGCTATGTATGAGGCAATAGTTTACCTCTGTAGAAGGTGCCTTGTCTAAGCCAAAACCTTCAGGATGGATGGAGTGAAAGCTATTGTGGGAAGCGAAAGCCTCATGTTATGAGGTGGGTGTGGGGTGGGGAATGAAGCAGAAATAGAATCTGCAGTGAGAACATTACCAATTCACCCAACCCCCACGTTGGAGAGACAAAGGGCCTTTGGGGAGCAAAGTCTCTGGTCCACCCCCTCTAAGGGAGTCTCTAGGTGTTCCCGGGCTGCCTGGCTGAAAGAAAATGGGTCTCCAGTCTTATCTGTTCTTTCCCAGCCTCCGCATCCGCGCGCAACGGTTCCCTCCCCTTCCTTAGCCCAGACTTAAGAGGGTCGTCTCCCCCAGACCCCAGAATCTGCATCATCCGCACAGGACACTGTGGAGTGGACAGGGAGCAGACCCTGGTCTCTCCACTCAGTCCGCCCATCGCGCGAAAGAACGTACAAAAATTCCCAAATCATCCCCTTTCTCCCCAAGCCTAAATCCTTGGCCTTCGCTGACTTACCACGGGTGACCGGGAGTGTGGCAGTACGCCGCCTTCACAGGGCCGGGAGCCGCACCCGAGCCCAAGCTGCGCTCCGAGCTCAGCACCACGGTCAGCTCCTGGCGCCGCGCGCCCCCGCGGGGTGGGGAGGAGGAGGGCCTGCGCCCGCCCGCCGCGGCTGGGAGGGGAGGGCTGTTGTGGCAGGAAGCGGACAGGCAAGGGTTAACCGCGGGAGGGCACCGGAATGGGGGCGGGGCCGGGAGCCTGTCTGCTTCCCTGGCGGCCCCGCGCCGCTGAGTGAGAAGTGAAATGCGCTGGGAGGGGGTGGGGGCTGCATTTGGAGAACTGTAGCCGCGGTGCCCGGACCTCGGTTGGTCTCGTTTTGTTAGTATTTGTCCCAGTCTCTCTCCCTATCTCTCTGAAAGGCTGTGATTTTTCATCCCCCAGGCCCAGCTGCGGGTGCTGCCGGGATATACAGCCGCGCAGTGATCTCCCCTGGCTCCAGACCGCATGCCTGTGCACTGGTCCGAAAGCCTTAGAACGCACAGGTGTGGGTACCCTGATTTCCACAGCTCTTAGAGTTCAGGCAGATTTAACCCCAACCTTCTCAGAAGGGCTCTATCACACGGGGCCTAGTCGCGATTCCTACGCAGGATTCAGAGTGGGCTTGGGGCAGGCCAATCTCGGGATGCACCGCAGATTCTTACAGAACCTTCTTTTCAGAGTGCCTTCCGTGAACCGAATTATATTATTTATGGGAACAAACAAGGCACTTCCTTTACGGCTACTCACTGTGTGAGCTCTTCTGTTGCTTTGCCCTGCAGCAGTCTTGGGAAGAGCAGAAACGTTGTGGGAACTGTCTCTCCGCTGGGCCTAGCACAGAGGGCCAGCATGCTGGGGGAAAGGAATAAAGTATGGATTAAGTAACCCCTGGATGGCTCAGGGAGCAGTGCAAAGAACGTGGGGGAAGATATGTGGGGTGGACAGGGGCGGGAGCACACAGCTATACTGACGAAGCTTTTGATTCCTTGGAGGTGGGGAGAGGGGAGTGGAGAAGAGGGTGTTGGTAAGGGGCTGATTCCACACGACAGTGGTGAATGCAGCCAGTGAGTGATGGAAGGAAGGACACAGGGGTCGCCCAGTCCTCTCTTGGACTGAGGCCAGAAAGAGATCAGGGCTAGGGCAAATGGCAAAGGCCATGATTTTCTTGAGCCTGATTGGGTCCCTTCCTGTCCCATGACCAAAAAGACCAAGAAAATAGGGTATCCCATGTTGGTTTGGGCCGTCTTCGTCACCTTGAGATTGCCTCACCCCAGAGTCAAGAGGGTTCCATTGCTGTCCCCTCCCCCAGAGAGGATCTTCTACTGCCTTTGGATGAGCCCACTTTATTGCTTTTCTTGCAGTTGAAGAGTCTTTCTATGTGCTGACTGATGCAACATGCATGACCCCAGATGTCAGTTTCTGGCCATCGGAGTTCCCTTAGTCAATTCTTCCCCTATTAGGTAGAAACAAAGCTGGATCTATGTTTCACTGCAATATATAACCTGAATCAAGAATAATAAGACTCCCACAGACTCCATAGACCTTACTAAAGTTAATAAACATTAGTTTCTTCTATTATGGTCTTCCCTCTTCTGCATTACAAGGACTTTATATTTTTCTTAAACTTTTCCCCTTTTGAGGATAATTACGGGCTTAACTTCTTCCAATGAGTGACAATTGATCTTTTCCTTTCCAACTTGTCACCCTTTGGACATTGAGAGCTATTCTAAGCCATCTACTTTCGTCCTTCAGAGAGTTGTAAAATATCCTTAATTTTTAAGAAACAAAATAAACTATATGGATAATTTATAATATATAATTTTTTTTATCCCCAAAGACATTGGATCGGGTCTTCTCCAAGGACCCCCAGAAAGATCTTTCATACCAGGATTTCCCAGTTCAGGTATTACTGAATGATTTTTAATAGTGTTCTATTGTAAACTTGCTTTGTGTTATTTTTATAATACACTTACTTTTCTTATCAGGACTCACAACACTTTTGGGCTGTGGATCTAAACCTTTTCTTTCCTGGCATGGGCCTTAGGGTTCTCTGCCCTTGTTCACTGGTTATTGATTGACGTGTAGGTCTCAGGCCTTCTAACTATAACCTTTGTTTTCTGACAAATTCAAAGGATTTCACCCGACTGTGAGCACAAATATGGCAGTAGCCTGTCAACTGCTTCAGTTGGGGTGCAAAAATCCAGGTTTGCTGCCTAAACTCGGTAGATCCTCAGAGAAGACTGGGATGTGAGGCAGTGGAATCCTATGTCCCCAAGGAAGGATGAAAAGGCTGGAACTGTTAAAGAGGAGAAGAAAGACTTCAAGAGCCACAGTTTGGAAAGGTGGAGTAGGTGCTTTCAAGAGCCACAATTTGGAGTAGGGAAGAAGGATGATGGCTCCAGCCATGGGTGTGGCAAGAGGTACCCTAGTACTCACGCTAGTTCCCTGCAAAAAGATGTCCTCCACAATTTCAAGCTAGCATTAAGGATACATTCACATGATGAGGCCTACTGCAATGACTGGGTGGTTTCTTACTCTTTCAAAGTAACTGTATTTTGTTTTACTTAAAAAAATTGCTTTAAAAATATGGAACACTTCATGAATTTGCATGTCATCCTTGCATAGGGGCAATGTTAATCTTCTCTGTATTGTTCCCATTTTAGTATATGTCCTGTAGAAGTTAACACAAAATTACCTATATTTCAAAACTTCCATCTTAGGGAAGATGGCAGAGGAATAGGAGACCGATTATCATCAGGTCCCAGAAATTCACCCAGATAGTTAGCAAACCATTCTGAACACCTACAAATTCTACAGGACATCAAAGAGAAGAACAGCAGCAATTCTAGGAATAGAAAATCGACCACGTCCCGGAAGGTAGGACATGCAGAGAGGTGAATCTAAAGCGACAGAAAGATAGACCCCAGGGGGAAGGGCTGGCTCCTAGCAAGTGAGAGAGCAGCAGCGCACAAAATCGGAACTTTTAGAAGTCTGCTCCACTGAGGGAAGTCGCCCCAGAGGCTAAGCAGGGGGTGACGCCCTTGCAGGGACAGTGTGGTCTCAGGACCCATGGGGACACAAAAACACCAGGGGTGTCTGAGCACAACAGAGCTCCCAGGTATCAGAGAGAAGCCGACTGGAGAGACGGAGCCAAGCTGAGGTGTCTGTCAGCTGAGGTGTCAGCTTGGTGTTACCTTGGGCCATGATCCAAAGCACAGTCGGGCCACTTCTCTTTGAGCGGGCACCCCATGGATGGCAGACCCAGAGAGACCCCCTCTTCCTCTTCTGGGAAGAGCAGCATGGGAGCATGCTGCAGGAATCTGCTGGGTTTGGAGATTCCAAATGGGGCCACGCGCCAGAGATAGAAATGCTTGGTCACAGACCGGGTGAGTTCGGAGTGTGACTGGAGACCAGGGAGACAGGAGGGACTGACTGCTTTTCTCTGAGGATGCACTGAGGGGTGAGGCCCCTAGCTCTCGGCACCTCCAGGTTGGAGACATGGAGGTCGCCATTTTCATTCCCGTCCTCCAAAGCTGTACGGAAAGCATTCAGGGCACAAAAGCTCCTGACAGCGAACCTGAGCTGATTACTTAGCCTGGCCCCTGGTGAGGGCAGTGCAATTCTACCTCGGGCAAAGATACTTAAGAATCACAGCAACAGGCCCCTCCCCCAGAAGATCAGTAAGAACATCCAGCCAAAGCCAGGTTCACAGATCGCTGAGAATTGTGGAACTCCAGAGCTAGGCAATAGCAACGCAGAGAATTAATGGCTTTTTCCCCACGATTCTTTAGTCATTCAAAGTTAAATTCTTTGAGTTATATTTTTTTCATACTCTTTTCTTTTTTTCCTATTTCAAAGTTTTTTCACTATTATATCTTATTAACTCTTTAACCTTTTTAAACTTGCATTGTTATAGTCATATTTTATCCCTTCATTGTATTTAACCTTATTTTTTGTATACATATAGGGTCTGTTTAATTCACCAGTCTCATAAATAGATAGATAGAGATAGAGATAGAGATAGAGATAGAGGTAGAGATAGATAGAGATAGAGATAGAGTCAGAGACAGAGATAGATATAGTAACAGGAATAGATAATATAGATATAGGGTTTTATTTTATTTTAATTTTTTGTTTTTGTTTGTTTGATTTTGGGGGTCTTTTGCTTTTGGGTTTTTTTTCCCTCTTTCTTCTCCCCCCAGTTCCAGGTCTCTTCTGATTAGGTTAGTGTATATTTCTCTGAGTCATTGCTGCCCTTTAGTATTTTGTTCTCTCATCCACCTATTCTTATCTGCATAAAATGACAAGGTGGAAAAAATCAACACTAAAAAAGAACAAGAGGCAGTAACAATGTCTAGGGACCTAACCAATGCGGACATTAGTAATATGACAAAACTAGAGTTCAGAATGATGATTATTAAGGTGCTGGCTAGACTTGAAAAAAGCATGGAAGATAATAGAGAATCCCTCTCTAGAGAAATAAAAACCCTTTCTGGAGAAATAAAAGAACTAAAATCTAACCAAGCTGAAATCAAAAAAGCTATTATGAGTGCAATTAAAAATGGAGGCACTTACTGGTAGGATAAATGAGGCAGAAGACAGAATTAGTGATTTAGAAGACCAAATGACAGAGAATAAAGAAGAGGATGAAAAGAGACAAACAACTACTGGACCATGAGGGGAGAATTTGAGAGATAAGTGACACCATAAGATGAAACAATATTAGAATAATTGGGATTCCAGAAGAGGAAGAGGGTGGGGGCAGAAGGTATATGGGAACAAATTATAGTACAGACTTTCCCTAATTTGGTGAAGGGAACAAGCATCAAAATGCAGGAGGCACAAAGAACCCCCCTCAAAATCAATAAAAATAGGTCCGCACCCCGTCATCTAATAGTAAAACTTACAAGCCTTAGTGACAAAGAGAAAATCCTGAAAACAGCTCAGGACAAGAGGTCTATAACATACAATGGTAGAAATATTAGACTGACAGCAGATCTATCCACAGAGACCTGGTAGGCCAGAAAGAACTGGCATGATATATTCAGAGCACTAAACAAGAAAAATATGCAGCCAAGAATACAATATCCAGCTAGGCTGTCAATGAAAATATAAGGAGAGATAAAAATCTTCCAGGAAAAACAAAAACTAAAGGAATTGGCAAACACCAAGCCAGCCCTACAGGAAATATTGAAAATGGTCCTCTAAGCAAAGAGAGCCTAAAAGAAACACAGACCAGAAAGGAAGAAACACAATATACAGTAACAGTAGCCTTACAGGCAATACAGTGGCTCTAAATTCATATCTCTCAATAGTTACCTTGAATGTAAATGGCCTAAATGCCCCAAATAAAAGACAGAGGGTATCAGAATGGGTAAGAAAACAAGACCCATCAATATGCTGTCTACAGGAAACTCATTTTACATGCAAAGACACATCCAGATTTAAAGTGAGGGGGTGGAAAATAATTTACCATGCTAATGGACAACAAAAGAAAGCTGGAGTGACAATTCTTTTATCAGATAAATCAGATTTTAAGCCAAAGAATATCACAAGAGATGAGGAAGGACACTATATCATACTAAAAGGATCTGTCCAACAAGAAGATCTAACAATTATAAATATCTATGCCCCTAACATGGGAGCAGCCAATTATATAAGACAATTAATAACAAAATCAAAGAAACACATCGATGATAATACAATAATAGTAGGGGAATTTAACACCCCCCTTACTGAAATGGACAGATCATCAAACCAAAAGATCAACAAGGAAATAAAGGCTTTAAATGACACCGTGGACCAGTTGGACATCACAGATATATTCAGAACATTCCATCCCAAAACAACAGAATACACATTCTTCTCTAGTGCGTGTGGAACATTCCCCAGAATAGACCATATTCTGGGTGTCAAATCAGGTCTCAACTGGTACCAAAGGATTGGGATCATTCCCTGCATATTTTCAGACCATAATGCTCTGAAACTAGAAGTCAACCACAAGAGGAAAGTTAGAAAGAACTTAAATACATGGAAACTAAAGAACATCCTACTAAAGAATGAATGGGTCAACTAGGAAATTAAAGAAGAATTAAAAAATTCATGGAAACAAATGAAAATGAAAACACAACTGTTCAAAATCTTTGGGACACAGCAAAAGGACCATAATGCTCTGAAACTAGAAGTCAACCACAAGAGGAAAGTTAGAAAGAACTTAAATACATGGAAACTAAAGAACATCCTACTAAAGAATGAATGGGTCAAAAGAAAGCCTACACACAGCAGGAGAAGAGAAATAATAAAGATCAGAGCAGAAATCAATGAAATAGAAACCAAAAGAACAGTAGAACAAAGCACTGAAACTAGGAGCTGGTTCTTTGAACGAATTAATAAGATCGATAAACCTCTGGCCAGACTTATCCAAAAGAAAAGAGAAAGGACTCAAATTAATAAAAATCATGGGTCTTTTTTTTTAACTAGGCTTCCCACCCAATGTGGATCCCAACCGGGGGATTGAACTCATGACCCTGAGATCAAGACCTGAGCTGAGACCAAGAGTCCAACGCTCAACTGATTGAGCCAACCAGGTGGCCCCAGGTCTTTTTTTTTTATTTGACAGAGAGATAGAGATCACAGGTAGGCAGAGCGGCAGGCAGAGGGAGAGGGAGAAGCAGGCTTTCTGCCGAGCAGGGAGCCCAATGTGGGACTCAATCCCAGGACCCTGGGATCATGACCTGAGCTGAAGGCAGTGGCTTAACCAACTGAGTCACCCAGGTGCCCTGGACCCAGGTCTTATATTTAAGTCTTTAATCCATTTTGAGTTAATTTTTATGAGTCATTTGAGAGAGGGCTTCGGTTTCCTTTTCATGCATGTGAATATACAGTTTTCCTAACAACATTTATTAAAGAGATTATTCATTCCCCCACTGAGTATTCTTAGCCCCCAGATACTAGCTGATTGTAAATGTATGGCTTTGCTTCTGGCCCTTAGTTCTGTTCCATTCATGTGCCTGTTTTTATGCCAGTGCCATGCTATTTTGATTATTATGGCTTTGGAATATAATTTGAAATCAGGAGATGTGATGCTTTCAGCTGTGTTCTTTCTTTCTCAGGATTTTGGCTATTCAGGGTCTTTTGTGGTCCTTTGGAATTTTAGGATTGTTATTTCTGTTTCTGTTGAAAAATGCCATTAGAGTTTTGATAGAGATTGCATTAAATCTATAGATGATTTGAGTATTATGTACATCTGAATAATATTATTTCTTCATCTGCAAACATGAGATATTTTCCCATTTATTTGCATCCTCAATTTTTTTCATCAATATTCTCTAGTTTTCAATGTACTGATCTTTCACCTCCTTGGTTAAATTTATTATTTTTTATAATATTGTGAATATAATTGTTTTATCTCATTTTTTTCAGATTGTTGTTAGTTCTTCTCCTTTCTCTCTTTTACTAATATGTATCACACTGATAGATTTGTGATGTTGAACCACTCTTGCAGTCCAGGAATAAATTATTGGGAACCTTCTGATTCTTGATTCATTTTCCTTAGTGGGAAAATACATTGACATTGAAAATATGCTGGACACCACATTTTTTAACCTGGAAAAATATTTATGAAACATTTCTAAATAAAAAGCAGTCTAGATCAACAAAACTAGAAGCTTGTTCTTTGCAAGAATTAATAAGATTGATAAATATCTGGCCAGACTTATCCTAAAGAAAAGAGAAAGGACCCAAATTACTAAATCATCAATGAAAGGGGAGAGATCATGACTAATGCCAGAGAAATAGGAACAATCATCAGAAATTACTACCAGCAACAATATGCCAACAAATTAAGCAATCTGGAAGAAATGGATGCATTCCTGTAAACTTATAAACTACCAAGACGGAAACAGGAAGAAATAGACAATCTGAACAGAACAATACCCAGTAAGGAATTAAAGCAATAATCAAAAACCTCCTAAAAAACAAAAGTCCACAGCCAGATGGCTTCTAAGGGGAATTCTACCAAATATTTGAAGAAAAAAAAATCATACCTATTCTACTGAAGCAATTTCAAAAAGTAGAATGGAAGGAAAACTTCCAAATTCTTTCTATGAGGCCAGCATTACCCTGATCCCAAAACCAGACAAAGACCTCAACAAACAGGAGAATTACAGACCAATATCCCTGATGAACATAGATCCCAAGATACTCAACGAGATCCAAGCTAAGAGAATCTAACACTACATTAAAAGAATTATTCACCATGACCAGGTGGAATTTATTCCTGGGATGCAAGGGTGGTTCAACATTCAGAAATCAATCAATGTGATAGAACACATTAATAAAAGAAAAGATAAGAAACATATGGTCCTCTCTGTTGATGCAGAAAAAGCATTTGATGAAACACAACATCCTTTCCTGATTAAAGCTCTTCAAAGTACAGGGAGAGAGGGAAGACACCTCAAAAAAAAAAAAGCCATATATGAAAAGCCCACAGCTCACAGCCACCATTTCCCAATTGGGAAAAACTGAGAACTTTTCCCTTAAGGTCAGGAACTCGACAGGGATGCCCACTCTATTATTGTTCAACATAGTATTAGAAGTCCTAGCCTCAGCAACCAGACAACAAAAAGAATAAAACGCATTCAAACTGGCAAAGAAGTCAAACTCTCCCTTTTCACAGATGCCATGATACTTTATGTGGAAAACCCAAAAGACGCCTCCTCCAAGTTACTAAAACTCATACAGCAATTCAGCAACATGGCAGGATACAAAATCAATGCACAGAAATCAGTTGGATTTCTATACACTACCAATGTAACTGAAGAAAGAGAAATTAAGGAGTTGATTCCATTTACAATAGCACCAAAAGTGATAAGATACATAGGAAAAAACCTAACCAAAAAGGTAAAGGATCTATACTTTATAAACCACAGAACACTTATGAAAGAAATGGAGGAAGACACAAAGAGATGGAAAAACATTCCATGCTCATGGATTGGAAGAATAAACATTGTTAAAACATTGTTACAATGTCTATACTACTCAGAGCAATCTGCACTTTCATTGCAATCCCTATCAAAATACAACTGACATTTTTCAGAGCTGTAACAAAGAATCCTAAAATTTGTATGGAATCACAAAAGACCCTGAATAGCCATGGGAATGTTGAAAAAGAAAACCAAAGCTGAGAGCATCACAATGTCTGACTTCAAGCTATATTACAAAGCTGTGATCATCAGGATAGCATGGTGCTGGCACAAAAACAGACACAAAGATCAATGGAACAGAACAGAGAACCCAGAAATGGACCCTCAACTCTATGGCCAACTAATCTTTGACAAATCAGAAAAGAATATCCAATGGAAAAAAGACAGTCTCTTCAACAAATGGTGCTGGGAAAATTGTAGAGCCCCTTATAGGAGAATAGAATTGGATGACTTTTTTACACCCTCCACAAAAACAGACTCAAAATGGATGAAAGACCTAAATGTGAGACAGGACTCCATCAAAATCCTAGAGGAAAATACAGGCAGCAACCTCTTTGACCTTGACCACAGCAACTTCTTGCTAGATACGTCTCCAAAGGCAAGGAGAACAAAAGCAAAAATGAACTATTGGGACTTCATCAAGATAAAAAGCTTTTGCACAGCAAAGGAAATGGTCAACAAAGCTAAAAGGCAGCCTACAGAATGGGAGAATATATTTGCAAATCAGATAAAGGGTTAGCGTCCAAGATCTATAAAGGACTTATCAAACTAAACACTCCCCCCAAGAAAATAATCCACTCAAGAAATGGGCAGAAGACATGAGCAGACACTTCTCCAAAGATGACATACAAATGATTAACTGACACATGAAAAAATGTTTAACATCACTAGCCATCAGGGAAATACAAATCAAAACCACATTGAGATACCACCTTACACCAGTTAGAATGGCAAAATTAACAAGATAGGAAACAACAGGGGCACCTGGGCGGCTCAGTTGTTAAGCATCTGCCTTTGGCTCAGGTCATGATCCCAGGGTCCTGGTATTGAGTCCCACATCGGGCTCCCTGCTTGGCGGGAAGACTGCTCCTCCCTCTCCCACTTCCCCTGTTTCTGTTTCCTTTCTCGCTGTGCCTTTCTCTGTCAAATAAATAAATAAAATATTTTTTTAAAAAAAAGATAGGAAACAACAATGTTGGCGAGGATATGGAGAAAGGTGTACCCTCTTACACTGTTGGTGGGAATGCAAACTGGTACAGCCATTCTGGAAAACAGTATGAAGGTCACAAATATATTTGTTTAAATAGTCTCTGCATCACTGTGGGGATTCAACCCACAACCCCACGATCAAGAGTCACACATTCTACTGCTTAGCCAGCTAGAAGCCCCTTGTTACAATGTTTTTAATTACTGCTTATTTTTACCTACAAAATAATTACTGTAATCATTACTATGATCATTATCATCTGTTTATATTTTAAGTTAAGTAACACTTTTCTTCCACTTCTTTCTTTTCAACAGTGGCTCATGAATGAATAAAATACAACCCTGGGAAGTCTGCAGTGTGTTCATGCACATCATCTCACCGAACTCTAGTATATAATCCACTGAAAGAAGTGGCAGATTCCTTTCCCAAATACCCAGAGTCCTGGTGGCTGAGCAGATACCTGATGTCCTTGGTTATCTCTTACCCTAGATGATAGTTTTTCTCAGAAGAAATCACTGGGAAGGCATCTCTTCCTGGAGTCACCATGTAAGGGCAAAGGCTGGGTCCATATGGATTCACTGAACTCACTTCATGCCTAGGCCATGACCATATATGGATAGGGTGGAGGGAGGGCTTCCTAGGGAAGATAGGCCTCCACTAGACCTGGTTAGAAGGTAAAAAGCATAAGATATCACTATGTTATTCACTGTCCTGCTTGTGTTTCTCCAGAAGCAGGTCCTGAAGATACAAGAGCTAACAGTTTATTTGGGATGTGATGCCAGGAATGACAGGAAGTGAGTGGGACCTATAGGCAGCTGATAGAGGGTATGCTATGCTATCAAGACATATGCTTCTGTAGGGAGGCTGGCCCTCAGTCTAGAACACTCAACAGAGTAATCTACACCCAGGCAAAGGAGTTGGGGTATACATTTAGCTTCTAGAAGCAATGGATATTAGCACTCAGGGCTTGTCTTGGGCATGAATTGAGGATGCTCCTATCCCCAAAGAAGGCCTTAGCAGAGATACCTAACAAACTTAATAGTTAATCTGTTTGTTTGCTCATCTTCTGAACAAAGTGACTTGCTGATTCTTTGTAAGTGGTCAATCTTTTCTCTCTGTTGCTTTTAAGTTCCCTGGTGATGTTTCTACATACAGATTTCTTTTTATTTATCCCTTTTTAGGTATAATTGATTCCAGGATCTGAGGCTTATCAACTTCAAATAATTCTAGAATATTCTCAGACTTTATCTCTTCAAATGTTGCCTTGTACCCATTTTGTCTGTTATTCTGTCTGGAATCTAGGTATTTTAGAATTTTTTACCCTTTCTTCTATTTTTGTGCATCTCTCTTAAATTTTTTCTTTGTATTGTTGGGTTGGATTATGGATAATTTCTTTAGGTTTACACTTCATTTCCTTACTTAGTTCTTGTGGTACCATTTTTTAATGTTTTTAAAAATATTTTATTTATTTATATATTTGAGAGAGCACAAGTGGTGGGGAGGAGTGGCAGAGGGAGAGGGAGAAGGAGACTCCTTGCTGAGTTGGGAGTCGAATGTGGGGCTCGATCCTGTGACCCCAGGATCATGACCTGACCTGAAGGCAGACACTCTACTGACTAAGTCACCCAGGTGCCCCTTTTATATCTTTTTCTTTTTCTTTCTTTTTTTAAAATTTTTACTGTGTTATGTTAGTCACCATACAATACATCATTACTTTTTGATGTAGTGTTCCAAGATTCATTGTTTATGTATAACACCCAGTGCTCCATACAATACCTGCCCTCCTTAATACACACCATCAGGCTCACCCATCCCCCCTCCCCCCTCCTCCATAATCCTCAGTTTGTTTCTCAGAGTCCACAGTCTCTTGTGGTTCATCTCCCCCTCCGATTTACCCCAATTCACTTTTCCTTTCCTTCTCCTAATTGTCCCCCATTTTATTCCTTATGTTCCACAAGTAATTAAAACCGTATGATAATTGACTTTCTCTGCTTGACTTATTTCACTCAGCATAATCTCCTCCAACCCCATCCATGTTGATGCAAAAGTTGGATATTCATCCTTTCTGATGGCTGCGTAATGTTCCATTGTATATATGGATCACATTTTCTTTATCCATTCGTCTGTTGAAGGGAATCTCAGTTCTTTCCACAATTTGGCTATTGTGGACATTGCTGTTGTGAACATTGGGTACATATGGCCCCCCTTTCACTGTATCTGTATCTTTGGGGTAAATACACAGTAGTGCAATTGCAGGGTCATAGGGTAGCTCTATTTTTAATTTTTTGAGGAATCTCAAAACAGGAATCACTGTTTTCCAAAGTGGCTGTACCAACTTCATTCCCACCAACAGTGTAAGAAGGTTCCCCTTTCTCCATTTCCTCTCCAACATTTGTTGGTATATCTTTTTCATTGAGTTTTTAACTTCAGTTATTATATAATTTATTTCTATAATTTTTTTAACTTTTTAAAAATATATTTATTTATTTTAGAGAAAGAGAAAGTGAGTATGAGTGAGCGTAGGGGCAGAGAGAGAGAGAATCTTCAAGCAAACTCCCCAGGGAGAGCAGAGAGCACATGGTGGGGATTGATCCCACTATCCATGAGATTATGACCTGAGCAAAAACCAAGAGTCTGACGTTTAACCAACTGAGCCACCCAGATATCCCCTAGAAGTTTTGTTTGTTTTCCTATCTGTTCAGCCATCAGATCTTCTTGGTAATTTTCATATTCTCTTATTAATTATTCATATTTGTAAGTCTTTCTTTTATTTCTTGAAGCCTTTTAAACTTACTTTTCCTTCTGTGTCTCATCTGAAGTCTTGGTGGTCTGATTTTGCTGTCTGCCTTTTCTCTTGACTCTCAGTCATGTTATATATTTCATGTGAGTTTTGAATTTTTCTTATAGTAAGCTGACTAATTTCCTTAAATTTTATTTAAGGCATTTCTGGAAGCTTTGATTAAGGTTGACTTATTTCAGAAAGTATTTGAATCTATTTCTTCTAGGTTTTCTGGAGGCTCTACCAATCTGGGGTCACCTTAAATTAAATTTTATACTTGAGTATCTTTGTGTGTGATTTGGGGTTGCAAATCCACACAACAGCTGACTTCCAGTCATAAATTTTCCTCCATCCACTGCCAAGTTCAAGACAGAAAAATTTCTCTGCTGACCCCCTCAATTCAGAGAGTTTATGCTTTATTCCATGCTTAATTTCCCAGCTTTATGCTAATGCTTCTTTTTAGACTCTTTACCTTGGGGACCCTGAGCTTTTTTCCCCCTTACAAACATCCCTCAAAGGTTAGATCTTAACCTCAAGGCATCTATGGTTTTGCAACACACTGAAGGCAAAACTAGTACCTGCTGATTTCCAAGGGATCCAAATTTCTCTTCCTTTTTGGCCATGCCCAAAGTGATTTAAGATTTTTTCAGTAGTGAGCCTTGCTATTTTATTTTCAAAAGTGGAGCTGCTTCGAATATTTAGTCCACTATACTGTCAGGTATGGATGAAGGCATACACACCTCCTTTTTTTCAGAAACTCCTCACACTCAACGTCAGCTCTTAAGAAAACTACTGCATCTTGGGCTGAATAAAGTGAACTATGCCCATAGGACATCCAGTGGTATGTTAGCATGTGTTTATTTCCTTTTTGTTCTGCTCAGTCCTTTGGTCAATGTTATTTGAAAATTTCAGCTTGAACTCAGCTGAGCCACAAGAATACAAAGAACCCTGCTGTGATCCTGTGAGTGTTTAAAAAGGGAGGCTTTGCAATGTCACATGGTGGTGATGGTGAAGAGGGGTGAGCCTCGGGGGAAGACAGATGGTAGTGGCAATAATAGCAGGAGCTACAGTGATCCCTCATGCACAGATTCACCCTGTGTAGCTGATCTTAAATGATACTACTTGACTTTGTTTTTAAGGGAACTAGTACTTTTTCTTTCACTTTCCTGTCCAAAGTTACATAATTATCTTAGAATGTTTATCACTGTGAAAGAAGGAATATTTAGGATGCCCATATCCCTTGATTTAGACCTGTTGACATGAGCATAATTATAAACAGTGTCCACTTTCACTTTTTTAAGTGTCCTGGCTTGTAAACCTAACTCCCATTCATGACTTAAAGCAAACAAACTCACCATCTCACCATGAACTAGAAGTGGAAAAGAACTTCCTTTGTCTGATAACATCCACAAAAACTTAGGGAGACTGAATGCTTTTCCCCTAAGATCAGGAACAAGGCAATGGTGTCCACTCTCACCACTTCTATTCAGCATCACACAGGAATCCCAGCCAGTGCAGTAAGGCAAAAGAAAAGAAATAAAGGCATACAGATTAGAAAGGAAGAAAACAATCTGTTTTTATTCACAGACAACATGATTTTCTATGCAGAAAATCCCATGGAATCTATAAAAATAAAAAAAGCTACCATAACTATTGAGTTTAACAAGGTCTGGGGATACAAGGTAAATACAAAATACAACTATATTTTATATACTAGCAATGAACAATCAGAAATACAATGATAATAATGGTAAGTAATACTGTTTAAAGTTTCAAGGCTGTACAGTGAAAACTAGAACACATTGTTGAGCGAAATTAAGGAAAACCTGAATAAATGGAGAGATACTCCTAGTTCGTGGATAGGACAATGCAATATTGGTAAGAGGAAAATGCTCCTTCAGGCTGATCTACATACCTAATATAATCCATATCAAAATACTAGTAGATATTTTTGTAGGAATTTGCAAGCTGATTATAAATTCATATAGAAATTCCAAGGGCTTAGAATAGCCAAAAACCTTTGAAAAAAGATCGAAGTTGGAGGACCGACATTACCTAACATCAACACTTCTACGAAAGCTACAGTAATCAAGACAGTGTTTTATTGATTCCAAGATTGAGGAATAGATCAATTGAACAGAATAGAGCCAAAAATAAGCCCATATATATGATAAATTGATTTTCAAGAAAGGTGGTTCAGTGGAGAAAAGAGGTTCTTTTCAGCAGACATTGTTGGAATAATTGGATGTCCATATATTAACAAAATGAGGGAACCTGGGTGGCTCAGTCAGTTAAGCATCTGCCTTCAGCTCAGGTCATGATCTCAAGGTCCTGGGGTGGAGTCCCACATCCGACTCTCTGCTCAGTGGGGAGCCTGCTTCTCCCCCTCCCTGTCCCTCTGTGCTCTCCCTCCCTCTCTTTCTCTCTTTAGTAAATAAATAAATAAAGTAAAATTAAAAAAAAAGAAAAATCTTTTATCCATACCTCACTGAATACAAAATTTAACTCAAAATGGCTCATAGACCTAACTATAAAACTATAAATTTCCTAGAAGATAACAGGAAGAAATCTTTGTGATCTTGGGTTAGACAGTGTTCTTAGATAAGACTCAAAATGCACAAAGAATAAAAGATAAAATTGTTTAAATTGAACTCCATCAAAATTAAGTCCTTTTGGCCTATGAATGACTTATAAAGAAAATGAAAAAAATAAGCCATAGATTTAGAAAAAAATTATATTTGCAAGTTACATATTTCACAAGGGACTTGTATTCAGACTATATAAAGAATTCTCAACACTCTACAATAAGTCAATCCAATGAAAACTGGGTACAAGTCTGAATAGACACTTCACTGGAAAAGATACATAGATGACAAATAAGCAGATATCATGGGGAAGTATAAAATGAAAACAAATGAGAAAGGTCAGGGAAATAAGGGAACTGTGTACTTTCTGCTCAATGTGGCTGTGAACATAAAAATGCTGTAAAATGGGTTATGGACATTGGGGAGGGTTTGTGCTTTGGTGAATGCTGTGAAAGATGTAAGCCTGATGATTCACAGACCTGTACCCCTTGGGCAAAGAATAAAAATAAAATTTAAAAAAAATACATAAAAAAAGATGTAAAAAATAAAATCTATTTAAAAGGAGAAAATGTTTATTGGCATTTTAAAAAGCTGCATAAGATATACACCTCTTTAGAAGATTGAAGTTCTTCTCCAAAGAATATATATGAATGGCTAACAGGCACATGAAAAAATATTCAACATCACTAACCATCAGGGAAATAGAGATCAAAACAACAGACTCCCCTGGACCAAGATTGCTTGTAGTCTTGGTGGCACAGGGGTGCAGAGAAAAATGGGTATCTTGGGTGACCACTGAGATAGTGGCTGGGAGTGTGCACCACTTGTGGGAGATTGCGATGTTCAGTGGGGATTGCAGAGACAGAGTCTGCATGTTCTGGACCATCCAGGGGAGAGCACATTGAGGCTTCTCTCTGAGAAAGAGGACTGGGTGCAGAGTTTACTTTTTCCACCAGCCCTCTGAAAAGCCTCAGAAAACCACCCAAGAACAAAAATTTCCAGAGAACAAAAACATGAAAAACCAGTTTCTGCACAGCCCAGCCCCTTGATAGGGGACAGGGCAACTCAGCCCAAGCAAGACTGGCAGAAAAACAATACGGCAGGCCCCTCCCCCAGAAGACCAGCCAAAAGAACAAGAGGACAATAACAACAGGGTCCCCATAAAACTGTAAAACCCCAACATCAGGGGAAAACAACATATTAAGCTTGTGGTATTGCCCCAAAACCTGTATATTTAATAGATACAACTTTTTTTTATATCGTTCTCACAATTCTTCTTCTCTTATTTTTTTAACCTACTTACCATTACAACTAAACATTTTTCATATATTTCAAACAACATATTTCAAAACTTTATAACTTGAACTTTTTTCAGACATAAAACTGGGTTTCTTTTTCATTCTCTTTTCCTATTCAACACTATCTCTATATATAAGCCAGTTTTAATTTCCCTGTATCTCTGGGAAATTGAGTCCTTTAACAAAGTTAACAAGATACACACAGGAACTACTTAAAAAACCTTCCTCACCCACATCAAGGGTTTATAACAACATTCACATTTTATTCTTCTGTCAGTGTTTCTGTGTATTTGTTCTGCTTTTGTACCATATAAATCTTATTCTTGGGGTTCAGTTTGGCCGGGTTTTTCTTCTTTTTTCTTTCTTGTCTCTTACTTTTGTCACTCTTTTTCTTTGTTCATCTCTGCCTTATGTACCATATAAATCTAACTATTGGGACTCATTTTGGCTGGGTTCTTTCTTTTTTCCCCTCTCTTCTTCTCTCTCTCTTTTTTTTTCTTTTTTCTTTCTTTTTGGTGGTGACTTCTGATTGCTCCAAAACTTTCCAAGGGGCACCTTGACTGGATCGTGGTTAATATATTCAGCTATACATCCCCTCAACCACCTCTCACCAAAATGATTAGGAGGCAGAACACACAACAGAGGAAAAATTCAGAGATGGTGACCTCTGCAACAGAACTATTGGATATGGACATAAACAATATCTTGGAAATGGAATTCAGGGTAAAAATTTCCAGGCAATGGCTAGGTTGGAGAAGACCATTA
This sequence comes from Ailurus styani, assembly GCA_002007465.1. NCBI lineage: Eukaryota > Metazoa > Chordata > Mammalia > Carnivora > Ailuridae > Ailurus > Ailurus styani. The sequence goes on along the minus strand of LNAC01001174.1, from coordinate 136,854 downwards.
GTAGCAACATAGAATCTCTAAGGGCGGAAGTGGGAGCAGATCTGGCAGAAGTCAAAAATACTATCAAGGAGATCCAATCTAATCTAAATACCCTAACAGCTAGGATAACTGAGGCAGAAGACTGAATTAGTGATCTAGAAGACAAACTGATAGAAAAGCGGGATGAGGAGGAGGCATGGAACAAAATTAGAAGCCATGAAAACAGTATTAGGGAAATAAATGATGCCATGAAACGTTGCAGTGTCAGAATTATTAGGATCTCTGAGGGGGTGGAGAAAGAGAGGACTAGAAAGCATAGTTGATCAAATACTGGATGAAAATTTCCCTAATCTGGGGAATGGAACAAGTGTTCATGTCCTAGAGGCAGAGAGGACACCCCCCAAGATCAATGAGTCTAGAAAGATCCCCAGACACTTAACTGTGAGATTTGTGAATCATAAATTCAGACAGGAGTTCTAAGGACAGGTAGGAGGGAGAGATTCCTTACATACAGAGGAAGGACCATCAGAATAATGTCAGACCTGTCCACAGAAACCTGGCAAGCCAGAAAGGGCTGGCAAGACATATTCAGGGCACTAAATGAGAGGAACACGCAGCCAAGAATACTTTATCCAGCAAGGCTAATATGCAGAATGGATGGAGAGATAAAGAACTTCCAAGATCAGCAAGGTCTAAAGGATTATGTGACCACCAAGTGGGCACTACAAGAAATATTAAGGGGGGTTCTATGAAAGAAGAAAGAAACCAAGAGTGACATAGAACAGAAAGTTACAGAAACAACCTATAGAAACAAGGGCTTCACAGGCAACATGATTTCAATAAAAACTTACCTTTCGATAATCACTCTCAATGAACATAAATGGTCCCATAAAAAGTCACAGGGCTGCAAACTGGATAAAACAACAGGACCTGTCCATATACTGTCTACAAGAGACATATTTTGAACCTAAAAATGCATCCAGACTGAAAGGGAAGGGATGAAGAACCATCTTTCACGCCAATGAGCCTCAAAAGATAGCTGGGGCAGGGATTCTCATACCTGATAAATTAGATTTTAAGCTAAAGACTGTAGTCAGAGATACAGAAGGACACTACATCATTCTTAAAGGGACTATCCACCAAAAAGATCTAACAATTATAAATATTTATGCCCCCAACATGGGAGCAGCCAACTACATAAGTCAACTGTTAAACAAAATAAAGACTCATACTGATATGAACACATTAATTGTAGGAGATCTTAACATGCTACTCTCAGCAATAGACAGATCATCTAAACAGAAAATCAACAAAGAAACAAGAGCTTTGAATGACACATTCCACCCTAAAACAACACAATACTCATTCTTCTTGAGTGCACATGGAAGTTTCTCCACAATAGACCATATACTCAGTCACAAATTAAGGCTCAACCAATACCAAAAGACTGAGATTACTCCCTGCATATTCTCAGACCACAGTGCTTTGAAAATGGAACTCAACCACAAGAATATGTTTGGAAGGAACTCAAAGACATGGAAGCTAAAGACCATCCTGCTCAAGAATGTTGAGGAAAACATGAAAGCAAAGAAGAACTTAAACAATTCATGGAAACCTATGAGAATGAAGACACATTGGTCCAAAACCTATGGGATACAGCAAAGGCAGCACTAAGGGGGAATTACATAGTCATCCAAGCCTCACTCAAAAAAATTGAAAGATCCCGAATACACCAACTGTCTTTAAACCTTAAGGAACTGGAAAATCAATAACAAATTAAGACAACCCCACACACAAGATGGGAAATAAGATTAGAGCAGCAATCCATGAGTTAGAAACTAGAGATACAGTAGAACACACCAACAAAACTAGAAGCTGGTTCTGTGAAAGAATTAATAAGATCGATAAAACCACTGGCCAAACTAATCCAAAAGAAAAGAGAGAGGACCCAAATTAATAAAATTATTACTGAAAGGGGAGGAATCATGACTAACACCAAGGAAATAGAAACAATCATCAGAAATTATTATCAACAGTTATATGCCAATAAGTTAAGGAACCTAGAAGAAATGAACACATTCCTGGAAACCTATAAACTTCCAAGACTGAAACAGAAAGAAATTGACAACTTGAATAGACCAATATCTAGTAAGGAGACTGAAGCAGTGATCAAAAACCTCCCAAAAAACAAGAATCCAGGACCTAACGGATTCTATGGGGAATCCTACCAAACATTCAATGAAGAAATAATACCTATTCTCCTGAAGCTGTTTCGATAAATAGAAACAGAGTGAAAACTTCCAGACCCTTCCTATGAAGCCAGTATTACCTCGATCCCCAAACCAGGCAAAGACTCCATCAAAAAGGAGAATTTCACACCAATATCCCTGATGAATATGGATGCCAAGATTCTCAACAAGATCCTAGTTAATAGGATCCAACAGTACATTAAAAAGGTTATCCACCATGACCAGGTGGGATTTATCCCTTGGATGCAAGGGTGGTTCAATACTCACAAATCAATCAGTGTGATAGAACAAATCAATAAGGCAAGAGAGAAAAACCACATGGTCCTCTCAATTGATGCAGAAAAAGCATTTGACAAAATATAGCATCCGTTCCTGATTAAAACTCTTCAAAGTATAGGGATAGAGGGAACATTCCTCAGCTTCATAAAATCTACCTATGAAAAACCCACAGCGAATATCATTCTCAATGGGGAAAAACTGACAGCCTTCCCATTGAGATCAGGAACACGACTAGGATGCCCACTCTCCCCACTGTTATTCAAAATAGTACTAGAAGTCCTAGCAACAGCAATCAGACAACAAAACGAAATCAAAGGTATTCAAATTGGCAAAGAAGCAAACTCTCTCTCTTCGAAGGTGACATGTTACTTTATATGGAAAACCCCAAAGACTCCACCCCCAAACTACTAGAACTCATACAGCAATTCAGTAATGTGGCAGGATACAAAATCAATCCACAGAAATCAGTTGCTTTCTTACACACTAGCAATGAAAATATAGACAGAGAAATTAGAGTCAGATCCATTTACCATAGCACTAAGAACCATAAGATACCTTGGAATAAACCTAACCAAAGACAGAAAGGACCTGTACTCGAGGAACTACAGAACACTCATGAAAGAAATTGAAGAAGACACAAAAAGATGGAAAAGCATTCCATGCTCATGGATCAGAAGAATAAACATTGTTAAAATGCCTATGCTGCTCAGAGCAATCTATACTTTCAATGCAATCCCGATCAAAATCCCACTGGCATTTTTCAAAGTGCTGGAATAAACAATCCTAAAATTTGTATGGAACCAGAAAAGACCCCGAATTGTTAAGGAAATGTCCAAAAAGAAAAACAAAGCTGGGGGCATCATGTTGCCTGATTTCAAGCTTTACTATGAAGCTGTGATCCCCAAGACAGTATGGTACTGGCACAAAAACAGACACATAGACCAGTGGAACAGAGTAGAGAGTCCAGATATGGACCCTCAATCTATGGTCAAATAATATTCGACAAATCATGGACAAATATCCAGTGGAAAAAAGACAGTCTCTTCAATAAATGGTGCTGGGAAAATTGGGCATCTATGTATAGAAGAATGAAACTTGACCATTCTCTCACACCATACACAAAGATCAATTCAAAATGGATGAAAGACCTCTACATAAGGCAGGAATCTATCGGAATCCTAGAGGAGAAAATAGGCAGTAATCTCTTCAACATCGGCCACAGCAACTTCTTTCTTCAAGATGGTCTCCAAAGGTAAAGGAAACAAAAATGAAAATGAACTTTTGGTACTTCATCAATATAAAAAGTATAGTAAACATCCAAAAAAAGAAATATGCAACCCAAGGAATGGGAGAAGTTATTCGCAAATGACACTACAGACAAAGGGCTGATATCCAAGATCTATAAAGAACTCCTCAAAGTCAACACCCAAAAAATGAATAATCATGTCAAAAAAATTGGCAGAAGACCTGAATAAACACTTCTCCAGAGAAGATACTCAAATGGCTAACAGACACATGAAAAAATGGTCATCATCACTAGCCATTAAGGAAAATCAAGTCAAAACAACATTGAGATACCACTTTACACCAGTTAGAATGGCCAAAATCAACAGGACAGGAAAAAACAAATATTGAAGAAGATGTGGAGAAAGGGAACACTCTTGCACTCTTGGTGGGAATGCAAGTTGGTCTAGCCACTTTGGAGAACAGTGTGGAGATTCCTCAAAAAATTGAAAATAGAGCTATCCTATGACCCTGCAATTGCACTACTGGGTATTTACCCCAAAGACACAGATGTAGTGAAAAGAAGGGCCATATGTACCCCAATGTTCATAGCAGCAATGTCCGCCATTGCCAAACTGTTGAAAGAGCCAAGATGCCCTTCAAAAGACGACTGGATAAAGAAGATGTGGTCCATATATACAAGGAACATTATGCAACCATCAGAAAGGATGAATACCCCGGTTTTGTATCAACATGGACATGACTGGAGGAGATTATGCTGAGTGAAATAAGTCAAGCAGAGAAAGTTAATTATCATATGGTTTCACTTACTTGTGGAACATAAGGAGTAAAATATAGGACATTAGGAGAATGAAATGAAAAGTGAATTGGGGTAAATTGGAGGGGGAGATGAAAGATGAGAGACTGTGAACTCTGAGTAACCAACTGAGGGTGTGGAGTGCAGGAATGTGGGGGGAGGAGTGAGCCTGGTGGTGGGTATTAATGAGGGCATGTATTGCATGGAGCACTGGGTGTGGTGCATAAACAATGAATCTTGATCACTGAAAAAATAAAGTAAGAAACAAAACACAACAACCAAAACAACACTGAGACACCACCTTGTAGTAGTTAGAATGGCAAAAATTAACAAGACAGGAAGCAGCAATTGTGGTGAGGATATGGAGAAAGGGGAAACCTCTTACACTATTGGTGGGAATGCAAGCTGTTACAACCAGTTTGGAAAACAGTATGGTGGTTTCTCAAGACATTAAAAGTAGAGCTACTCTATGACCCAGCAATTGCACTACTAGGTATTTACCCCAAAGATACAGCTGTAGTGAAAATAAGGGGCACCTGCACTCCAAAGTTCAAAGCAGCAATGTCACAATAGCCAAACCGTGGAAGGAGTTGAGATGCCCTTCACAGATGAGTGGATAAAAAAATATGTGGTCCATAAATACAATGGAATATTACTCAGACATCAGAAAGGATGAATACCAACTACTTGCATCGACATGGGTGGAACTGGAAGGGATTATGCTAAGTGAAATAAGTCAAGCAGAGAAAGACAATTATCATACGGTTTCACTCACATGTGGAACATAAAGAATAGAGTGGAGGACCATAGGGGAAGGGAGGGAGATCTGAATGCGAGGAAATCAGAGAGAGGGAGACAAATCATGAGAGACTCTGGACTCTGGGAAACAAACTGAAGGTTATAGAAAGGTGGGGGTCAGAGGGATGGGGTAGCTGGATGATGGGTATTAAGGAAGGCACGTGTTGTAATGAGCTGAGTGTTATATGCAACTAATAAATTGTTGAACACAACATCAAAAACTAATGATGTACTATATGTTGGCTAACTGAACATAAGAAAGAAAGAGGAAAGAAAGAGAAAGAAAGAAAGAAAGAAAGAAAGAAAGAAAGAAAGAAAGAAAGAAAGAAAGAAAGAGAGAAGGAAGGAAAGAAAGAAGAAAGGAAGGAAGGAAGGAAGGAAGGAAGGAAGGAAGGAAGGAAGGAAGGAAGGAAGGAAGGAAGGAAAGAAAGGTTCTTGAAGAAAAAAAAAAACAACTGCTGCTTGTCTCCTGCAGTTCATTTCGCATTGTGGTGGGAACACAATGTGAAGACACAAACTAGTAAGTCACAGAGCCCTCTTCAAGGCAGTGGAAATTGCTATTCTCTGAAGAAAATTAAAATAAGAGTGTTAGTTAAAATGAGACAAAACAAAAATTAGAATCCTTACTATTGCATCCAGTCCCAAGATGGTAAACAGTTAATCATTTCCCCTCTCTACCACCTGTTCTGGATTTCCTTCAGTAGCATTTAGTGGGTCTAGTTGTTTGCCAGGTATGGAATGAATCAGATCTTCATCTCCATGGGATCATAAACCTTGGTTTCCTTAACCAAGGAAACCTCTGGTGGCTCAGTCTTTGTTTTGTTTTTTTTTTGTTTTGTTTTGTTTTTTTGTTTTTTTAAGATTTTATTTATTTATTTGACACAGAGAGAGATTACAAGTAGGCAGAGAGGCAGGCAGAGAGACAGGGAGAGGAGGAAGCAGGCTCCCTGCTGAGCAGGGAGCCCAATGCGGGCCTCGATCCCAGGACGCTGAGATCATGACCTGAGCAGAAAGCAGAGGCTTTAACCCACTGAGCCACCCAGGTGCCCGCTCAGTCTTTGGTATCCCTATATTTAATATGTATTTTTGTAAACAACATATATTTGGGGTCTATTTATTTTTTTACTGGTCTGACAATATTTGTCTTTTAATTGGTATCCCTATATTTAATATGTATTTTTGTAAACAACATATATTTGGGGTCTATTTATTTTTTTACTGGTCTGACAATATTTGTCTTTTAATTGGTATCCCTATATTTAATATGTATTTTTGTAAACAACATATATTTGGGGTCTATTTATTTTTTTACTGGTCTGACAATATTTGTCTTTTAATTGGTATCCCTATATTTAATATGTATTTTTGTAAACAACATATATTTGGGGTCTATTTATTTTTTTACTGGTCTGACAATATTTGTCTTTTAATTGAGACATTTTCATTCAATGTGGTTACTACAGTCTTATCATACACATATTTTAAAAGATGTTTTTATTCTTTCTGTTTTAGACAGTCAAGATTTATTCGTATTTACCACATACCTTTCCTTCATGGTTACCCTTGTTCCCTTCTGTAATTCACTCATACCTTCATTCAAGGGTCCTTTTTTTTTTCTTAATATGATACTAGTTGTTCAGGTTTCTTGGTGAAAAATCTTATGAACTTTTAAAACCNAACCACGTTGTTGCAAAGGTTCCAATCTCATCCCTTTTATGGCTGTGTAATATTCCATTGTGTGTGCGTGCGTGTGTGTGTGTGTGTGTGTGTGTGTGTATATATATATATATATATATATATATATATATATATATATATCACATCGTCCTTATCCATTCATCTGTTGGTGATGGACATCTGGGCTTTTCCCATAGTTTGGCTATTGTGGACACTGTTACTATAAATATTGAGGTTCATGTGCCACTCTGAATCCTTATGTTTATACCTAGTAGTACGATTGCTAGGTCGTATTTTTAACTTTTGGAGGAAACTCAATATTGTTCTCCAGAGTGGCTGTACCAGTTTGCCTTCCCACCAACAGTGTAAGAGTATTCCCCTTTTCCTGCATCCCCGCCAATATCTGTCATTTCCTGACTTGTTAATTTTAGCCATTCTGACTGGTGTGAGGTGGTATCTCATTGTGGTTTTCATTTGTATTTCCCTGATGCCAAGTGATGTAGAGCATTTTTTCATGTATCTGTCAGCCATTTGTATGTCTTCCTTGAAGAAATGTCTGTTTATTTCTTCTACCTATTTCTTGAGTGGATTTGTTGTTCTCTGGGTGTTGAGCTCGGTAAGTTATAGATTTTGGACACTAGCCCTTTATCTGATAAGACGTTGCAAATATCTTCCCCCATTCTGACAATTGTCTTTCAGTTTTGTCAACAGTTTCCTTTGCTGTGCAGAAGCTTTTTATCTTGAAAAAGTCCCAATAGTTCATTTTTGCTTTTGTTTCCTTTGCCTTTGGAGACATGTCTAGAAAGAAGTTGCTGGGGTCAAGGTCAAAGAGGTTCCTGCCTATGTTCTTTTCTAGGATTTTGATGGATTCCTGTCTCACATTGAGGTCTTTCATCCATTTTTAGTTTATTTTTGTGTGTGGTGTAAGAAAGCCCTTAATATACTCTTAAACTCTCACATTCTTACACACAAGGGCTCACACACTCATTCTCACATACTCTCACACTTGCCTGAGGAAAACCCCTTCCACGCAGTAGTGGAAGCACACCTGTTCTCTGATTCCTCATGTATGGGATGCAGCTGCACATTTGGAGCACCTGGGAACTTCTTTTATTTTCCTCCAACTTTTCAGAATTAATATTCTTAAGTGTACAGAAATGTACCCACCACCTGGCTTCAAAAATTGTTAACATTTTGTTACTTTTGATTAACAATAATTATTTTTGCCTTAGTATTTGACAATTTACCTCTACCCACCCCATGTTTCTCTCCCTCATTACCCCCATTATGGATTCAGATTTTAATTATTGTTTGCTTTATAATACATTATAATGATTATTCATTTTGATGTTCACATTACTCCAAATTTATCTAGCAGAAGCCCCTTCAATGTGCCTTCTGAGTCCTTTTGACTGAACCATTTCCTTGGTTTGGGCCAAAAAAAAAAAAAGCATGCTAGTATCACCTATCCTTTCCCTGGCTCAGGTCCAGAGCCAGGCATTTCTCCAAGGAGCCCTGGTTTCTGTTGGTGAGGCATATTTTGAAACAAAAAATGCAGTCTGGGTGTGATCATTCCTGCTGGAATATCAATTTCTAGGCCTTTCAGTGGGTAGAGGTAGGAAACTTATTTTTTTTTAAGACTCTATTTATTTGTCAAAAATAGAGAGAGACTGAGTAAGCAGAGGGGAGGGGCACACAGAAGGAGAACCAGGCTTCCTGCTAAGCAGGGAGCCTGATGTAGGACTCCATTCCAGGACCCTGGGATCATGACCTGAGCTGAAAGTAGATGCTTAAGCGACTGAGCCACCCAGTCATCTCAAGAAACTTATTTTTGAAATCACAAGTTTGTATTAATATTTTATATTTTAAAGTATTTTACTTATTTACTTATTTATTTTAGAGAAAGAGAGGGAACAAATACAAGTAAGAGGAGGAACAGAGGGGGAGAGAGAGAAAGAACCTCAAGCAGGCTCTGCACTGAGTGTGGAGCCTGACATGGGGCTCAATCCCATGACCCTGAGATCATGACCTGAACCAAAACCAGGAGTCAGATGCCTAACCAACTGAGCCACCCATGTGCCCCTGTATTAATATTTTAAATTCCATTTTCACATTGCAGTTTTTTTAACTTTATTTTATATTTGCATATTTTTTCTCTTACAGTGAAAAATCTGAATTTTAACTGTATTACCACAAATGTCTCCCTTTGTTTAACACCCTGGTCTTGGCCCTGTTTGCCTCAAAGCCATGCTGTTCCTTGTCTGCCCATTGCTCTCTTTACCACTGGGGCCCCACTAGGCCATTTTCAGGAGAATGCCATCTCCCTTGCACCCAGAGCCTATGACCTGCCCAAGTTGAGCCCACAGGATTTAGCTGCTCACTTTAAGAAAAGTGGCAAGTCTGGAAATGGGGGCTGTAATGGAAGTTAAACCATGGAGAATTTGAAAAGGCTCTTGTCTGTGGTCTTCAGTCAAAGACGCTGGTTATTGTTCTGAGTGGCAATCTAAGGTGTCTGCAGAGGTGAGATCACATTTTTGCACTCTTGTCATTCTTTACACTATTAAAACTTGTATCATTCTTCAATAGCTCATATTACTTTTTATGCTGATACTTTGAAAAACCTACAAGATTGTCATAAGCCTTGGAATAGTGAGGCCAATGTGCAGCTGAGAGGAGGGCCACCCATGTGGCGTGGTTTCCTGGAACTGAGAATAGGTTTCTGCTCCTTCTACAACCTGTTGACAAGGCCCTATGATTCCTTCATGTGGAATTAACTCATTTATTCTCCCATTTAAGATGTACCCAGGATGTGATGTTCCCATAACACTCCCATTACTTCATCTGATCACATGTGCACTCCCTCACTGCAGTCTGTTGAGTACATGGAGTCACCATGCACATCACAGCAAGGAACCACCCTCATGGTTGGGGGCATCTTCACACAATCAGCTGCTGATGATACAAAGTAACTGGAACAGGGATAGAGAGAGGCACCTGGGTTACAGGGGGCACAAAAGAAGGCAGTCTGGAGGGTCAGGACTGCTTTATGCTTACACTAAGTTAAAGGATGAGCAGAAGCTGGCCAGAAGGGAAAGGAGGGAACTAGTGGAGGGGATGGTAGGAGGGAATGCTAGGGAGGGAAGACAGCATAGTCTCTGCAGGAATGATGCTCTTTGGACTTCTGGTATGATGCTGAAGCAGAGTTGCAGGGAGTGCCTGGGTGGGTTGGTGGGCCCCTCACTTTTACTGCATGGTTCCTGCCAGCCACCCTTCCCCCACCTGCCATTGAGTCCTAGTGTTTGTAAAACTCCAGAGCAAGGAACAGCATGAGCAAGTCTCAGGCAGGTAACAAACTGGCATAAGATGTACAAGAAGCTAACACAGGGCTGAGTGAATGTCAGCACTCAGCAGACATTCCAGCTGTGACTGGCAGGGCTGAGCCTCTTTGAGATGAACTAGTGAGGTTGCTGAAGTTCACCAGTGTTGTTTGCCAGAGTTTGCATTTGCTGTGGTCATAGGGTCCAGCTGAAGGAGGAGTCACAGAGGCCAGCTTGTCCTGCCAGACCCGGAACACAGTAGCTAACTTGGTTATTGTAGCAGACGGGCTGAAAGCTCTGCCCTTTCTGGTGCAGAATATGTTGAGCTCCAGCCACTGGCTTCTGAGGTGTTTGTCAGGTGGGTGCAGTTAGTAGCACCCATAAGTTTCTGACAAATCATCTGTGGCCCCACTGAATCCTGACAGGTCTTAGAGAGAATGCAGTCCTGGCCAAGTGTGAAGCACTGTTTTATCTCTCAGAGTAAACTAAACCACTCTTTATTGGTTACCTGGAAGGCTCTGGGTTGTATTTGTGTGGAGTTTGGTGGTAGAGCCAGTCAGGATGGGTGTTTCTTATTTTAACTGGATTCAAGAGACAGAATTTGGTTTAAATGGGAAGCTGGTATTGGATGAGGAGAGCTGTGAAAATCAGTGAGAAAAATAGGACTGTGTAAGAAATGAGTTGGCATAACTGTACAGATATCTGGGGGAAAGGAGAATTTATCTACTCCCTACTAAAGTAAGCTTTGGACAAACCAAGGCTTTAAAAATAAAATACAAAGCCATAAAGATAAGTAGAAAAAACTTGGGAGTCAGTTGTTTTGTTTTGGGGGGCTTTTTTTGGGGGGAGTTGGTAATCTTATTTTAGGGAAAGCTTTTCTAAGCATGAAAACCATAAAACCATAAATGAAAAGTGATAGATTCAACTATAAGATAGTTTAAAAAGTTCTATATTGAAAACTAGAAACAGAATAGAACAAGGTCAAGAGGCAAACACAGACTAAGGTAGATATTTACATAAAAAGTACACATGTCATTACTAGAAGTGTTCCTACAATAATGCATAGAAAAGTGGAAAAGGCCATGAGGACACAGAAAAAAAGCTTTGCAGGAAAGCAAAAGCAAATAGCTCTTAAACCACCACCATCAACAATAAAAGTTCAACTTCACTCCTCCCTTCTAATGAGAGAAATACAATTAAACATCCAATGAGCTACCATTTCCAACTACTAGATGGTCAAGGAAGAGAGTTGGCAAGCTTGTGAGGTGATGGGCATTTTCATACATTGGTGAGGGGAGTATGGAATTGGTCCAGTATCTATGAAAGGCACTCTGGCTATATCTGTCAAGGTGGGAAGTGCACAGAAATTATCTTACAGCCATACAATCAGTCATGGGAGTGCCATTTGTCCCAAAATGTGCACTGCAATACTGTTAGCAGTTGCAATACATTTGAACACCTCACTGTCTACCAGTAAGGCACCAATTAAATGTATTCTGATATATTCAGGTACAGGTTATAACTAAAAGTGTGAGGAAGTTCCCTAACTGCTGAAGTGCATTGATTTCCAAAGTGAAAAATGTGAGATGAGGAGAGAGTGCTGTGTGTCACTGTGGAGTGAAATCTGGGCAAGTATGCATGTGGTCTTGTGTCTGGATGGAGGTCTAGGACACAGAGGTTGGGGGGAAGGAGGTAGGGGATAATTTCACTCTAAGGCTTTTGGATCTTTTTTAAAATTAATTAATTAATTTTTAAAGGGGTTCTTTATTTTAGGGGGGGTGGAGCGGAGACAGAAGGAGGTAATCTTAAGCAGACTCTGAGCTGAGCATGGAGCCGGACACAGAGCTTGATCCCATGACCTTGAGATCATGACCTGAGCCAAAATCAAGAGTCAGACACTTAACCAACTGAGCCACTCAGGTGCCCTAAAGGCTTTTATGTCCTCTTTTTTTAAATTAAAGTATAATGTATTATTTGTTTCAGGAGTACAGACCTGTGATTCATCAGTCTTACACAATTCACAGCACTCACTATAGCACATATCCTCCCCAATGTCCATCACCCAACCACCTCATCCCTCCTACACTCCTCCCCTCCAGCAACCCTCAGTTTGTTTCCTGAGATTAAGAGACTCTTATGGTTTGTCTCTCTCTCTGGTTTCATCTTGTTTCATTTTTCTCTCCCTTCCCCTAAAATCCTCTGTCTTGTTTCTCAAATTCCTCATATCAGTGAGATCATATGATAATTGTCTCTTTCTGATTGACTTATTTCACTTAGCATAATAGCCTCTAGTTCCATCCACGTCGTTGCAAACAGCAAGATTTCTGGGTTTTTTTTGATGACTACATAATGTTCCATTTTACATATATACCACATCTTCTTTATCCATTCATCTGTTGATGGATGTCTAGGCTCTTTCCATAGTTTGGCTATTGTGGACATTGTTGCTATAAACTTTCGTGTGCATCCCTGAGGATCACTACATTTGTATCTTTAGGGTAAATATCCAGTAGTGAAATTGCTGGGTCATAGGGTAGTCCTATTTTCAACTTTTTGAGGAAACTCCATACTGTTTTCTAGAGTGGCTGCACCAGCTTGCATTCCCACCAACAGTGCAGGACAGTTCCCCTTTCTCTGCATCCTCACCAACACCTGTCATTTCCTGACGTTAATTTTAGCCATTCTGACTGGTGTGAGGTGATATCTCACTGTGGTTTTGATTTGTATTTACCTGATGCTAACTGATGTTGAGGACTTTTTCATGTCTGCTGACCATTTGGATGTCTTTTTTGCAGAAATGTCTATTCATGTCTTCTGCCCATTTCTTGAGCAGAATATTTGTTCTTTGGATGTTGAGTTTGAGAAGTTCTTTATACAATTTGGATACAAGCCCTTTATCTGATATGTCATTTGCAAATATCTTCCATTCTGTCAGCTGTCTTTTGGTTCTCTTGACTGTTTCCTTTGCTGTGCTTTTGATGCCTTTTTTTTTGCTTTTGATCTTGATGAGGTCCCAATAGTTCATTTTTGCCCTTGCTTCCTTTGCCTTTGGCAATGTTTCTAGAAGAGGTTGCTGCAGCTGAGGTCAAAGAGGTTGCTGCCTGTGTTCTCCTCAAGGATTTTGATGGATTCATGTCTCACATTGAGGTCTTTCATCCATTTTGAATCTATTTTTGTGTGTGGTGTAAGGAAATGATCCAGTTTCATTCTTCTGCATGTGGCTCTCCAATTTTCCCAACACTGTTTGTTGAAGAGCCTGTCTTTTTCCCATTGGACATTCTTTCCTGCTTTGTTGAAGATTAATTGGCCATAGAGTTAAGGGTCCATTTTGGTGCTCTCTATTCTATTCCACTGGTCTATGTGTCTGTTTTTGTTCCAGTACCATACCATCTTGATGATTACACCTTTTCAATAGGACTTGAAGTCTGGAATTGTGATGCTGCCAGCTTTGGTTTTCTTTTTCAACATTCCTCTGGCTATTTGGAGTCTTTTCTTGTTCCATATAAATTTTAGGATTATTTGTTCCATTATTTGTTCCATTTTTAAGTTGATGGTATTTGATAAGGATTGCATTAAACGTGTAGATTGCTCTGGGTAGTATAGACATTTTCACAATATTTCTTCTTCCAATCCATGAATGTCTTTCCATTTCTTTGTGTCTTCCTCAATTTCTTTCATGTGTATTCTATAGTTTTCTGACTACAGATTCTTTGTCTCTTTGGTTATATTTATTCCTAGGTATCTTATGGTTTTGGGTGCAATTGTAAATGGGATTGACTCCTTAATTTCTCTTTCTTCTGTCTGTTGGTGTATAGAAATGCAACTGATTCTATGTATTGATTTTATATCCTGACACTTTACTGAATTCCTTGTATGAGTTCTAACAGTTTTGGGGTGGAGTCTTTTGGGTTTTCCACATAAAGTATCATATCATCTGCAAAGAGTGAGTTTGACATCTTCTTTGCTGATTCAGATGGCTTTTATTTCTTTTTGTTGTCTTATTGCTGAGGCTAGAACATCTAGTACTATGTTGAATAGCAGTGGTGATAGTGGACATCCCTGCCATGTTCCTGACCTTAGGGAAAAAGCTCTCAGTTTTTCCCCATTGAGAAAGATATTTACTGTGGGCTTTTCATAGAAGACTTTTGTGATATTGAGGTATGCACCCTCTATCCTTACACTGTGAAGAGTTTTGATGAAGAAAGGATGCTGTACTTCATCAAATGCTTTTTCTGCATCTATTGAGAATATCATATGGTCCTTATTCTTTCTTTTATTAGTGTATCATATCACATTGATTTGTGGATGTTGAACCAACCTTGCAGCCCAGGAATAAATCCCATACGGTCGTGGTGAATCATCTTATTAATGCAACCAATGTATCCTATTAGCTAGTACTTCAGTAAGAGTTTTTGCATCCATGTTCATCAGGGACATTGATCTGTAATTCCCCTTTTTGATGGGGTCTTTGGTTTTGGGATTGAAGTAATGCTGGCTCATACAATGAGTTTCAAAGTTTTCCTTCATTTCTATTTTTTTTTTTGCAACAGCTTCAGAAGAATAAGGATTAATTCTTCTTTAAATGTTTGGTGGAATGCTGATAAGAGGACAGCAGGCCATGCACTCTTGTTTGTTGGAAGATTTTCTATTACTGGTTCAATTTCTTTGCTGGTTATGAGTCTGTTCTGGTTTTCCATTTCTTCCTGCTTCAGTTTTGGTAGTTTATACCTTTCTAGGAATGCATCCACATCTTCCAGATTGTCTAATTTCTTGACATTTAATTGCTCATAATGTTCTCTTACAATTCTTTGTATTTCTTTTTTGTTGGTTGTGACCTCTTCTCTTTCATTTATGATTTTATTTATTTTGGTACTTTCTCTTTTCTTTTTGATAATCCTGGCTAGGGGTTTATCAATTTCACTAGTTTTTCTAGAACCAAGTCCTAGCTTCATTGATCTGTTCTATTGGTTTTTTTTTTAATTTCTATATGATTAATTTCTGCTCTAATCCTTATTTCTCTTCTCTTATTAGATTTAGATTTTATTTGATGTTCTTTTTTCAGCTTGTTTAGGTGTAAGGATAGGTTGTGTATTTGAGAACCTTTCTTGTTCCCAAGAACTGCATGTATTGCTATATACTTCGTTTTTAGGGCCAACTTTGCTGCATCCATCACAAAGGTTGTGAACTGTCATGTTTTGATTTTCATATGTTTCCATGTCTTTTTAAAACTCTTCTCTAATTTTCTGTTGACCCATTCACAATTTAGTAGGATAGTCTTTAACTTCCATATATTTATGTTCCCTCCAAATTTTTTCTTGTGGTTCAGTTCAAGTTTTAAAGCATTGTGGTCTGAAAATATGCATGGTATAATCTCAGTCTTTTGGTACTGGTTGAAACTGATTTGTCACCCAGTATATGATCTCTTCTGGAGGATGTTCCATGTGCATTTGAGGAGATTGTCTGTTCTGTTGCTGCAGGATGAAATTGTCTGAATATATTTCTGAAGTCCATCTGGTCCAGTGACAATTCAAAGTCCTGGTTTTCTTGTTGATCTTCTGCTAACATGATCTGTCCATTGTTGTGAAAGGCGTGGTTAAGTCCCCTAGTATTATCATATTATTATCAATGTGTTTCTTTAATGTTTTATTAATAGGTTTATATAATTGGCTGTTCCCAAGCTAGGGTAGTGAATATTAACAATTGTTGGATCTTCTTATTGCATAGACACCTTTATTATGATATAGTTTCCTTCTTTATCTCTTATTACAGTCTTTGATTTAAAATCTAGTTTGTCTGATATAAGGATGGCTATTCCAAGTTTCTTTTGATGTCCATTGGCATGATAAGTGATTATCCACCCTCTCTCTTTCAATCTGGAGTGTCTATGGTTATAAAATGAGTCTCTTGTAGACAGCATATTGATGGGTCTTATTTTTTTTTAAAGATTTTATTTATTTATTTCACAGAGGGAGAGAGATCACAAGGAGGCAGAGAGGCAGGCGGGAGGGGGGAGCAGGCTCCCCACTGAGCAGGGAGCCTGATGCAGGCCTCGATCTCAGGACCCTGAGATCATGACCTGAGCCGAAAGCAGAGGCTTTAACCCACTGAGCCACCCAGGCGCCCTTATTTTTTTATTCAATCTGATACCATTGTCTTTTGATTGGAGGATTTATTCCATTTACATTCAGGGTAGTTATTGAAAGATATGAATTTAGTGCCATTGTATTACCTGTAAAGTCCCTGTTTCTGTAGATTTCTCTGTTCCTTTTTGGTCTTTTTTACTTTTGGGCTTTCTCTTCATTCAATGGATCCCCTTTCATATTTCTTGCAGGGCTTTTTAAGCATTCACAATTTCCTTTAGGTTTTTTTTTGTTTGGTTGGTTGGTTGGTTGGGGGTTTTGGGGGTTTTTTTGTTTGTTTTTTGTCCTAGAAAGTCTTTTTATCTCCTTCTGTTCTGAACGACAGCCTTGCTGGATAAAGTATTCTTGGTTGCATATTTTTCCCATTTAGCACATTAAATATATGATACCTGTCCTTTCTGGCCTGCCAGATCTCTGTGGGCAGGTCTACTGCCAGCCTTATAGTTCTACCCTTGTAGTCCCCAGATGCTTTCAGGATTTTCTCTTTATCTTTGAAATTTGCCAGTTTCACTATTATATGTCAGGGTGTTGACCTATTTTTATTGATTTTTAGGGGGGTTTTCTGTGCCTCCTGGACATGAATGCCTGTTTCCCCAGATTAGGGAAGTTTTCACCATAACTATTCAAATAATACTTCTGTCCCTCTCTCCCACTCTTTATCTTCTAAGACCCCTATCATCCAGATATAATTTTGCTTTATGGAATTGCTGAGTTCTTGAAGTCTCCCTTCATTATGCAGTAGCTGTCTTTCTCTCTTTTTTTTAGCTTCCTTATTTTCCATCATTTTGTCTTCTATATTCTGCCTCACTTTTCTTTTCTGTTAAAGCTTCTATTTGTTACTGCATTTCAGTAATAGCATCTTTATGTTTGGACCAGTTAGATTTTAGTTCTTTTATTTCTACAATAAGGGATTATCTAGTATCTTCTATGTTTTTTTTAAGCCTAGCTAGCATCTTCATAATTTTTTTTAATTCTAGTTCTGACATTTTACTTCCATCCATTTTACTTAAATCCCTGGTAGTGAGAATTACCTCCTATTCTTTCTTTTGGGCTGAATTTCTCTGTCTAGCCATTGTGTCCTTAAAGGAAAGGAGGAAAGAAAATAAAAGAGAAAGAAAAAACCAGCAAAGGGAGCAAAAATAACAATAACAACAACAGCAACAACTTTAGGAAGTGTTTCTCGTGTGAGCTGTGTATGGTCTTGCTGTGTGTCTTATCTGCTTTTTCCCAGTGGTCCTTCCTCTACCGAGTTCCTCCTTGCTTGTAGTGAAAAGTGTTTGGACCTTTATGTAAATGTTTTTGATTTGTCAAGAAGCCTATAAAAGAAAGAAGAAAAGAAAAGAAAAATAATAAGAAGAAAGGTAAAAAACAAAAATAAAAAACTTGATCCAAGACAAGAGAAAGGAAATGGAAAAAAAAATGGAGACAAAGAGAGAAGCAATAAACTAGAAGCCTGATTCTAAAAAAATAAGAAAGAAGGAAGGAAAAAAAGAGCAGGGAAAAAAGAAAAGAGAAAAAATTTAAAAAGAAGCCTGATCTGAAAAATAAGAGAAGGAAACAAATGAACCAACAAATGAAAGAAAGACTATAAGCCTGATTTTAAAAACGGGAGAGAGAGAGAAGAGAAAAATATATATAAATTAAAGGATAAAGAATAAAAAATTAAAAACCAAAAATTTTTTTAAAAATTAAGAGGAGGAAAAAATAAAAAAGAAATAAGCCCAGTCCTATTTCCACCGGAAGCTGATGTTTTGGAGCTTTCTTTTATCAGTAGACTTGGTAGATGCGTGGGCCTGTGTTCATCTTCTGAGGGAGTGGGCTGTTGGGCTGGCTTACAAGCTGACTTGTCCTTGCAAAGATGCCCCAGAGAGGCCCCGGGGAAGGAGGAGGGAGTAGTGTGGGGGACGCCAGCCTCCACTGGAGGCACTGTGTTTCTCTCCAATTGTATTGGTGGGGCGGGGGGGGGGGGGGG